>OY744476.1:20034916-20366868 GCA_963556175.1 Tipula confusa | reverse complement strand
ACTAAATATTGAGCTTTTTTTCTCGTCTAAATTTTTTAACATAAATAACTACCTCCATTATTTTATGCTATATGAATGAATAATTTATTTAAATGGAAACCACCTGTGGTACAAAACTATAGCTTTACACAAAAATGTATTCAAATTTAAATATTATCCTAAATGTAAAAATCTACTTTAATATTCTAAATCAAAAGAAGGAATATACACAAACCCAGAAAATATGCATTTTAGGAAGAACAAGAAAAGAATCAGGTCACTTTTTATCCTTTAACAACACCGATAGACGAAAGGGAAACAATAACTGAAACACAAAATAATAATAGTAATCATTTCAAAATTCCATCCTTTATTACAACTGACATCATGAATTCCAAAAACAGGGTTTATATATATAAATATATATATATATATATATATATATATATATATATATATATATATATATATATATATATATATATATAAATATATATATATCAAAAAATTTGTTTATTAAAATAATACTACATGAAACTTACATATAATCTTAAAAATTTTTGTTCAAAATAAGCTAGTAAAGTTTTTATGTAATATGTGTGTACTATATAGAAAAAAAACTTTGCAACATTACAATTTTTGTAACTAACATGATACCAAAACATGGATACCATAAAATATTTAAATACATTTTCCAAGAACAGTTCTCTTCTTCCATACTATTTGATTATTTTGCATAAAATATTCATTTAATTTCCGTGCAATTTAGGACATACAATTCTAATAATTGTAAAACAATATGATGTAACAATTATGTGAGATAAACTTTTTTTTTATTTGATTTTTTTGCTAATAATGGAACTTAAATCGGTTTGTAATAACTCAAATGTATATAGCATTACAGCTAGTAAAATCTAATTGTTGTAATTTGATGCGCTAATACGACTTGATATCCCCAAAGTTATTTTTTTAACAAAATTTACTTCTGATTTCGGTAGTTTCTTAGTCGAAAAATAAACTGACAGTTTATGATAGTTATAGATAGTTTCCAAATCGGCAGTTTTCTTATAACTGTCAATTTTATCAATGCACAGTGCTTAGATTGGAGCTCCGACAAATTTATTATAAAGCAAGTATTATGACGAATATAACTGACGTAACACCAACCAGAATTTCTAAGTGGTGTTAGCTAGTTTCCTCATTAGGTGCTTACCAAGGAGGCGGTTAGTTAATTTTTGGTCAGAAATGGCAGTTACCGAGGAAATTGAATAATCAAACTTGATTAAAAACTCGCCATGGGTAGGAAACCAAGGACTTTACATCTACTATATAGATAGTTAGTTAAGAACTGATTTTATGGTGCAACTGATCGGATCCCCAGTACTGGTCGTGATTAGGATCAGCAAGAGAGCATCATGTCATTTTTATCCAGCAAACCGCAATGCCTTGAAAATAAACCATTAAGCCTTCGTTGCAGAAATACTGATAATTGAAGATAGGCATTTGGCTTTCGGCACTGATGCCAGGTAGAAATAATAGATGGGATACTTGAATATAATAAAATGTACAGTGAACGCTTCAAAAAAATTAAGAAGGATATGTAGACAGCTCAATCCAATAATCAATGGATTAAACAACGCTGCTTTAGAGTTTATTGAGTAGGAGAGGGTTGACCTGTGGGTTGTCAGAAAAACCTATCTACCAGGATAACTATATAGAAAATAAAACCAACGGAGAACTAAGAGATTCAACTAACTGGCACACCTTCAGTAGGTGAAAACAAATGTTTTGCCATTAGTCCTGCTGAAGCAAAAATTTCAAAACAAAATAAAGAAATGTTAGTTCCTAGCTCAGTTGGCACGGAACTAGTTAAAAAGATTAATGAAGGTGAATATTCACAAAAATGCAATATAGTTCAGTTAATTAAGTGACCATCTAAAAATTAGATGCGAAAGAAGAAATCCTGAAAAGCAAGATTAAAACCAGATGCTCTTATTATTAAACTGCTGCAATAATATAAAAATTAACCCAAAGGATATAAATGCGGAAATTAATTCCGTGTCCGCCGCATCAGCCTAGTTAATGTCCTTTTAGAATTTGTAGCAAATAAGACCAACAAAGCGAACTTCGGCGAGGCATAGTGATGTCTTGGTGTAACGACCACGGTACGGAACTTGCAACATAAAACCAGACTTTAAATCAAGGATTAAGATTATTTATCTTCTGATAAGATGAAGTAAAATAAATTATCAGATGAGGCCTCAAAGAATTGTCAAAGAATTGACAGTCCTCAAAGAATTGAAATAGTCCTTTATATAAAACCTATTTCGAGAGATCAACGGATAGTCTTCGTAAAGAAAGGCGCTCGTGATGCACAGGGTTTGCTTAGAATAGGTCGCAAAACTATAGGCTGGCTATAATGCATAATCTAGCGCAATATCGTTGTGGTCTGATAAAGTATGCCTGCTTTGGATGCGGTCACCATAATTAAAGTAAAGTGGAGAGAGAGGCCATTTCAAATAGGAATATAAGGTCGAATCATTTTATATATGATGAAAATAAAATTAAGCCAGAACAGACCAAACATGCTCCATATGGTAAGGCGGGAATAACTAAAATTAAAAACATAAAAGGACGGTTCTTCAGGGAACTGTCCTTTTATGGAAAAACCGCCAAAGAAGCAGAAAAGCTGATGCTCTTCTAGACCAGCTGAGAGTGGCGATAGTCGCGAACCTGCTTACCATTAATGTATCGGAATAATGAAGAAGATATATATTTTTCAATAATCTATAGTGGTCTTCTAAAAGTGGTCTTCTGGGCCTCGCATTCAATTATAGAGTAATCCTAGTATAAATACACAAAGTACTACTATGGTATGTTAGATATCGCTACTGGTATCGTTTTAAAATAATCAAAACATGTTTGTAGTATAATCGCCTAAATGTCACATATTTATTTTAAATTTTGACGATATTCTTTCGACCCAACATCTAGAACATCAATGGGTATTTTTCTTATGATAAATACACAGTACTATGTGTATTTATACTATGGAGCCATGGAGCCGAAATATGATTTGTATTGAAACATGATTTGAGAATTACGGCACTCTAACAATGCCATCGGACAGCAACAATCAGACAAGTGATTGTAATGAGAATAACCGGAGTTTCTAATGAAATTGACAATGTCATAATTTGGTTAGTAAAACAGACTTGAGTTGCAATGATGCATTAAAGAACAGAACTAGAGATTTATGGAGAAAATTTACAATGTTTTGGTGGTCTGATCAAATATCAAATTTCAAAAAGTGCTATACCTGCATTTAAAACGCACAGCCACTAGAACATAAAAAATGAAAAAGAAATGCGTACATCATTTCAGCTCAAAGGGCGGAAATGCGTTTAAAGGCGTTTTAGAATGAAAGGCGCTTTTGAAAGTCGTTACCTGCATCCAAATTGTACCTCTTATGAATAATATAAAATTTCATAGTTCAAAATTGCCAAGCTCATTTTAATAAACTTTGAAATTTTAGCTTAATATGAAATGTGGTATAGTCTGCCTTCCTATATTTACTTAGTAATTCAAAGAAAACAGTTAGTTTACAATTTACAAATGTATGTAAGGTGCAAAAGGAAAGGCCGACTTATAAATTTACCCATCAATATTAGAAAAAATTACATACTAATTTTACTATATAAAATGCCAAAACGAGTTAAAATTTAAGTAGTTAAGTTTCATAATTTATAAATCGAGTTAATAATCTTTTAAATCTTAAAGTTTTACAATTTTAATTTTTCAAAATTAACCTGTACTAAAATTGGTATTCGTTCATAAAATTTTACAAATTTCAAACCAATAAACTGATTGCTGTTCTTGTGACGTAAACCCCACATTCTCATCATTCATCCGACTATCAAGCTTAATGGTTTTTTTTAAAGTTTTCAAGTTTTGTATATTTTCAAACATCTGCTACACTATTTTAGAGTCGTAAAATTTTTAGAAATAATGTCATACAATGAAATTTCAATTAGACAACCATTAAACCATACAAACCACTTATATGTTATATATATATATATATATATATATATATATATATATATATATATATATATAATATACACATAATAATAATATTTAATAATCGACTAACAGGTACTACCCACAATCACCATAAACTAGATTAAAACATTTTACAACTGTCGATGACATTTCGATGAATGCATCTTGGGCAACACGCTCCAATGCTTATTTTTAAATTTCTGCACGATATTGTTCGACAAAAATAATAAAACACAATTTTATGACTTGGTACTTCGTCGTCATCGTATTTTTCACCATAAAATTTTAAACCACAAAATTAAAAGTTTCATATATAGAGCCCAGACAAAGTAGTAATACATAATGTTTTAAGATATGGAAGTCAACCAAAAAAAAAAAAATGGATACGAATTATAAATTACACGATCTTCGTGATTCTTTTTTCGATATATCCAACATATAAAAGAAAATAATATAAACGGTAGACATTAATATTTTATGGTCATGAAGTTATCTCCCAAAATATTCAACCAACAGCAAAACCATTGGATTAAGTTTCTATTACGTAGATATACACTCTTAAAGCTTTTGTCTTTGGTATATAGTATAGACAAAAAGTTTAGACAAAATTATCAGATTTCATAACTCTTGTCATGGTTTTACATAAAATTGAAAAATACTCTTGTTCTTGTATTTCTATGTTCTATAGTGTAAACTTGTAAAGTTTAGATATATTTATAAATTACGTACATACCCCATCGACAAAATAACAATGAAACCAATCTGAGTACTTTAATACAAAAAAAAAACAACTTGAAATACTCTTGCCTTTCATTTTTATTTTAAATCAATTAACTTTTGTACTATGAAGAGGAGACAGTATACTTAACTTTTCAATTAATCAATTAAGAGTATTATAATTTACACTTTGCTGTTCACAAATTTATTATTATTATTATTATTATTATTATTTTATACCCAGTGTGATTATTTTTGCAACAAAGTGATAGAAATTATGCTGATGATGATGACGATGATGTTGAAATGATATAAAAGGTTCATTATAAAGTATCAATTAATATTTGTTTCTGTTTGAATGGAGAACAGAAACGTTAATCTTCTTAAGAATTAAAAAAAATATTGAATTAAAATAATAATAATAATGCTTTTTTGACATAAAAATATATATAAATTAAAATTGAAAAATTAAATTAAATTTAATGAGAAAATTTTAAAAGTTTTGCTGTACCAATACATAAATCACACAAAGTTTAGCGTTAATATTATCTTAGTGAAGTCAAAATATGTTTTAATTAAATTGGATTTTTTTAAAAGTCGTTTTTTAAATTATCGGGGTTGATTTGCTTCTAATCAAATCAAAATCAAATTTTAATATTTAAATGTGTTTTAGTTAAACTGATTCTTACCAGTTTGCAGCAACCAGTATTTCGGTTTGATACCGTCAACCTAATAATTTTATTTAACCAATATGGCACGGCAAGTAAAGAATTGTATAGAATATAGTTTGTGCACAAAATTGAAACTGTTTTTTTAGGTTTATGTTAATTCCCGATTGGAATTAAGTATAATGCGTTATTTTTAGCTAAATTAATAACTCAACTAAAGCAATTTTTGATATTCAAAATCACCAATTATTTATAGATAAACTGACAATGGTGGAGTTTATAGATAAACTCCACCATTGTTTTTAACTGGCTGTCAGTGCCAAAATTTCAAAAAAAAATAAAAATTTCGAAAGCCACATGTTAACGCATTTCATATGAATTTGTAATTAACCATGGTGCGTAGCTCTCGTTTGTATGTATATAGTTTATGTTATATACTTTGTTTTTAGTAAATAAGTGAAATGTATTATGTTATGTAAATCCTAAATTGAAATTGGTGTATATAATAAAAATGAGTTGTTCGTTCACTTCAATTTGGATTGTCAATTAGTATACTTGTATACCATAAAAGTAAATAAAAATTATAAATTATAAATTCGTTAATAAAAAATATTTAATAAAATATTTAATTTGGTTAATCACAAGAACTTCGTGATTTGTGTTTTTCTTTTATGAGATAGTGTTAAAAGTTAATAAAACTATCATCATAAATTTGGTCCTTCGAGCCGGATCGTACTTCGAACAATTAAATAAACGCATCCGTTAAAGTGAATTTATATTGTGCTAAATATTAAGTACATGTGAAATAATAAATTGCACACCAATACGTTAAAGTGAATTTATATAGTGCCAACTATCAAGCACATGTTTTAATTATAAAATTCACATCAATAATAAGACGAACCTCTATCATTTAATATAAAAGAAGTTCGCACATGAGTTTCGGTATTCAAGGTCATAACTATAAACTGACGAAGCGGAAACTCCAGCGGTAATAGAAATCAACCACGTTATTTCTCACCGGCAAATCAATCATCGTAATCAATCATCAAGTAATGTTAAATATTACAATCGTGCATCGTGTTACATTTTGAAACGGGATCATTCATACAATATATTGTATACCATCAGTTACTATACAACACACCCAAAACACATCCATCCGTGACACCTAACGCACTATATTAACTTCATCAGTTACGTCATCAATAGCAGCAACAGTGATTTTGTATAGAAGCTGACAACCATCATCGAATTGAATCAACTGTTTGAAGATTCTTCATATTTCATCGTCATTCCACCGCAGGCAACACATCAATTAAATTGAGATCAACTCGTAAGGTTCTGTATATATAATATTTAATTTCGATTTCTTTAAATTTAGTTTTCAATTTCATCTATTTTAAATTAATTATTGTTCTTAAAATCGCATTAACTTTTAACTTGTATTTGCGATTTGTTTTAAATATTCAGTCATAGTACAGTGATTCATATAAGATAGAATATTATTCTTTGCAATTACATCAGAGTATAGAACGCGCAATCTTCATTTATTAAACAACGCGTGCGAAATAGCTTACTATTTTAAATTTGATTATGGGTTCCGATTCTGAAGATGTAAACGCTACTAAAGCCTCTAAGACTAAAGAGCAGTTGAAAAAACAACGCAGCGCTTTCAAGGGTCAACTTACGTAGTTCAAAGTTAAAGTTTTAGATCTGACAAGTCTTGGAGCAATTGAGTCTAATCTTCGTAGATTACAGTTATTATATGAGAAATATCATACAGTCCAACTGAAAATAGAATTACAAGATGATACAGCTGCAGCTGATAGAATCGCATTTGAAGATGATTATGAATGGGTGGAAAGTACGCTATTAGATAAACTTCATGAAATTAAAAGAGTAGATATTCATCCAAAAGAATCTGTTAATTTTGAGTCATCAGCAAACAGTACTCATGTAGAACAAAGTGTCCCCTCAATGTCAATAAAGCTTCCTGAACTAAAATTGCCAATTTTTAACGGAGCTGAAACTGAATGGTTAGCATTTAGAGATGTTTATTTAGACCTGATACATAGGAAAAATAACATAGATGCGACTGTCAAGTTTATTTATTTAAAATCACATATTCGATCTGGAAAAGCATTTCATTTGATTGAACATCTTCCTGTAACTTCAGAAAATTACGAGACTGCTTGGAAAACTTTATGTGATCGTTATGACAACGCAGTTGTGATTCAAAGGGTTCACATGAAAGAAATGTATAATATAAAACCATCCGTAGAGAATTCTTCAAACGCTCTTCAATCATTTATTGACCATTCAGTAAAGAATTATAATGTATTGAAGTCATTGAAAGTTCAAGTTCAGGCATGGGATTTAATATTAATTCATCACCTTACAGAAAAGCTAGATAATTTATCCAAAATATATATAATAAAAAACTCTGAGATAAATAAAATATTAACTTTCGAAAATTTCATAAGTCTTCTTAGAAACCGAGTTCGTATTTTGGAATCAGTTAAAAGTACTTCGTTAACCTCAAAACAAGTAGGTGACAACAAAAGATCGAGTCATTTCAAAGGTAAATCTACCTCACTTGTTTTGAATAGTGTTAAATGTTCATATTGTGGTGGAGCACATTTGATAACAAATTGCTCCGCTTTTGCAGATTCTAAGATCACTGCATTTATGCGGTTTCAATTTGCACGAAACACGCACTTATGCACTAATTGCTTAGTTAGCAATCATAATGTTAGCAGTTGTGGTAAACCTCCATGTGGATTATGCTCCCTAAAGCATAACACTCTGCTTCATTTTGGGAAAAAACCACATTATAAAGGCTCAAACCTCAATGAAAGTAATTTAATAACTAACACAAATCAACAAAATGTTGAGTTATCATCGCAACGGTTTAGTTCAGAGCCAAACGTAGTTCAGACTACTGGTGTTTCTTCATACAATTCAAGACATCAGAAAAATAATAAATCATTGCCCACACATGGAAGTGGACAAATTTTAATAGGAACCGCTTTAGTCAATGCAGCTATTGAATCCAACAACCAGTTGTTATGCAGAGCTCTATTGGACAGCGGATCACATTTAAATTTTGTAACGGAGAAGTTCGTAAATTTCTTAAAGGTAAAAAAACAACCCACCAGCAAGACAATATCTGGCATTGGTGGAAAGGAAACTCAAATTAAAACTAAAGTTTCTTTTACGATATCGTCTAGAGTTTCAAATTTTTCAATAATTCTCGACTTTTATGTGATTCCAAAGATTACCAACTTCCTACCGGCAAGTCCAGTTAATGTAGATATGAAATTAATTTCAGCTAAACTTGAGTTGGCAGATCCTTATTTTCACATACCAGATAGGATTGATATTCTACTTGGTGCTGAAATTTATAATCAATTATTTACTGATTGTATATCTATTACAGTGTCGGAGCACCTTCCACCTTTCTACTCTAGTGTCTTTGATTATGTGGCAAGTGGAAGAGTACAATCGTCTTATACTGTACAAGAAAGTACATCCGTATTGTGTACACTCGAAACTTTAAGTAATGAAATAAAACGTTTTTGGGAGCTAGAAACAGTTTCTGTTAAAAACAATTTTTCATTAGATGAAAAGTTTTGTGAGGAACATTATAATACAACACACAAACGTCTTAATTCAGGTTGTTATTCTGTTTCTCTTCCATTAAACGAAAACATCAATCTTCTTGGATCCTCAAGCCAGTCATCCTTAAAGCAGTTTTATTCCATTGAAAAAAGATTAATAAATCAACCTGGTACTTATAATCAATATCGAGAGTTTATGAATGAGTATCTTTCTTTAGGTCATATGACATTAATAAATGATCCACTTATCATTACTAATTCATATGATAAAGCATTTTACTTACCACATCATTTCGTGATTAAAGAAAATAGTACCACCACTCAGTTGCGAGTGGTTTTTAATGGATCTGCTAAATCATCTTCGAAATTATCCTTAAATGACTGTTTATTTAAAGGTCCTACCGTACAACAGGATCTATTGTCCATAATTTTAAGATTCAGAAAACACCTTGTTGCCTTCACGGCAGATATTGCTAAAATGTATAGGCAAATTTTAATTAATGAAACTCAACAAGATTTTCAACGAATCTGGTGGAGGAATAATCAATCAGATCCTATTCGCTGTTTTAAATTATGCACTGTTACATATGGAACTAGAAGTGCTCCATATTTGGCAACACGGACATTGCAGCAACTTGCAATGGATGAAATCAGTTCTTATCCGCTGGCGTCACAAATTTTATTGAATGATTTTTATGTGGACGACGTCCTAACAGGCTCAGATTCTACTGATAATGCATTGAAAATTAAAACAGAATTATCCAAATTATTATATCAAGGTGGATTTGATCTCAGAAAGTTTTCTTCAAACGTTCACGATCTTTCTTCACCTGAGTCGTCATCGAATATTTCGCTAGTTCTAGGACTTTCTTGGAACACTTGTCAAGATACATTTCAAGTGAATTTTTCCAAATTTTCATTAGAAACGCCATGTACCAAACGAACTGTTCTGTCAGAGATTTGCCAATTGTTCGATCCGTTGGGATTGTGTGCGCCTATGGTTTTAGTTGCTAAAATTATTATGCAAAAGATCTGGACACTTCAAAACGTTCAATGGGATGATGTTATTCCAGCACAAGTTTGTTCCCAATGGCTTGAGTTCAAGTCACAATTGATCGAATTAAAGCAAATATCAGTACCCCGGTGTATTCTAATACCCCAAAATAAAATTGTAGAGATTCATGGTTTTTCAGATGCCTCTGAAAAAGGTTTTGGGTGTGTTATTTATTTGAGAGTTACAGACAATACTGATAAAAATTACGTGAGGCTCATATGTTCAAAGTCAAGGGTAGCTCCAATTAAAAAGCAGACAATTCCTCGCCTCGAGCTTTGCGGAGCGTTGCTATTGGCACAAACTTTAAACAAGTTAATTGAAAGCCTTAATATGCAGGTTCATCATATCTATCTTTGGTCTGACTCTGAAATAACGCTTTTGCGTATCAAGCCTGAACCTTCCAAATATGCATCATTTGTGGCCAATCGAATTTCTCAAATACAAGAACTTAGCTCAATAGAAAGTTGGTGTCATGTACCAACAACACAAAATCCAGCTGACTTCGTTTCACGAGGGAGTATGCCAAGTGAATTTTTAAAGCTAGATTTATGGTGGTCGGGCCCTTCATTTCTTCAAGCAAGTCAATCAAATTGGCCTAAAAATCCAAAATTACAAATAAGTTCCGAAATGTTAAATTTAGATCTCCGGAAACTTGCAACAGTTTCAATTTGCATTCCTGAAGCAGAATTTAATTTATTTAATCGCTACTCATCATATACAAAAATTATTCGTATTACAGCCTACATTTTTCGTTTTATAAATAATCTTAGAAAGGATCAGGTTAAAATTACCGGAGATCTTACGTCCAATGAACTCATTTGTTCACTTACAAGTCTAATAAAAGTTATCCAAAGAGAAGAGTATGGCAATGAAATTCAATCGATTAAAAAACATTCAATTGTAGCCCATTCCAGCAAGTTAAAATTATTATCTCCATTTATTGATGAAATGGGAGTTCTTCGAGTAGGAGGGCGGCTTAGGAATTCCAAATTGTGCTCCTCAAATAAAACCCCAATCATATTACCAGGTAAACATAGTTTTACAATCTTATTGGTTCAAGCTGAACATAGGCGGTTGCTTCATTGTGGGTCTCAAACGTTATTATATAATTTGAGATCACAATATTGGATAGTAGGAGGTCGAAATATATGTCGAAATATTGTAAATAAATGTATGATATGTTTTAAGAATAAACCAACATTAACCCATGAAATAATGGGAGATTTACCTGCTGATCGAGTGACTCAGTCAAGGCCTTTTTCAATCGTAGGCATAGATTTTTGTGGACCATTTTTTGCAAAACCTATGACAAGATCAAAAATCAAAAGTAAAATATACGTTTGTTTGTTTATCTGCTTCTCCGTGAAAGCCATTCATCTTGAAATTGTTATGGATTTGACTTCAGAATCATTTCTGGCATGTCTTCGTCGATTTATTGCCAGACGTGGGTATTGTACTAAAATATATTCAGACAATGCGACGAATTTTATCGGATGTCGGTCTGAATTAAAGGAACTACGAAGTTCATTTTTATCCGACAATTTTCAAAATAATGCAAAAATATTTTGTTCAAGCAATAGGATTGAATGGCTCACGATTCCTCCACGCTCACCACACTTCGGTGGATTGTGGGAGTCAGCAATAAAGAATGCCAAGTGGCATATGAAGCGAGTGATCGGTACGCGCTTGTTAACTTTGGAAGAGTACCACACGTTAATTTGTCAAGTTGAAGGCATACTAAATTCCAGGCCACTGACTGCAATTTTCAATGATCCCACAGATTTTACTGCACTTTCTCCAGGTCATTTTTTGATTGGTGGTCCTATGTTAGCTCTACCTGAACCATGTTTGCTTGATTTAAATATGAATAGACTATCTCGATACCAATTAATTCAAGTAATGCTACAAGACTTTTGGAAGCGTTGGCATGTTGAGTATTTAAACGAATTGCAAAAAAGGTATAAATGGCAAAAGCCTTCCAATAATAATTATAAAATAGGTTCTTTAGTGCTCTTACACGAAGATAACATTCCACCAATAAATTGGATCTTGGGAAGAATAATTGACACACATCCAGGTCCTGATAATCGAATTCGTGTCGTTACGATTAAAACTGCAAAATCTACTCTTAAACGATCAATCGCAAGGATTAGTGTTCTACCAATTGAATCACCAAATATAAATTAATTTGTTTTGTTAACTAATCCACAATTTATACTAATAAATATTCTAAAATTATTATTAAGAAAGTTGCACAAATGATAAATTGATATTTCTTTATAGTATTATAAATAATATAAGATTGTACACCTTATAATTATTATAAATAATGTTGAATTAATAACTTCAAGGGCGCGGGTATGTTAACGCATTTCATATGAATTTGTAATTAACCATGGTGCGTAGCTCTCGTTTGTATGTATATAGTTTATGTTATATACTTTGTTTTTAGTAAATAAGTGAAATGTATTATGTTATGTAAATCCTAAATTGAAATTGGTGTATATAATAAAAATGAGTTGTTCGTTCACTTCAATTTGGATCGTCAATTAGTATACTTGTATACCATAAAAGTAAATAAAAATTATAAATTATAAATTCGTTAATAAAAAATATTTAATAAAATATTTAATTTGGTTAATCACAAGAACTTCGTGATTTGTGTTTTTCTTTTATGAGATAGTGTTAAAAGTTAATAAAACTATCATCACCACATTTAAGCCAACTTACCATACGCAAATGCAGGGCTGGCGTTGGATTATTTTGCACCCGACGCAAACTAGCAATGTTGCGCCTCCAATTAAAACCGAATCCAAAAACCAAATTCTTCGCCAATTTTAATTTACTTGCTTTGCATTTAGCAAAATCCTTAATAATTAAGTTTTTACACCATAGATAATCCTACATGACGTTCCTGCGACATTTTACATCGTATGTACGTTTTAATTAATTTCAGCTTCAAAACGCTTCGTTCGCCGAATACCACTGAAACCGATAGGGTCAATAAAATTGTATAGCGATACATTTAGTACACTGTCATCCATTTTGTTTTTCAAAATGTAATTTAATAAATCTATGGTTTGTACTCCTTGTGGGGCTCGTCTAGATATAAACTGTAGTTCATTGAATAATTCTATTGCGTCGATGTCTTTTGAGTTATCGTGTTGCAACATTTTTTCTAATGCGATGATTCGTATCGCGTATTATGTTTGTGACAAGGAAACCCAAAATAGTTGATTTGATAGTCGACATTTGGGGGAATCTTTCCTTAACTGATCGTATGGCTCTATCTAAAACCGCAAAATAAAAGCCTTTGAATTTTATTTTTGGTCC
Organism: Tipula confusa; assembly: GCA_963556175.1. Taxonomy (NCBI): domain Eukaryota; kingdom Metazoa; phylum Arthropoda; class Insecta; order Diptera; family Tipulidae; genus Tipula; species Tipula confusa. Next base: position 20,353,429 of record OY744476.1, on the reverse strand, counting down.
ATAATAGGTTCATCGTCTGCTTTGTATTCGAGCTGTAGTAAATATATAAAGAGGCTTTTTCAAATGTATGGATAATCACTGTATCGACGACGACACGGCAAAACCATTGATTTTTGCAATACAATGTTGTTTAACAGTCAAGTGGTGCCAAAGAATCTTCATTTGCTGATAAAATAAAATGTCCACATTAGGGTCTATCTTTTAACCAAGAAACGGTAAACCAACCAATTTTATCAATGTGATGGTTCTTGTATCATAAGTACCAGAAGCTTTATGTGCCGTTTGCTTTAATCCCCAAGGTTTGATCGCTCACATGCTGTTATGAGACTATCGGCCAAATCAGCAACGAATCATATTTAAACAAGGACTAGAACAAGAAGCTTTGGAAGCAGCACGAATAGAAAGGATGAAATATGATTCCAGATTCTAATTGAACGAAATCGATTCAAAGACATCAACTTTATATCACTTTGGTAAACGCATTTACAATAAACAATTCGGAGGTTCAATCATTTGACAATGGATCTCTCACTTTTTCGTGCTCAATATAGTGACCCGCATACCAAAGTTACCATCCTCACTTAGAAATTTTTCGGCAATGGAGAGAAAGACTTGGGCTTGGAAAGAAATTTAGATGTAGACAAATATATAAGGTCGGGATCCTTGACGATCTTGTTGATGAATCGTTGGAACGATTAGGCGGAACTGCGTAGTTCAAATGGCATTCGAGTAAACTTGAATAAACCAAATGGAGTAGTGATTGCCGTCTTGTGAATATCCTCAGGTGTGACTGGGATAAGATGATAAGCTCGGACCAAGTTGATCTTCGAAAATATTTTGCGACCTTGTAGGTGCATGGAGAAGTTTTGGATGTGGGGAATAGGGTAGCGGTCAGGTATTCTTACCATGTCCAATTTGCGAAACTTCTCACATGGTCTCCAATCTTGGTTCTTCTTTTTGACCAAGTGAAGTGGACAGAATACTGATGATGCCGATTGTCGACATATTCCCAGTTGTATCATGTGTTGGAATTTTGTTTGGACTAACGAAATTGTTGTGGTTTATACATGTTGTATACGGAATGATGCTTACCATACTGCCAGTGTTTATCAGAGACGTGGTTTGTTCTGATAGTCCCTTATAAATAGGCGGCTAGTGTAATTCGGTCTATGGTCAGCCGCGCCAACCGATAGATCTACTAGTTTGGAGAATTATTATTCCTCAAAATCAGGAAAACGTTGTTTCCCGGTTATTTTTACCTGTGGATTTGGTAAATCACACGGTGACACATAATTTTCGGCTTTCTGTCCGAGTTTTGCATGGTAGTAACACCAATCTGGTTGCTGGTAGACTTTGCGTCTTTTTGAATTTGATCTCTTTCTAGTGGAAGGAGAACAAGTTCATGTTCGCAAATTATTGGTTGAACTAGATGCTCGAATTTCGAGTCTATCTAGTCAGGGGCGTTAAGTCGAGCATTGCTCGTTGGTGCTCTTACTAATTATCGTAGTATCCCCATGATGCCTAGATGTCATATGGTCAGCCTTCTCTGTGTTGCGTGATCGTCACACATGATGAACAGCGCCCATCAGGTGTATGGATGGAATTGCCTCGTGTAGCCGGTCGGCTTTGCTGGACAATGTGTCTGTTTCCTTATCCTGCGGTGGTATCAATGCTATCTGAATAAATTCAGATAGGTAGTTTCCTGATCCACAGCTTGTAACAAATGGAGCATTAAATTGGCTGGTTGCCAGTGCCTTAATACACCGGAAAACTTTGGATGGACGTTGGTCGCCCATCTCTATCTTCTCTAGCAGAGAGCGTTGTCCACTCGATCAGGACATTTTTTAGGTAGTTGTACCTATCGTTTGCAGGAAGTTCCTGCAGAACGTCATCAATTATTGCCGCTTGTTGGGGCGACAAACAACTGATCGCTTGTGTGAACTATTGTTTGTCGCTCGTGACTTTGTGCGCGTCGAACAATATCTCTTTTGTCTTGAACCAGAATTTCGGATTAGTAATCCAGAATTCTGGGAAACGTATGCCAGTAGCAGAGATATTAGCTACACTCTGATATTTGTTATCATCATCTTTAACAGAAATGTTGCCTATTTCGTAGCTCAAATTTTAAAATTCACAACAACAAAAAAATAAATCTGACTCAAAGTAAAACGAGCGTAACGTGCGATTATAAACCACGTGGTTTATTTTGATTGCCCGTAAAAACTGACGTTGGAGTCACCAAATATAGCAATTTATCTTCCCAAGTGTATAGGAATAAAAGAAACTATTAATTTTTAACAATTAATCATCAGATCGAAACCGAGCTATGCTTTGCACACATCTAATTCTGAATAATGAACATAATGACTAATGATGAACATTAATATGAACATAATGAACATTATTGTAAAATTTTTGAAAATTATGCACTTCTAATGTGATAAAAATGCAAATGAAAATATTTTAATTTTCCCCATATAAAATACTTTTATACCAAATAAATCTTAGGAATTCACACATGCATGCACTCTGGTATCTGAGCCACCTGGACATTTGAGTGGTTCTTTTAAATATAGCTCACTTTACACTCATTACACTAAATATTATTTAAATAGTTAAAATAAATGTAACACACACATTTTTATTAATTTTTTTTTAACACGAGCACGATCAAAACCCTAACACACTAGTTAAGTTAACCCTTTTAACATTATAACAAAAAAAGTTATGTACAAAAATTAGCAAAGGGGTTAATTAGCCATTGCAGGTTTTTAGAATTTAATTTTGTATTCAATACAAAGTGTTATTATATTTAAAATACTTTTTAATATAAACAAATATTTGTTTTAACATTTAACTAGTAATTAATACTTTCCGAACAAGTTCATTATCTCGTTTGTTATGATCTTTGTTTTTTGAAAATGATTGCATGGGAAAATAGATAATCTTACTACATTATGTTTATTTATTTAAAAAATTTTGTATAATAGATTCCTGTTTATGTTTATATAGCTGACTTGAATACAAATATGATAACAGCATAACTGTTTTCATGTACTGAGATTTTCTATTAAATTTTCAGAAAACGAAAACTCTTTTGAATCACATTGGATCAATATAGTTCATTGGAATTATAATCTAATAAAAATATTAATAGAATTTAATAATATTTATTTAACGTGAACTTCTAACCTGACATTCATTTTCAATATACTTATCTCTTTGTAGTCTGCCTAATTCATTTTTGTTTATATGTGGTAGACATAATACACAGAAATTACAAATAAAGATTCCTAGTATTATTAATCCAATTTAAGCAGATAATTGAGATTTTAATATATATTGTCAGATCAACTAAACAAATCAGATGTTGAAATTCAGGTTAACAAATACTCGAAATCTGCTTTCTTTCAAAATATTACTTTTAATCAAATCAGATCCAACAATTCGAATAGTTCAATTGAAATTTGAAAAACTGAAGTCGTACAATGTAAGAGGTAAGAAATATATCTATATATGTAATTTGATTATGTTGTGTTATATAAAATATTATAACAATATAAAAATTGTAGCATAAATATCAAACTCTAAAAAATATATAAAAAATTGTGCAATTTATTTTCGTTTTATTTATCTACATAAAGTTACCATTCTATTCAATATAACAGGATTCTATTCTACAAGAGATCACAATTCACTGGCATTAGATTTTCATATAAAAGTATTATATATGGATCTTTATTCAAGTGTGACACAGTTTTGTTGTACAAAGTCATACTTCTCGATTGTTACACAAGAGTCACATGCGAATTTAAAAACAACGAGATATTGAATAGGAAAATCTCCGCCTTTCTTGAAATGAATATTATATATAGACGATATATATATATATATATATATATATATATATATATATATATATATATATATATATATATATATATAAATGCTCTACATCCTTATACAAATAAATTTGTGGAGATATCGAGATAAAAATATCCTATTATCCTTTTCAATTTTGTTATCTGTATATAAATAGAAACTGTAAAGTAAAACACTTTTTTTTTATTTCCAATTTTTCTTTTGTTTTATAAATAATTTTCTTTTTCGAGAAAATAAAATCAAAATGGATTTTCCACCCAACAAAAGTATAATCTTATTTTGTGTTGTTTTATATATAGGTACTGCGAGCTGCTGTTCTACACATCCGGTTTTCAACTTTAAAACGAACTAACATAAATGTAGAAAATGAAAAGAAAAAGTGTTAAAATGGAATATAGCATTTTTAATTGAATTTTTATTTTGCTCTTGCTGCTGCTGGGATAAAATGGAAGAGAATTTAATTTTGAGAGGAAAATAAAAAGCACGATATTTAGGTACGAAGACTGATCGACAATATATATGGTATATACGGATTGTACTAGGATATTATGTTGGTATGTTGTTGCATTTTATAAATGTTTAATGTATTTTACTCTATATAGTGTATAATATGTGTACATAATAAGCTTTTGGTTTGAACAAACAAAATGTGCAATAATTGAAATAATGTGCTAAAATGAAAATTTATTTAATCAAAGATAATTGAAATAGCTTTAAAGTTAATGAAATTTATTTTTATTAAGCCTTTTATATATAAAAGTTTTTATATAACGTAATAAAATGGTTTAAGAAATCGTCTATAAATCGTCTATATACAAGTGAGGTTAATTATATAGGGGAATGGGATTTAGTTGAATTGATGATAATCCTTTTGTATTTTTTCTTTATATAGATATAAATATATAGAAAGCTAATTATTATTTTTGGATCCAGTCCAGCTAAAAACACCGTCTTAACAATTACTCTTATGTGGTCGGAAGCTTTATAAACTTTTTTAGTGAAATGAACCAGAAGAAATATTATTAACTGATTTAAATTGAATTTTTGGACATTTTTACATGATGTTAATATGCTAGTAATATAAGTTAAATAATTGAGAGCCAAAATCCAAAAAAGGAAATGTTTCAAATTTCAACAATCGTTTTTATATAAGAGATTCTAAAGAACCTGGAACCGGTCTAACGATGGATTACCCTGACAGTTGGGAAAAACCATCGGAGAAATTAAAGCAGTTAGGTGTCCAAAAGGAAGATTATGAAGAAAATTATTTAGCTCCCGTCGTGAATATAAATCTGAAACGGCACGTTAGAACCTTGGAACCTATATCGCATACGTCCAAAAAATCAGTGCAAATCAAACTGATGAAAATGCAGCAGTAAAAAAAGAGTGCTCCTTTCCAGTAACAATCGAAGGTGTATGATTTGAACATCGATTTATAGTTAACAATATAAATGATCAATGTATCTTTGAACTTGATTTCACTACAGAGCACCAGATGTTTCTTAGTTTGATGATCCATAAAATGGCGTAGTATTCAGGAGTCGGTATGAATAATTTAAAATGCACATATTTGATTCCGAATCGTTACTGAAGAAAGGAAAGAAATTTCAGAAATGTGTAAGGAAATTATATATGTCAGAATAAACGATGGCGTTAGGGAAATAAAATAAACCTTTTGGAACCGACGAACATGTTGAAAGACGGCTTATTATATTGAAAAACCGCTTGTAAAACTCCTGACTAAAAATTCCAGTGAAAGTAACAAACATGAATTCGGTAGTGAGTGTGATCAAACAAAGATAAGTGGCTGTAAACGCAGTGGAAGTCGTCAACATCGCAAATTGCGAGCATTGTAGGAAAATGGCAGGTCACTACATCCTGAAAGAAAACCAGCTATTCGTTATTATTTGAGATAATCAAGTTCTTGGGGATCACTAGTTGTATATTTGTTGAAAAAAGAATAGTTCAACGAGTTTCTGTGTGGTTTTCTGCAAAGCCAACGATGTGACTGCATAGGATAATTACCTATTGCCATGAATGGATGACAAATTTGAAACGCTATCTTGGGTCTGCATTTTCAACTCGTTTTATCTTTAAACCGGGTTTAGGCACGTATCAATTCATGCGGATGATAAAAAAAAAGACGGCCTTAACTGCAGGGGATGGATTGTACCAATTTCGAGTAACATCTTTTGAGATAAACTACTAAGGTAACAACACCATATTGAAAGTCGAGTCAAAAAGGTCCCAAAGGAGAAACATAATGGTAAATCTGAATCTTAATTGAGCATCAATAAAATATTGGATAAAGTAATCCGTCGGTTCAAATAGTTAAATTTTAATGGTCTTTATTCCAAAGTCTATGTAAATCCTAAACTGTCAAACAAAATGATGGGAAATTTCAACTAAACACTAGAAGATCATCTACAAAAAGCAACCAAGATAATTGAGATTAATACATTCACCTGCTTAGGATGACGTATCTTAGTACAATATATGACACAGCCAGATACTCACCAGCAATAGTCGTCTTTGGCAGAAAGCTTCGATTCCCATGCGATATCAATTTTGGATCAACCAAAGCACAGTCAGTCACCAAATCTGATTATGTTGTCAACCTAAAACAAAAAATGATAAATGATCACGCTTCAGTAAAGAGACAATACAGTGAATTCCAGCACTTGAATTAAGACAAGGTTTTAGTTGCGGTCAAATAATAATGGATTTGTGAAGGGCGAATGGATTTGCTATATATTCCAAAAATAATAAGAAGGAAAATGTAGTTATATACTGATACCCCCAGGACGAAAATGAAAGTAGTTCACATCGACAAGTTAACACGTTTCAATGTTGGAGGAGAAGATGTATCGGTTTGGGACAAAAAGAATTAAAGTGCAAGTAATTAATATGACAATTATGATCTATGAAGCCTATATACTAAAATGAAATATTGACATGTTCCAAAGGAAATAAATTACACGGGGGTTTGTGTCTGCGTAGGATTTTATCCTCAGATTTTATCCTGGGATTTGTATCCTAGGATTTTATCCGAAGATTTTTTCCGGGGATTTTGATCCTAGGATTTTATCCTAAGGTTTTGTCCTAGGATTTTTATAGGTAGATTTTTATGCTATGATAAAATTCCTTGGATAAAAATCCTGGGATAAAAATCTGCGGATAAAACCTGAGGATGAAATCCTAGAATAGATATCCAGGGATAAGATCCTAGGATATAAATCAGTGGAAAAAATCCTTAAGTTACAATCCTAGGATAAAAACTCGTGGATTAAATCCAGGATAAAAATCCGTTGATAAAATTCTAAGATAGAAATTGGCGAATAAAATCCTAGGATAAAAATTCGCGGATAAAATCCAAAGATAAAAATCCTAGGATAAAAATCCGTGGATGAAATCCTCGAATAAAAATCTTTGAATTTTGTTGGATTATCCGCGGATTTTATCCTAGGATTTTATCCGAGGATTTTATCTGCAATTTTTATCCTCAAATTTGTATCCTAAGATTTTTATCCTAGAATTTTTATCCGTGGATTTTATCGAAGGATTTTTCTTTTAGTATGTTATCCTCGGATTTATATCCTAAGGTTTTTATCCTAGGATTTTTATCCGCAGATTATTGTCCTAGGATTATATTTGCGGATTTTTATTCACAAATTTTTATCCTAAGATTTTTATCCTAGGATTTTATCCGCGGATTTTTATCCTAGGAGTTTTATACTAGGATTTTTATCCTAAGATTTTATCCGCATTTTTTATCCTAGGATTTTATTCCTAGGATTTTTATCCTAGGATTTTGTTTGCTGATTTTTATCCTAGTGTTTTATCCGCGGATTTTTTCCTAGCAATTTTATTCTAGGATTGTTATCCTATGATTTTAATATTAAGTTTTTTATCCTAAGATTTTATCCTCGGATTTCAGCGTCAATATTTCAGGCATCCAGACTGCAACGTTTTCTCTCAAATATATCTCGTGCCTGCTTTACACCAAATACCTGGAGCAACACAGGATATTTATAACACGGCTATTACCACATTTATTTATTTTGGGAGTTTACCAGAATGCCATTTGGTTAAAGAAAAGCGGCTCAGACTATGAATGAATTCTCGAAAGGCATAGGTTAAGCGTATCTGTATATTAATGATATTTGAGTGTCAAGTCGAACCAAAACTGATCATTACGAGTATCTAAACATAATATGTAATTGCTGTAGGACAATATGGTTTAACAATTAAGCCCTCCAAATGTGAACTCGATGAAGATTCAATGAAATCAGCAAAGATTGTATATTAAGCAATCTGCGGGAATCATGACAATATATAATTTTCCTCAACATACTGAGGTAAGCGACAGATGTAGCGTTTTTTAAGAAAGTGCAACTACTTTTATCGCTTTACACCCCATTTAACCAAACATCTTGTTCCAATACACAGCCATCTCAGTTCATTTGAAAAGGTAAGCACGAAAACCACTTATTCATATAGACAACTGAATGCTTTTAAAATTAAAAAATGGCACTTATTCAAACTACTCTTTTGGCGTATCCTTTAGAAAGTGGAACACTTTTAATTTGTACAGATGCATCAATTGTGGCCAAGGGTGCCACAATTTCCCTTTTCTCCAAAAGCATTCTCCTCCCAAACAGAAATATTCTGCCTTTGATAGGAAATTGCCAAGTATTCACAATAAAATTATTTGGTGCGTCGTCGAAGGTAGAATATCCATGGCAGAGTTGCCAACTCGATTACTATTATTCACAGTTCATGATAGATAAAGGTGAAAGCAACGTTGTGTCAAATATACTTTCTTTCCTTTAGAAGAAACACAGATAACTTTAGTATCGTGAGTGTTGAAGAATGAATTAAAGAAAATACCCGGTATGTACCAAACATAGAATACAAAAATAAAATTCAACTCTAAAAGCGATATCAACAAACAAAAAATAAATTGCAAATAATAAAAGAAGTAAACATGTATCCTTTAAACGGGTATTATGGCTTAGCCCATTCTGTATAAAAGCTGGTTCATTCTTTTAGGTTCTTATTCACAAAAAAACAATGTTTTGCAAAAAGCCCCTTGATTTGATTCCTTCAAAAGGACAAAGTTGTAACATTTTTTCATATTAACAAGCCCTAAATGAACAAGCCCAAAAGATCATTCCACATTTGTATTCTTACTGCTGCAATCGATGAGGTTGATTTTTGTTAAGTGCAAACTTCCTTCCGTGCATGCTTGATGATCAGTATATAAATGTAAAATAACGACCAAACAAATTATTATGAAATAGTTTAGAGAGAGTGGCTCCCACTGGTCAAAAAAGTACCTTTTTGATTAATTTTCACCTTATGTTTAATCTACTGAACACAGTAAATAGGTTTTTCTGGCCAGCCTCATAATTGAGACCCCCTAGTAATTTATAAAAAAATGTATCCACGAAAAAAGTATTATACCTTTTGTTCCGAAACATACTCCTGTGAGTATTGCTTACTGGTTTGGTATTTTGTCAATTTTTGGAATACATTTGTGCTAAAAAAATCTTTATTCTAAAAAATAAAGTTGATGACTTTAAAGTAAAGTGAATAGTGGTAGTCAATAGTTTTTGACATTTCCTAGATAATGCAGTTGCATTAGTCAATATTTAAGTCAACACTTAAAAAATACCTAGTTTACAATTGAATCTGAAAGTAACTGACGATTAGTCCGATCTTAGTGTAATTAAACCATTGCCTTTTTAAGTTGTATTATTGTAAAATATGTTGTATAAATCCGTTATTACTAACCACGCTTCGCACATAAACAAATTTGCATACAAATACTAAATTAGCGTAATGTTTCGTGTAAATTTGATATTTATCATTTTAGCACATCAACATGATTGTCAATGCCACAGGGTACATCTGGTGTATGACATCAAACGTTATAATTATCATTTAGACAACCACCTTATGTTTTTCATATCTGACGCATAAATTATGTATTTTATTATCGTTTACATTAAGTTTTATGATTTTTAATATGTATAACGTTTAAAATATATAAACTTCATAATTCGAATGACTTAATTATAAATCTATTACGCAGATAAAAAAAAACAGTTATACATATAACATGTTTAATGTATAAAGGATGTTAATAAAATAGTTTTTAGTGTAAAGCTTTTGTATGTATAAACGTATGTACGTTTAAATGCTCATTTACATAATATACATTTTATTTAAAATTTAGTTCTATTACAATTTTTGAGCTTTTCATGCAATAAAGCTTTCGAGTAACAAATATTCACGATATTTAGAATATATATACGTATACGAACGTCAGTTATGATTATTTCGAGTTTCATGATTTTTTTTTTGTAAAACATATAATGCATAATTAGTTTTACGATGTGTGCACGATAAGTATATGACTCATAATACAAAAAAAATTCTCTGTCGAACAAGAAATTATGTAAAATTTTGTTGTATTACCTTCCATGGGCGACAACCACGCAGCAGCAGCTTATTTTTTAACTGTACAGATGTAAATGTTTTAAAATTGGCTTTCCTCATGATTAGTCTTTGCCAAATCCGGCTTCTGACACGAAATTTATATAATGTAATTTTTTCTCTCTTGTGGTTCTACAGTCTGCATACAATTTTTTTTTCTTACTTATGGATGAAATAATTTTTCAACGGACTGGTACACCAAAAATGTTATTCTTAAGAGAAATAATAATAAAAGTATTTTTAGTGAAGGCTTAAAAAGTTTTTAGAGTTTATTTTTGAATCCACTATAATTATTACATTTGGATGTCACTGCAAGCAAATTCCACAAAATGGTATCAGAAACTTTTCAAATGGGGTAATTTTTAGAGAAATTGTAAAAATTGGTATTCCAATTATTAACTGTTGACATTTAAATCCAATATCATTAATACAAGGTCATATTTTTATTATACGACCCTCGTGAAAATGTTTAAATATATAATCAATTCACATAAACACATTTAACATGAGTATGAGGCAATTGAAATATTTCAAATTTATGACAATTTAACAAATTTACTATAATCTAGAAATTACTATATTTCTAATATACTAATGTTGTATAGAAAATGATATTTTATTTATTTTGCATTTAGATTTAATTGTCTTTTCACATTTTTAACAAGTATTTGTAAGTGACATTTTTAATAATCGTTTAATTTTATTTAAAATGTTTACATTTGGGATTAGTTTCGGTAAACTAATGTAAAATTAATATTTAATGATGATATACAAAAATGTCGGACAAGAAAAATTAATTTTTGACAAATTTCAAATATATTTTCAAAATAATCAAAAATGGGTGTTAAAATATCACGTGACTTCCATATTTTTATGTTTATACGTAAAAGCGTATAGATCTTCAAAGTATACATATGTTTTCCCCATATAAAGGGTAAGCATCAAAAAATTTCCTTTTTACATAAAGTCAATAGCTGTTCTGATTATGATGACAGATATTACAATCAAAAGCTGATTGTGACGTGTTTTGTCTGTTTACTGGTTATTTTATTTAATTTCCGTGCTAAATAATTTTAATAATTATGAAATTCACTGTTTATTCATATTATGTAATATATTTCTGCAATGAACTGCAAATCCGTGATGTAATGTCATACCCCTCATATCGCCGTGGAAATTTTACGTTTCCAGCTCGAATCGTTTGCCATATGAATGGTAAAATGTTGTCAGTCAAAACAGCGAAATTTGTTGACCCACATTTCATCACAACGACTCTGGATGACCCTTTTTACTTTTAGTTTTGTAATTACAGTTATTTCATTTTTGTATTGCGGTCCTTTGGACGATTAGTAATATCTTTACTCTAGTCTAGCTTAGTTTTCATCGATCAGTCCATCATTACTTGAAAAGGTGACTTCATACCGAGTGCAAATGTAGGCTTGCAACGAAAACATATCATGAATTCTCTTTCGATACATCTTTTCAACACATTTTTCTTCTTTGAAGCATACTGGGTTAGCACCATCCGACACAAACTGTTTTTGAAGCTTTTCGAAAGTTTTATAAGCCACCGGTTACCATTCAAATTAGACATCTTTTCACAACAGTTCGTATAGCGGCCCCCCAAAGCCTTTCAGCTCTTTTACAAATTTGCCGTCTACGTAATTGTGCGGCAAAATCTGAGAAACTGACCGTACTGATTATTCCTAATAGTTCAATATTCTTAATGCCATTTTTGATTGCTTCCATGGCTGTGAAAGGTACCAGCCATTTTTTTTTTTGAAAAATTAGTTTGGTTTGCGGCTTCAATATTAAAGATACTTGCATGTTCCAACGAAGAGCGATGGTACATTTATCTTTTTTTTATTTTGCTGCAGCCACTCACACTGGGTACCCTTTAAAGACCTAGAGTTTTTATTCAATCACTTTCCAGGATGTGAACACATGAATTTGCCACGTAAAAGAAACATATACGTTTTCTCGGTAATTTATTTTAAGTCGTGTGGTAAATCTTCCATATTTAATAACTGAATCCCCGAAGCGATCTAGGTTTGCTTTTTACATCTAACCAATTACTAGAATTTCAGCAACGTCCAGTTGCTTTCCGAAATAGCTATCCAGTTCGATTCATAATCTAGTACCAAACACAATTTTGACCAGTTGATTGTTGGCTTGGTTTTTTTCTGGATGTAGACACTTAAAATGCCCACAACAAGGCTTTGACGGGAGTTAAAGTTTCGTTTTTTATGAAAACATCGTTCCAATGTCACTGACTAACATTATCCTGCTTTGTGTCAGAGCTGCTTGCAATCTCGACATTGTTTATTGCGAAAAGGGCAATCATTATGAAAATAGATTGGCCTACATTTCTGTCATCACCTTATAATTCATTATTAAGTGTACAATGTGCCTATTATACTTGGATTAATATTTGCCAGCCTTTTTATCCATCCATTCTGTAAGTTGTAACACAGCCAAAATTGAAACTCTTTCCTGACAAAAATGCGTTTGAACTTCTTCACTGTACCGTTGAAAGGAATGGCGTCCTTTGTTGCTCGCAAAAACGAAGCAGCTTTCCTTTGATAATCGGCTATTTTTATTCAACGAACTTACCTTTTGATGCTGTCATTATAGCGACCTTAGAGGTAAAACTAATTCTATATAGCTGGTACCTCAATTGATAAATTAGATTATCTTCAGCACAATACACAAATTTTTCCATGCGGTCAAACACTTTCTTATGCATCGATGGCTATCTGTGATCTTTCAGGTTTTAAACTTTCAACTTTTAACTTTTAGTTATCATTTCATAAGTTGGCTTTATTTGGCATCCATTATTAAAAAAAATATTAGCAATATAGTCGGTTTAACGAATTTTATGTGTGGGTTCTAATAATCTTCGTCACTGTTGTGTTCCTTTGTTTTTACGGTAGGTCATTTTCTATCACTAGAAACCGGGCGACCACCGCTGCCCCTCTGCACATGTCAAAAATGCCTCTGCTCAAAAAACATTGTAATATCCGTTTAGAATCAGCTCAGAGGGCATGACCGAGCCAGGGTATACTTATTGTTTTTTTATTGCATGAACGAAATTAGACATTTTCAATTAATTCCGAACCTCGTGGTACAATAAAACTTGGAAAGGGTCGTTAACGTTGCCTTTGGGACCATATACTATGCGTTTGATTATTCTCTCCAATGTCATTAACCATTTTTCATATTCAAATGTCAGTGTCTAACTGAGAACACATTGTACAACTTCAGCTTGTCGGTATTGGTTACCATTTGACAAAACGTGACTTGATATAAAGGGGATATAGGAAGGAATCCTACATAGTTAAAATAAGTGCCAAGGGACCCAAGATATCGAAATCTAGTCGCATTTTCAAATGGGTGGTCACTAATTCAGTTTAGTTTCCCTTATTGCTATTGTAGGTTTTTCGTAAAGTGAATCCTCTACATTTGTATAACTTTTTCTTTGAAAATTTCGATCTACAGTACTGGACACATGCCTAACATTAAATAAAACCAAGTCAAAATAAGCTTTTTATTACTGTATGTACGTAATGCTGTTGTTTGCACAAAATGTAATCAATGCTTCCTGGCTAATGTTTCAAAATTTTAACAAATTAAAATAACAACTCCAACATATGAACAAAAATTAAAATTCTAACTTTTTATGTTGAGGTGAAACAATATAAATTAGTTAGAAAATTGTTATAATTTATTATAATTTGGTTTATACGTTACTTTCTATGGTAGAAAAGCTAAATTTCTAAAAAAAAACGTACATTAAAAAGTAGGAAATTGCTAAAATGATAAATGAGACTTTTTTGTAACTTTTTATTATACAAAAACATAAATAAATTCAACATTTTATGGTGAAGCTTTCGAACATTTGATTTACCCGCTCTTTGCTATACTATAATTGTGTTTGAATGTATGTGTGTGATCCATTCAAATAAAAATTTTAATAGTAAAAAGAGCGGGTAAATCAAATGTTCGAAAGCTTCTCCATAAAATTGTGAATTTATTTTATTTGATTTGATCTTGGTTTTATTATATTTTTTCCTGTTATTTGTGGAAGCTTTTTGATTTGTGTTCACTTTTTGTGTATAATCTGAAGTTTGTTTTTATGTATAGGCGCCTTATAAATAATTTTTTTTTAGTTTTGTGAAAAACATAAAAAATATATAGGTTTTAAAAAGACGAAACCTTATTACGTGATATGATTATTTACCTTGACCTAACTATATAAATGTTTTGGTTGCTCTTTGTCTATGTAGGTATATGTCTAGTTATTTGTTTTATAAAAATTTCAGGAACATTTTTTTAAGGTTATTAAAATTTCTAGTCACCAAAAAATACCATCAAGACGGAAAATCGAGATAGATTTTTTTTCCAATTTTTATAAAAGTTATTAAATATTTCGAAAAAGTGTGATGTAAAATTTTGCGACGTGCACTTTACTTCCATTTATAATTTGCTAAAAGTTAGACTGTACATTATCTATTTAATAATAATAATAATAATTGCATCCAGTATTGCATCAATATTCTGGCTCCATCGGAGCTTAGTCCTTCGTAGTGTTAAAAAAAAAAAAGTTAAATTATTTTTAATACAGATGGCACCTCAAATTACATATGTTATTGTATAAAACTAAAATGGTATTTTACTGCTTCAAAAAATACGATTACGTAGCTTACGTAAGCAACTTTTATTTGCTAGTAGCATATCTAAATAGTTTTAAAAAGTTGCCTGATTTAATATTTTTTACTAAAATTTGGATATATGGTGCGGAAATGACATATTACAGTTTGCCGGGGTTACAATCTCTACGGGTGTTGCAATAATTTGTACGCATCAGGTGGTGTAGCTGTTTTTTGTAAATCAATTTATACTTGTTCGTCAACTAGCTATAGCCTTTTAACTGCTGATGTTTTAAAATTAGAACTAACCTGGGAAAATGATTATTATACTTTGTTTTGTATATATATATATATATACAGGTTTCATTAGTATGACCTCCGTAAAAAAGTCTTTTTATATGGTTGAAGAAAGAGCTTTTTCCATCTTTATGAAAATTCAAGTACTTTGGATCTCGTTACCAATACAATACTTAAACATAATTCTTATTTTATAATCGACGTATTGTGTTATTATTCAATTTATGCGTGAAAAGTGGAATTTTTCTAACAGGATTAAAGTCAGCCGAAGATATTTCTTTATTTAAAAAAGGTAATCGTAAATTGATGTCTAACTATGGACCAATACCTTTATTATTTACCATTGCTAAGTAGTTTGAAAAACAAATGATAAATCGTGGTTTGGTAGTTTTAAATAAAATTATCCTTTTTAAAAGGTTTCAATTTGGATTTAGGGAACGCCGTTCTACTGAAAATGCCTTTATATAAAGTCAATTATTAAACAAAATTTCATCGTAGTTAACAGCCTTTGCTGATGATCTTGCTTTTACTTAAAGAAAAGATAATAGATTTTAAACGGATTTGAGCATAAATTATGATTAACATGTTATGAGACATTGGTTCAAAATATAATGATTCAATTTTTGCTAGAAGCGCTAAATAAAATGTTGAATGGTTTTCATTAAATCTTGGTTGGGTACACATTCTTTCTTCTCTCAAAACCAACGACAGATGAGAATAAAACGCTAAAGTTAATTGGCTTCTGGATTGTAAAATTTGGAAACTACCTCTAGGGAAAGCTAAACCAACATCAGTCATTTTAAAAAATTTACATTTTAAAACGTATTTATAATACAAAAATTTCGTATTTCTTTTAAAACATTTGTGATTCATGTCTTAAGTTTTTAAATTCTGCGTGGAAAGTAAGACGGCACAAGAGGTTTTTTGTTTTAATGAAAATTATTTAGTCGAAGACTCAAATGAAAGGGGATTTTTAGTTACTGGGTTACATATTTATAATGATCCTGTTTGCGTTAAAAAATTATTACTTTTCGATTAAAAGAGCATTGGTAAAAGTCCTGCAAAAAAAAGTTTCCTTTAGATCTCGAAACATATAACGAGATTAGTAAGGTGCACAATCATAAAATTGGCACATTATTGTTTTTTTGCGTAAAACAATAAGAGTTCGGTTCTTATTTAAAAGCCACAAAAAATAAAGAAAACAATACAATAAAAGTTATTGATTTGTAAACAAAAATCTTAAACAGCCTAAAAAATTACTGAAATTATTTATTAAAATATTATTTGATTCTTCTTACAAATAGTATCCAAGAAATAGTAAACTTTTTTAATGTTGCTCCCTTTAATTAAAACACTACCCTTAAGTTTTCGCCTAAACCGCAGTATGAAAACATAAGCATATATTTACACGAAAATGGGGCTCATTTTTTATGGTTGAGATATTCGATTCTTCATATACATATTTAACAATAATTTGTTAGTGTTGAATAAGACTACTAGTGTGACCATTATTTCAAATATTCAATTGCCACATTCGACAGACAAAATGGATATTGTGGTGAAATTTCAAGAATACTTTGCTTGTTTTTTTTTAGAGTCATTCGAGTCAGGCTACTTTCGACAGTATATTGGTAACCCTGCTATGATTTAAATACGTAAATTTCTTCAAATTCTTTCTTTCGAACAAAAGTAAGCTGCTGTTTTATTTTTTTCTAGCCCTCGGCTTACAAATGTATAAATAGAGCTTTTACAAATAATAGCTTAATTTAAGCAAATTATATACTTAAACGGTTTCATTTATTTCGGGGTAAACCAAATATATCACTCGCTCTATTTAACAGAATATATGTTTTGTGCCTGTTTTATGCTTACAGAATGCCATTCCACTTTTTTTGCCACATCCCACTTTTTCCGTTTCCTTTTTTTAAGTCAAACAATAGAATTAGATCACAAAATTTGAAATGTTATACGGAGCTTTCCATTTGTTTGCTGGAATACTAGTAAATTTTAAATCAGAAAATATTCCAAGGTAAAGTGTTAATTTTCGATCAAACCCTAAGATTACCACAATTCTTCTTTGAAACCCCTTTAAGGATATTTCTGATAAAAAAGTATTCAAGCAGCACTACGCAACCTAATCTTTGTCGATATACGTACTTACAGATTTATTGTCTTAATTTATTGTCTTTATAAACATATAGTTAAATCACTACCTGATTTTATTGTTCTTTTTATTTTTATTTTCTATCACCAACTAATAGTAATTTCTTCGACATTTTTTCTTTTATACAATAAAATTAATTTAATTTAGCTTACTTGAAACTTACTTGATTTTTAAGCGAAAATTCAAAAAAATACTATCCCAACAGTTTACGTTAACTGACTGACTTCTTTTCGAGATTTTTGTTTCATTTTTTTCCGATATCTCTTTTTTTCAAATAAACGTTATACATATAATCTATCTTCCCCTCCAACAAAAAAAAACCGGTTACAAATTATTAGCAATTTTTAATTGTTAAAAAACAATTAGCAATTTTTAATTATTAGCAATTTTTGATGTTAAAACGCCGTGATCCGCGAGCGACGTTACAATCGTGGGGACGACCCAGACCCAGAAGATGTCTCAAAGCCGGGCAAATTTTGAAGATAAAAACAAATTTACAGCAAACTAAAACCAAACTAAACTTTTACATCCTTAAAATGGTATATGCCCAAAATATTACCAACTTCATCAGCCACTTCGCAAGCCACATTTCCTATCAACCGAGTAACCACACCTTTAATAAATTTTGGGCAAGTTTAGAATAGGGTACCGATATATTGCCTTACTTAGTTAGAAATTTTTAGTAAAAATAATTTTGCCTCTTACTATTTTAAGAGAACGCGTCCTTAAGTTTTAGATTTGCTTTTTTTAAATCATGTTGCACAGCGTCATAAATATTATGCAAAAATTTAGATTTTGTTTCAAGATTACGCAGAGCATAAGGAACGGAATTACGCAGAGCATAAGTAACTACAGGTAAATTTAGGTCCTAAAAGCGCTGATCAGTTTTAATATACGCCCGAAAAGAAGCTAATAGATTGCGATTTACATGCTGTGATGCATTCCGTTGCGGAGATTATTTTGCGGTAAAAATTTGTTTTTCACCAAACTTAATGCACAGGTGTTTAAGTAGAAGGGACTCGAACTGTCTACCATTATCTATAAGGAAAACTTCTGGAACTCCAAACATTAAGGATATTTCAGATTCTAAAAACTTGCAAACTTTAACAGCAGTTGCTTGTCGAACAGATTTCGTTAGTATAAATTTAGAAAAATGATCAAGGACAATAAGAATTCCAATATTACCAGACTTAGTACGTGCGGATATGGTCCTAAAAAGTCGAGACATACTCTCTAAAAGGGTCGAAAAGTCATAGGAAGAGCCCCGAGAGGAGGTTTACAAATTTTTTTAGAAGCTTTAATGGATTTACAAGCATCTCAGGATTTACGAACTGCGCTGCATCCGCAAAAAGAGTAGGCCAGTAAATATACCGCTGAATGAGCTCTGATGTTTTGTGAACTCCCAAATGAGCTACTGTAGGAGGATTATGAGCTGATTATGAGTAAGGATTTGATTGTTTGAAAGAATTGCTAAGTTGAAGATCGGAAGGATCTATGGTGAATTTTAATCAACATGAATTAGACAATCGGATGCCGGACGCTGCAGAATATCAAGAAATTCAATTTCAATTCGAGACAAGGCATCAGACACTACATTTTGGGATCCCTTTTTGTACTTAATGTTAAAATCAAATTCTTGGAGTTTAAGACTCCAACTATCCAAACTTCCCGAAGCATCCTTTAGTGTCATGAGCCATTTGAAACAAGCATGATCCGTTATAACCGTAAACGGCAAGACCTCCACATAAAGTTTAAATTTTTTTATGGCTGTAATCGCAGCCATACACTCCTGTTCTGTAGCCGAATAATTACGTTGAGTACCGTTAAGTTTTTTAGACATATACGCGAAAGGTCTGTCATTTCTGTCATCATCCTTTTAGAATTGACCTGCTCCAATGCCAGTAGAACTAGCATCGCATTGAATGTAAAACCGAGCTTTAAAGTTAAGAAAAATCAGTACGGGAGTTGAAGCAAGATCTTCTTTTAATTTAGAGAAGGCATTTTCTGCTTCCTTAGACCTTACAAATTTTTGATTCTTTTTCAATAAAGAAGAAAGAGGAGCTGACAATGTGGAATACTCTTTTATAAAACGACGATACTATCCCAAAACACCAAGAAATCTTCTTACGTTTTTTGGAGTATGGAATTTGGTAATGGCTTCAACCTTATCCGGATTAGGCATCAATCCTTTCTCACCAACCACATAACCCAAGTAATACGCCTCTTTCAGTAAAAAGTTACTTTTCTGAACTTTTATCGTTAGTCCAGCTTCTATCAGCCTCTCGGCGACATCCTGAAGCAGTGATAAATGTTCATTAAAATCAGCAGTTGTGATTAATAGATTATCAAGATACACAAAAACTTGATCATGAAGATGATGAGGGGTCACTCGAGATATAATTCTATCTAAGGTTTGAGGCGAATTACAAAGACCGAAAGGCATTACTTTGAATTGATATAATGGATGTCCCGGAATGGCAAACGCCATCTTTTTTTTTGAGGCTGGATCCAACGGTACTTTTGCCAAAAATTAATTAGCAATTACAACGCGTAAATGTGGCCCGATTTTAATAAATAATACCTTAATCAATAGCTCTGGGCTTCAGTATAAATAGTGCTATAAAATACAAATACATTTCGACAAAAAATTTATTTTGGAAAAAATTAAAATTAGCATAGAGGTTTGTCGTGTATTAAAAGCCGTTGTATTATATGCAAACCAACAATAACGAGGAACTTAAAAAGCCTTTCCAGTTCCCGTTAGGTTCAACGGTTAATTAATAATGCAAACTAAACCATTGAACCTAACGAGAACTGGAAAGGCTTGTTAAGTCTCTCTTTATTGTTGGTTTGCATATAATACAACGGCTTTTTCCCATGATGTGGGAAGTTCTAAATTTTTCTTGAAAAATGTCTTGCTTTTGTTAATACCATTTCTGTGCCTTTTTGCTATTGTTTATTGTATTTGCTCACAAAAAGTGTATTTTGTTGTTTCACTTGCATATATGCTTGAAGTAAAGAACTGGACAATTCTTGTAATTCTTTTGTTTGTTAAAAGAAATGTTACTACTTTTATTAAGTGGCTTTTTTGTTTCAATGTTTCAATTACCAAATATTTTCTATTTTTTAACAGTTGTTCCTTTGCCAACGCTTTATTCATGGACGTTGTTTCTAGCAGGTAATATTTTGCAATTACCATTGGTTGTATTAATTTCACAGCTATTTTCGACCTAACCTAAAGCCGCCTTATTTTAAAGAAATCCAGAGCAATGTAGCTCAATATTAAAATTATTTCTGCACCTTTGTTTAAAATCCTTTTACAAATAATTTGTATTTGAGGGAGTTATACTAGCAGAGGGTTAACGAAAAGCGGGATTGAGTTACCAAAAACCTTCTATAAAAACATGTTTTAGGGATAAATTTATTTAACTTGCAAAGTATATAGCCCTACCTATTATTTGTATAGTATAAATAAGATATACTCTTCATAGTTAATATAGGCAAAATAATCCGATAAAGCTAACTATATATCCAAACAATTTTTGGAGATTGCTAGAGCACAAAATCTAAAGATTAACATTAAAAAAATTGTGCTGCAAACTTTTATCCAAATATGTATAATTTAGCTAAAACATTTTATTTACATCGTCTCGCTTTTATCTTATGTCTTTTCTACCCCTATGTGGTTTAACTTTATGACATTCATTCATGCCGCAGTGGAACTTTTACATCATTCCATATAAAACTGGATTTTACATTGTGCGAACATTACCTTTTTAATATATCAAAATTTGTTGTATGAAAATAATATAATGTTCCACATACATAATTAACAAGCCACTTCATACATATAAATTTTAAATTATCGCAACATAAAATTATGTTGAACATAAATTGAATACTTTTTAATAAAAATCCCAGCAACGTCTACAAAATTTTCTTCGTATCACTAAACAAGTATATTATGTATACGAAATTTATGTACTACATAAAAATAAAACCGCCATTCATTAAAATCACCTAACAATATTCATACCACTGTATATGTATAGAAATGAAGTTGATGAAATGTAAAAAAAAAAATTCATATTAAAAATGTAATTTAAATACAAAGTACAGCAACAGCAAAGCGCAGCAATAATATTATAATATGGAAAAATTTTAACTTCATATCCAACGCCAAGCTTCAAAATTTTCATTCATTAAATGTTATAATATTCCATAGAAATGTATTTTGTGTTGAATTTTTAAAACAAAAATTAAAAATTTCACATTATTTTTATTTTTTACTCAAATGTAACAAAAATATATATATTTTTATATGATATACCTAATACAAATTATGATTAATTACTTTAATGGATTTTCAATTATTTAATACAGCAAACATTTTTTTTCTTATTTTTAAACGAAATAGATTATGCTGAGGGTGGTGGTTTCAATTAAAGTTTATCAACTGACATTATTACATATTTCATATAAAAACAAAACAAAATATTTATTTAAAAAAAATCGTACAATGACAGCATTAAAACTTTTTTTTGTTTTTAATTTTAAACAAAATATTAATAATTTAATTATGTTGTTTATAATCATGAAAGTTTTCTATATGCGGATTTTTTTTTTGTAAAAGCTTTGTAAAAGTTTTTGTCACCGTCAAGTCCGGTTTATATAAAACCACAAAAGATATGAACAAGACAAGCGTTATTTTATTTTTTTGTAAAGTTCATTAATCGTTTTATGATGAAACTTTGAAACAAAATGAAAAAGTACATCGAGTGAAGAAAACCAGCAACAATTTGTTCGTATACCGAAAGAAATAAAACAAAAAAAAAATGTATAAACGCCGTGAATCCTTAATACACCTATAGATAAAACGTAATTTTATTTGGCTTTAATCCATTTTGAGCACACAACGAATAGGTTTTGTTGTAATTTTTTTAGTTAAGGTTATCTTGCTCGATAAACTTCAATTATTTAATTTTTTTTGGTTTAGGTAAAAAGCTTCATGTAGTGGAATAATAAGAATAAGGTTTCAACATTTCTTTTTTTTATTTACTTGCTTTTTGTTCGTTGATTACCGTTGAGTTTTTTTTTTGGGCTTAATTTTATTCGTTACATTTATTTTGATATTTATGACATTTGTTTTTTTTGTAACCGGTCCCGGTCGTTTTCTCTTCTAAATTAAAAAAAAAAAAAACAATTCTTAAAAAATGTATGTTGACTTTTGTGAAGTTAATTAGGGCTGTTTCACTTATAATCCAAACTGATGATGTTTTTGGTGATCGAGAATTATAAATTTTTAACCTAAAGCTGCTCATATTCTTAAATAATTATATAAGTTTATTTAGACTGTGTCCGAACCCCATGATAAATATTTGTGAATACAAATTTTTGACATTTACGAACATCCTCAAATTATCAGGGTCAGTACCAAAACTTTACAAGTACCAAAACTTTCTATAATAAAAGCCAAACGCATCGCGTAGCACACTTCGATATACACAATAAAACATATAAAATTCACTACTTGCTTTTGTAACTGTACCATTCAAAAACAAAATTTGAATTTATCGTTGCCATGACATCAATAAATAATGCATACAATTACAAATGTAATGTTTTTACAATATAAAACGGGGAAATATTTCAAACAATTATGAATAAAGGGGAATATTTTTCAAAAGAATGTCAAAAATTTGTATTCATAAATATTTATCATGGGTTTCGGACACAGTCTAAGTAAATTATCAATTAATTGTATTTAAATAGCGAGATGATTAGATGAATATAAAATAATAGCGGGGACATGAGAACTTAAGCATTTAGTAAAAAAGCTTAATTAGATGCCATTAAATCAAAAGTTTCAATATTTATACTACTACCATTAGTGAAATTGAGTGGCAAAGATAGATAAGACGACGAAATTTTCAACACAAACATTAAGCAACGAAACAAAACCTCCTCCTTTGAATGGAAGTTATGTTTTTTTACCCAGCAGCTTTAGAAGTGGGCTAGGATTCAGTGGGCCAATCATTTACTAATCTGAATTCATAAATATTTAAGAAACGAATACTAGATACACCGACTTAACCATCATCATGGGTAAACACGCATTAGACTCTGTGCGTAAGAATAATGGGGAACCTCATTGATCTCTGCGGTCCAAAACGTTATAGCAGGCAGTAGATTTCTACATACAAATATTGCCAAATATACACATAGACACCATCTGATGGCAAAAAAAGAAATCAAATAAGTAACGATGCATTGATCAAGCAGAAGTTTATTACGGCATTACAAGGTGTCAAACCGATGAGAGATGCAGACAACTAAGTGACCACCAACTGGTCACAGTTCCAAATAAAGTATGTTGCTGTAAAGCGCTTCAGGTCAAATAGTAAGAAATTTAATAACGAAAGATTATAGAATGCCGATACAAGAAACATATTCTGCCAATCTTCAAGCTCATACTCCAAACCTTGAAGGGATCCATCAGGCTATAACAACAAAGGAAATAAATAGAAGAAGCTTATATCAAAACAGCTACTAACGCGCTCAGGCACCAAGAATACAGATGCAAACTCTGGATCTGTGGAAATATTTGGAAGACAATTGTAGAACACCCACAACTCAAATTGCAAATGTGCCATCTAAACCAGTATAAAATGAAACGTCACAACTAATCTTTGGATTACCAACTGGCGCCATTCACGAAGCTGGGGCAACCATCCACCAACGGAGTGGAATTTAAGAGGTGTTATTGCTAAAATGAAGAATAAGAAGGCCTCCAAAACTAAATATCTAAAATATTTAAAGTATTTAAATGTGGATATACTCCCACTACTACAAGTGCTTTAGCACATGGTATTATTTAACAACGGGATTAGAAGTATTATAATACCGAGCAATTGGCGCAGTGGTTAAAGCTGCGGTGTTTGGGACGGGAGGTACCGGGTTCGAATCCCAACGGGGGAGTGTTGCAAAAGGGATTTTTCATCACTTGATTACGATCGGTGATGACGATGAACACAACTATGACCCCCCGTTGGAGTGCAGAATTCATGGGCCGAACCATTGTCCATGCCAGTACAGGCTGGATGGAGCAATGCAATGTGCAGATGGATATTTGAAAACGCGAACCTGTATTCGCGCGTCCTCGATTTGGCTAGCAATGGCGTAAAGTAGGACGTTAATTAACCGCGAAAGAGTTGGAAGAGCTTCGGCCCCAAAACAGATTGCATAGAAATAAACAAACAAACAAACAAACAGTATTATAATTTTGGTAAAATACCGAGAAAATAGAAAGAACGATATACCATAACGATCCTCAAGAAAAATAAATTGAGAGAATACAAAAATTGGTGTGGTATATCCTTTCTCAACACAAGTATAAATATATTGGCAATGAGCATTCTGGAGCCACTTATGTTCTAAAGTATGAGAAAATTTGACAGGTCGATCTCAAAAGTATCCAATGAGGATAAACGGAGAAACTCCATGATCTGGATTAAGCAGATGAAATAATATGAACAAAAAGTGCAGGTTGTGTCAAATTTAGCGATAAAGGTAGCTGAGGCCAAACAAATATCAAGAAACCCAAGACCATGAGGCTAATGACATTAATATGAACACCGATATATATCAACCGCAATAGAAAAAAACAGGCTAATAAACTCGTGTACCTCGCACACTAAAGCCTTAAAATGGGTGGACCAGATGGTGACATCAATAAACGAATCAACAAAGACAAAACAACGTAAAACATGCTACACAAAGTGTGGAGCTCAACTGTCCCACCCCGCAATAATAAGCTAAGAATGTTGAATTTATGTGTGAAATCGGTTTTGCTCTAAGGCTGTGAAACCTAGCTTAAGAGAATACTGAAGCGCTTCTGGTCCAAGAAAATTACAAGCTCTTAAAGATAACAAATCAAACCTTCAATAAGCCCAAATTAGGAAACGCAAATGGAGAAGAATTGATCGCATGCTAAGGAAGTCACCGAATAATATCACAAGAGGTTTGAAATTTAATCCGCAAGGAAAGAGAAACGTTGGACGACCACATGTAACATAGAATTAGATAATAATGTTAGCAGAAGTAAAACAACACGGGAAATCATGGACTTTCCGTCAATGCGGAAACCAATAGTTTAACAGTGTTGGATGGCCCAGTCTACTAGATATGCTATACTCCAAAATTGGAGATAAAAGATAAAATAAAAAATAAAAGAATACAAGTCGCAATACCTGAAGCTGATTTTTCGTAAAGATAAATCAGCCTACAAGAATACCAGATAATCAATGATACAAGTCATCTACTGGACCTAATTTTAACATCTCATGCAAAAAAAGACAATATATTTGTATAAGGTGTATAAGCTTAAAAGAGTGACACTTCCAATGGTGTGGTCATGCCCGTAAATAACAATTATTCATAACGTCGATTATGGCACTCTTTAAATGTGGACTAATCAGGAATGATCCACTTATGCTTCATGAATTCAAATAACATTCTTGTTTGGCCTTTAGTAATACTAAAAGTGTAGTATTCTGTACCCCGATTTTGTTCGTTTTTTATTCATTCTAACGCAAGAGAATTGAAAATTTCGTGTACGTATACAGTGTATAATATACACAATTATTATTGTGTAATCCAATTTTATTTTAATGTGTCAATTTAATTTTCATGTAAATTACGCCTAAATGTTGTTTCAATAAAGCCTAAATGTCGAAGCGGTTGAAATCGGTTACCGCATGAGTATTATTTTCCCAACCTTTCGATGTGACGATAGATGCCTTATACATATAAAATCAAAAATCAAAAATCAAATGTCGTTTTGTATTTTCATTCAAAGAAAAATATTATAGACGGAACTATAAACTATTTTGATCGAAAATCGAACAGAGAATAAAATTTATATTTCAAAATGGTAAGTGTTTACAATTTTAAGGTTCAAAATGAAAAATCAAATCACAAAATCAAGTTTCGAAATGTCATTATTCATCAACAAAAAAATGTAAACAACATGCGCAAATACACTGCGCATGTACAATACCACGAACACAAACACTAATATTAATACGTTCCGGTTTAACAATTCGTACGCATGAGAATTACAAAAAAACGAACAAAATCGGGGTACTGGTTTCAACTGTTGTTCTCTTAGGAATGGAACAGCTCATTCCCTCCGGTTTCCATAAGTTAGCAATATCTTTTCAGGTAATTTTTGGCAAAGTATGACTGCATAATAGCAAGCGCTAATAAAGAAGTCACTCAGTTAAGAAGAGTTACTCTTAATTTACGGCATGTTTACCTCCTGGGCCTTGATGCGTCACCTTTTAAAGGTGGGGAGCATATTTTTTGCTGCCCAAAAAACGTTTATCTCCTCGATCGAAATTTTTATGTTGATTCTAGCTTAACATCTCTGATGACCACTCTAGCCTGTTTGGCGATCACCTATATTAGATTCAGTCATAGAAATGTCACTATGGTTCTTGCAAACATTAATACTAACAAGTCAGTCATTCTGGATATATTGTTGTTCTCAAATATAGTTGCTAATTGATCTTAAATCGCATATTATCATGTTTGTTCCATCTATTAGTGCCTTCTGGTATTTTCTTCTCCACAAAAAAAAACTGTTTAAGTACATCCTTTCCGAAAAAAGGGGAAGCAAATTGAACGAACTATTCTCCAATCGCTATTGTTTCAGTGCATTCCAAAGACAATAAACAATTTCCAGTTGATGAAATATTTGGAAAATAAACATCTAATTTAGGATTGTCCGAATGGTTTCTGCGATCAACAATCGTCTTAGTTTATGCTACCACTAGACAATGGAACAGATGCAATAATCAATCTGCTGAATCATAATTCATTGTGCTCGATATGTTAAAAGCATATGAGCGCATGAGGCACAAAACTCTGATTTGTTGTGGACTGGCAAAGCCATCTCTCATTTTTTAAATAATAGTGTCTTTCAGGGATCTATCCTTTCTTTGACCTTTTTTTACTCTCATCAATGGCATTCTATCAGCCACTCTCTGACATCTCTATTTCCAACTTTTACTGTTTACCTTCTTCTTTATCGTAAAACAACATTCTCTCAAAAAGAAAGGCTATAAAGGATCGTCTTACATGAGGTCTCAATATAATTCTTCAATGGGGTGAAGTCATTTAGGTTGGATTCAATCCCAATAAATTTTATTCGTTTTTCTTTGTTTTTGTGACCCAATGCATGGTTATCCACCATATTATCTGACTCCAGCTTAGCTAACTCTGACTCTTTGAAGATTCACTGCATGACTGTATAAAAAAATATCATTTGCTGAACCAATAAAAAAAGCTGTAAATGATTTTATTTTGCCCCATCAGAAACATTTACAATTTACAAGATCCATGTTGAAGCAT
The DNA here is from genome assembly GCA_963556175.1 of Tipula confusa. Classification (NCBI taxonomy): domain Eukaryota; kingdom Metazoa; phylum Arthropoda; class Insecta; order Diptera; family Tipulidae; genus Tipula; species Tipula confusa. Next base: position 20,325,523 of record OY744476.1, on the reverse strand, counting down.
AATTCTCATATTTTGACCGGTTCATCAAAAACTAATCGATTAGGTCCGAAACCGAGCCTGCAAGCTAAACGGCTATGGGCATATTTAATCTAAAAACTTTAGTCAAGGCTGAAAACTCAGCTTAAGCTCACTAATAGAGTTAATTTGTTGGTATCAAAGTGTTTCAGCGATATGTGGCCTTTGTGTTCCGAGGAGCCTCATTAATAGGAAAATGCAATAAATACTTAAAGTTAACAGTTTCAGACCAAACAGGAGTAGCCTCTGAGAATTTTTTTTCAATTCGGCTGTTTGTTTATTAGCTACCAAACCATCTTGTGTAAATCAAATTTCATATCTAGATTATTTAAACGAAAACATTACGTAACATTAGACAGACACCCTAATCTAAGTGCATATAAGTTTTGTCAAGTTTTTAAATATCAATTAGATTGAGAATTATTTGTTAAGAACCAATAAGTCTTCCATTGCCTAAGTTTTGATTAAATGTTTAGCTTACAAAAATTGACTGGATTAGTTAAAAATATATCCACATTACTCTGCCGTCCTTAGAACAAAAAGCTCACACTATATAAAAAAAAACATTTTTACTTATCTGTAAAATTGTTTGGCAGTTTAAAGCCTCAGTTAAAGTTTTTGTCTAGTCTTAGATTTTACTAAACAACAAAACAAAAACATTCGTAACTTTATTGTTTATCTTATTCTTATTAAATCCATCAACATTTTTTGTTGTTGTATGGTTATCCTTAAAATTTCTCTGTCAATTAACGTACAAAAACAAAATTGAATTTTTGTTAAGTTAAAAATTGAGAAAAAAAATTAACTTCGTCTAATTTCATCGGAGACGACAAGAAAAAAAAACATTTTCTTAAATAATCAGTAAAAGCTTTTAATTAATTATTTCTAATTACGATTAAATTAACAAAAAAAAATGTCTTATTCCAATAAACGTTGATATTTTCGTTTTTTTATTTATTTTCAGATTGGTAAACCCCTCCAAAGTAAAACGATAACATATTAAAGATGAATAATATTCAAGTTTATATACCTGAGACTTTCATAAATTTTTGGTTTAAGCAAACATAATGAATTATGCTTGTCTCGTTTATATATATAAACGTAAAGCTAGATACATTCCTTCTTAGGCGAGTCTTTAATAAAAATAATTATGATAATCTACTTTTGTTTTACAGCTTAAGATTTTTTATCACTAAACTATAAATCTGTCCGAATCTTCGAGAGTAAAAGAAAATGCAAGGATTTTCATTTTTAATTGCTTTATTTTGTTGTCGGTGTTGTTGTGCTTTTTAATGTAAAAAAAAACATTTGGATTGTTTTCAAAAAATTTGTGTATTGCTCATTTCTCTAGAATCTGGTGGTAACGCTTTCATTTTGTTTATTATGTTTTTGTTTTTGGTTTATCATGCTTGACCCATCTCTTGACCCTTTTATATTTTAATCTCTCGACTTATTCGAATTTATGTTACATAGTTGCGGAGTTTATGTGGATGTTTTGTTGTCTTTTTGTTCGTGGTTGTTTCATATTTCAGCTCATTATTTTATGTGTACAGAAAATACCTTGAAAAACTGTATATAATTTTAATAATTATAATAATTAAATAAATTATTTTGTTTTTAAATCTGATAATGGTTTCTGTTTAATTTTGTAAGTTTTTTTCGCATGTTTTATGGTAGAAATGTTTTGGAAAAATTTGGGACAAAATTAATAAATTGAAGAACTGATAGGGTTGAGTGCTTTTTTATAATGTTATGGTAATTATTTTTGAGTATTAAATAAACGTAAACCTTTGCAAACATCAAATAAATAAATAATTAATGTATACACTCATTGTACCAATTATACTTAAGTACTATCTTGACTTGCAACGATCAGGCTTTAAGCTTTTGAGAAATGGAACACAAAAACATATTCACGTTAAATAATTTCGATTTTTTTTTCGGTTTTTGTTTTCCCAAAACCGCAGCAAAAAATTTATGTTTGTAACCAACTTATTTGTCATCAAAAAAATCAAACTGAAAATTGGATTTTACACGTAAATCACCTTTGGATTTATATAATGCAATTGTTGTGGTTGTTGTAAAATTCTCAAAGCCAAATAAATAGTTTTTGTTAATTTTCTCAACTGAAAGATTCAGTTCCTGCACGAAAAACAAAGCAAAGAAAAATTTAACCACCAAAATAGTATTATCAATAAAGTAACTTCAAAAGAAATTGATGAGTTTCGTCTCCAGAAAAATTTACAATCTTCAAATACAATAAAAAAAAACATGACTGGGATAAAAGGTTGAAAGGGCCTTAAATTTACGCATGGATATAAATGATTTAATAATTCACGTAAAAATTATATCTATAAGATGATTGTTACTATTGTCAAAAGCTTTCAACATCTTCATAAAAACTGCTATTTTTATGGAGCAAAATAGATCTTAGATAATTGTGCACTGGTGGAGGATCAAATCGATGCAAAATGTTTTTCAACACACTTTGGGGATATTAATTTTATTTATTTATTTATTTATTTATTTATTTTAATAATTAATTAATTTTGTTCTGTATTTTTGGAGACGATATAGTTGTGATTGATTCATTATGAATAACACTGATGAACAATAATCAATATGCGGTGCAACAAGTGATTTGAAATATATAATTTTTGTCTCCCGTGGCATTTTGTCCTTAAGTCTATTAAAAAGGCCCAGCTTTTTATTAATTTTTTTAGCAATATAATCCAAATGATCGTTAAAATTTAAATTTTCATCTATGATAACACCAAGGTATTTATATTGTTTTACACGTTCAATGACTTCATGATCAATTAATATATTTTGATTACATTCTAGTTTTGGTTTTATTGACAGAACCATGTACTTTGTTTAAGAAATGTTAAGAGACAACTTATGGAACAATAACCATTTTCTCAGATTTTTCAAATCTTCGTTTATTTTTTGTACAGCTTCAATAAGGGTTGGTGCAGCAATCGTAATCAAAGTATCATCGGCAAACATATTCACTTTACAATTTTTTATAACATCCACTATATCGTTAATGTACAGGATGAAAAGCAATGGTCCTAACGTAGAAACCTGTGGCACTCCGAGATTATTTGGTATTGGCTTAGAGATACAGTTATCGACTTTTGTATATTGTTGTCTTTCGTGAAGATAATTATTGAACCATTCAAATTATGTGCCTTGGATTCCATATTTGTTTAATTTGTTTAATAAGATTTGTCTATCGATTATTTCAAAAGCTCGTTTAAAATCTAAAAAGAGTGCTACTACTACTTTCTTGTCATCTATTTTAGATTTCCAAACATCCAACATTAAGTTTAACGCAGTTTCACAGGAATAGAATTCTCGAAACCCAGATTGTTGGTCGACTAGTATATTGTTGTTGTTAATGTGATTTACTAGTTTAGTTTTAACTAGTCGTTCTAACACAGCTTCATAGGTTGGTAGCATATTTATCGGACGTAGTTCTTCTGGTTTGGTTGGTTTAGAAGTTTTCGGAATTGGAATAACTGTTGATATTTTCCATGATCTCGGAATTTTAGCTTCATTTAAACTTTTATTGATTAAATCAGTAAATTTTGATGCGAATATATCATTGTTCATAGCATCCAACAGTATAGTGCGATTTATACCATCAATCTCAGCGTTTGACTTCAGACTATTAATAGTTTTGGTTATGTCTTGACATGTAATGTTTTGAAAGGAGAACAGAACTGTGTAAAGATACGTATTTGATACATTAAAATTCTTTATATTCGGAATATTGTTATGTATGTCAAAAACACTTGATACAAACGTATTATTTAGAGATTCGGCCAATTCTAATTTGTCGGTTAGTACTATATTGTTAAATTGAATATTCCACTGTGTTGTGGTTTTAGTTTTAGTGTTCAGCTTTTAATGTTCTCCATAGTTCTTTTGGATTGTTTTGGTTTTCTACAAATTTGTTTTTAAAATAAGTAGACTGTTCCTTCCTTAAAGATTGTTTATGTATGTTTCTGGCTCTTTTGTAGTTATCCCAGCTCGCCTTTGAATTTATTATTTTCATAATTCCATAAGATTCAAGTTTTTCTTGCTTCAGTAATTTCAAATTTTCGGAGAACCATGGTAGCTTGCTTGTTTTATTAATAACCTTTATACAAGTTAATTCTTTCACACAAGTTTTTAGCTTTAACACTAAATTATCAGCTGCTTCGTTTAAATCAATGTTTTTTTCGTTTAAGTTAACTTCTTGGCATGTCATTAATTGTTGATTTAAAGCATAGTTAAGTGATTCTGGAGAATAATTTTTTAGCGAACGTATTTCTATCGGTTCACAATTTTCTGTAGACTTTGTCTTCCCATAATTTAAATTAACGCTAAATTCAACTTATTGGAAATACAAAACGCTACGTCTATGAGATTAAGCCTGTGCAATTAAACCTATTAATTTGTAGAAAAGGGACTGTATATAAAAACGGGTATTTACCGGTGTGTATTTGTCGTTTATTGTCGTTTATGTCAACATACCTAAAAACAGCAGGCAGTTTATATTGTGGTATCGTGCGATGAAGCTAATAAAAGGCTATCATGGACAAGAAACGTGTCCATGCCTCCCGTTTTTCAAATCCCAGTGTTGGCAACATTTGTTCAATTTTTTCAAGGAAACTAGGAGTATACCTCTGGAAAAAATTGGCTTGTCGTTTAAGGAGAAGAGATATTCATATAGTTAAAAAATTAATATAACCTGACATTTGGCCGTCTAATGGTTTGAGGATGGAATTAGATAGCCGTTAAAATAACTGAATGTCACAATTGTGAGATAAACCAGCTAATTGCAAAATTTAAACCAGGTGATGACGTCAATTGAGAAGATTTTTTCCCGTCTAATTTTAACTAATGATAACTGATGGCTGCTATTTGAAAGTAATTTAAATCTACCAACAATTTTCTAATTCTAAATAGACCAGCTCTTTTTCAGTTTTACAGTAGAAAACCTCTCTAACTATGTGTTAGATGGTTTTGCTAATATTGCAACACGTCAGATCAATTGTGCAACTAAATAGTTTTCATTAAAAGTGTTTAAGTCACCACAGAGCACCAGGGTTATATTAGAGTCCTAATATATGGCGTTAAGTACTAGCGTATATAAATATATGGGAAGACAAATACGAAACTGATGTAAATGTCAGCAGTGCGATAAAGAGATAAAGTGACATCTATTACAAAAATTATGTGCTATTTTTTAAATCATTTTTTATTTGATAAATATTTTTATGTAATCTACCTCAATTTATATGCATTATTAAAATAGGCATCAAATCAATATTCTTTTGAAAACCACTACCTTGTATTATGACAATTAGAAAGAGCATTAGACGAATTATTTATGTTTGAATTTTTATTTTTCGAAAATTAAAGAATTATCTTATGAATAATAATTGATCAGTGTTTGCGGCGCGGCTTAAACAATATATTAATCTAACAATGAGGGAGCTACACTGATGGATCATTATAGAGCAAAAAGTTATGTATCGGGATATAAAACAAATATAATTGCGAAACTTTTAGCTACCATATAGATGAGGAATTATCAATAAAATCCATATTCCATTCTGGAAGCAACCAAAAAATCTTTTGACAATCAAATCAATAACATAACAATCAGTCGTACGAACATAAAAAGCAACAAAGACGCTGATAATGCAGCCAAAACAGAATCCACATCATCCAAGTAATGCACATTAAAACTTCTCTGGAAAACAACATTAAAATATTTATTAAAGATAACTTTAAACAAAGTAATAATATTTTTCAGGATAAAACATAAAGTAAAAGGAAACAGCATAGATCCAATAAATAAATGGAACAACCAACAAGAAACCTTTAGGTTTCATAAGAAAATGTCTTAGAAAAACTAAGAAATATGTGGGAAATTTACGAATTTCCACTTCCAGTATTTCTAAAATTTCCATAATTTGTTATATATAGATGAAGAAAAATATTTTAAGAATATTTCCCACACTGAAGGGTTTCCATTATTTTGTATATACATAATATAGAATTCAGATGAGCGGATTTATTTCAGAGACACCAAGAGACCAAAATATTAAAAGTTATAACACGTTAATAGTATTTTAGTTTCTTCTTTCTACAATATGCAGTTTTGCAATTTTTTTGAATTTCCATTTTCAATATATTTCTAACAGAAGTAATCGTTCGAGAAGTGTTTGACGAGTAGTCCAACTTCAAACTATTAAGATAATAAAAAAAATAAAAAATTCAAAACAATTCATTACAATAATATAAGGTAGGTATTGCTAAACATCAAACAGCTGTAATCATTTTAGTCTATCTTAATTTCGAGACAAAATCAAACATATAAGTTAAAAGTTGTGCTATTTCACCATCCAAGATATACTTACCCCGGAATCGTTTTTTATTATATTTTGTTTTATAATTCAAGCAATCAAATAGCTTGTCAAACTTTTCAATAAACTTGTAAGTAGAAATTGCGATTTGCATGTTATCCTTATTAATTTTCTACAATTTTAACGCGGTTTTAATTCCTACCGCAACGCTTCTGCTTAACACCCGGACAACTAATTTAAACCTAATTTTCTCGAATTGATTTGGAAAGACACGCTTTTTTAAAATTTTGGGACAATATTTAGTTACCGAATCCTTTTCTAAATTATAATTATATCCCAACTTGCGGTTCCACAAGAGCATTCTAAATCAGATTTCATTAGAGTATTTCTAACAAAATGTTATTAGGTTATTTTTTTTGTATGTCATATTCAAATAATGGTTTGAATAAATTAATCCGCATTTTATAACATTTCGGATTAATTCGATCCCTGATCACAAATTACGGCTCTTTACGGTTTTACCAGTTTCATTGCATTTATCAATAGTTTTTTGAATTAGTAAACTAATAATAAATTTCCATAGTATGCTTCTGTTCATAAAACAGCATATTATTTTAACTATCTTGTCAATTTTTCTGAGCCATAATTTGCTGTTTATTTGCTGTTTAAGATGTTTCGGTTTGCCTATACTTGAGTATATGTGAGATATATTGCATTTATATCTTTTTATGTTTTTATAATTATAGTCCAAAATAAACTCTAATACTTATACTTTATGTTGGTACCTTATACACACACATTGGCACATTTCTTTATGTGCCTATTTTTAAATTTATTAAAAATGGTTTAAAATCTTGTTGTTTTTCTTAAATTATCGATATTTTGTGTGAGTCCTAAAAACCTTTTCTAGAAATGCAACCTTGTATTAAAATTGTAACTGGGACAAAATAGTGTGAAGTTTTATGTTTGCAAATAGGCTCCACTAACCAGAATCGGCCATAGGACATCCTCAGTAAGACATATACACAAAAAAATATTTAAATGGCAAAAATTTCTGAAGTAGAAAGACTGATTATTCGAAAAGACGCACAGATAATACTTTACATCTGCCGCAATATCATTGTATTGGTTATTATATTAAAACGGCAACGTCGCAACTTTTCATTTAAAAATTCTTACATATACATACTTATTTTTATTAGTATGCATCGAAATTTGACAGATTATTATTTCCCGTCCACATTTTTTTTATTGTTTATGGTATTTATATATTGTTGCTAAACTGTTTTTTTTTAAACAAGCCACGCACGCTTTTTTGTAGGATGTCCAAATGGCAATCAAAAAAATGTATCATAACTTTTAAAGCTCTTAATTTTTAAATAAGTATTTGCTCTTGTATTTTAAGAGTGGATTTAATTTGAAATCCCCCAAAACATTATATTTCCAAGAAGAAGCGTTAAACGGTTTTAGCCACTAACCCGTTATCGCGTCTTCTACCTTCGAAATAAAAGTTCAGTCGAGCATACTTCTCCAGTACAGACCAAACTCATTTACGTTAAACATCTGTTCTGGAACGTAATCCCACTCTTCAATTATTTTGTTGAGAACTTTGATATATATTTATAAATAGCAAAAGTATCACTGCTGCGGCTGCTTTAGTTTTCATTTTTATAATATGAAAATTGTGGGCCGTTTAAAATTTCTCAAACCGCCTTAACTGATAAAGAATTTTGATATGATAAAGAATTTTTTTGGTTCCGGGATTTGCTCGTTTTGGTGGAATTTTAAACAAAAATAAAATTCGTAAATTGATTTTTTCTTCGTAAACAAAGACTTCGGTTTTATAAAATTACGCTATAGCGAAATTTCGTAAAAAGTGACTTCGTTAAGCGAGGGATTGGTGTATTTGAATCGTATATGAATATACAAAGTTGCCGTCATATGGATTGTGTTTTTATAGTTTTTTCTCTTTTTATCCCATAGTAAAAAATCAAAACAAATGATATTAGGGTTCGTTTAACTTTTAATTTATTCCGTATATGTTTACACTAACACAATGATAAATAGTCGCTTTGTTTATTTAAATTTGTGAATAATCAGTCTTTCTACTATAGAAGTTTTTGACAGTATACATAAATACATACATCTAACAGTTTAAAGGGCTACAAAATACTAACAACCACTATAATATTAGATATGGGAGCGGTGACGCCAAATAAATAAATTTAAAAAAATAAAAAACGATTCAGTATAAACTCTGTTACTATCATATTATTTTCAAAAATAATTTTGACTGCATTTTAAAACTAAACTGAGGGAATTTACAATTTAAATACGAAACCGTAATTAAATATGTAAAATATTCTATAAACTAAAAACTTTAAGTGAACCATATTTGTATCGAATCGCAAATTCGATTCAATAACTAAATTATTTAATTCCATTATCTGAATCTATTAAAAAAAAACAAAAAGATTTGGAATTAAAAATGGTAAATTTAGCAAAACTTGGGTTTTGCATGATCTTACATTCGTATACGAAAGTTTCAAACAAATACAAAACTTTTTTCCAGACAAAAACCATAAAAATTATTAGAGATAATAATATTCTTGTGTTAAAATAATATTTAAGTTTGGTTTGGTCTCGGTTTTTTCATCCCTTTTATATAAATATTATTAAAAATAAAGTTGATTGTTTCCAAAATACACATTTGCTGCACAATTTTGATTTTACAATTTAAAAATTCAATTTGCTAAGGAAAATGTATAAATTGTAAAAGAATCAAGTTATATGCTTATGAATATTTATCGATAGCTGAAACCCAAACTACCAAACTAGTTTTGATAGTAACGACTCTAATGTATTATTATCTGGTATATGGTGCCGTTTCACTATTTTACCCATTATCTATTTATTCGGAGGCAAGTAATTTTTTAATACAATGTTTTAGATATGTAATTTTTTGTGCCATTTGACTACATATGCTATTTACGCCAATAATGCTGATTTATTTGTCCTATTGAGTTCCATCTAGATAATTTAGACAATATGACATTTGTTATATCCTGGTCTAGAAGATTTCAATGCTGTTCATTTGATACTCGCTGTAGGTGGTATTTCATTATTTTGATGGTGGATCCCCATAGTCTGTCAATGTATGGTGTATTTGGTGGGATTTAAAGTTTATTTGTCTTAAATGTTATTATGTCTTCATTGTGATGTCTTAAAGTTAATTAAGATATTACCAGTGATATTTGCAAACAAAAGGTATTCAACATATTAAGTGGTAGTTAATTGCAGTTAAAAAATTTTACCGTCATTATTTTTCGGGTAGTTTGATTTTTCGCAAAACGGCGTTGTGGTAAACTGAAATCATGTTTTAATGCTTCTGCTAAAAATATTTTTTACATGTGGTTAAGGTTTTTATATTCTTTCATAAGTTCGTGGTACATCTTTACTAATTCGGGATTCCGCACAAAATGGCATTCGATTCCTCTAAGCTTAGAAAAGCCGATGAAAGTGATTAACCCAAAGTAAATTTGCTGCTCTTTTCTTTTGTGGGACTTGTGATGATCTAGCCGTTTAGGTCTTGTTTCTGATATTTTAATCGTTCTGATATTTTAATCGTTTCACTTGTGATAGGATTTTCGTAGTTTCGTAAATGGGCTCTACCTCCCAAAACTTATTTAAGCTGCGATAAATCCATTTTATTCAATTTTTTGTATTCGATAAACTAACGAATTAAGTACACAGAACTCAGGGAAACCTTTAAACGTTAGCATGATTGTAACCATGCCTTTCGATGTACCGAAACTAACTTTTCATAATCCTATAATAGAGAATCGTCACATCTTTTCTCAATAGTTTAAGGCGTTGCACATGTTTGTGCGCACTCGGAATGGTGTTTCTCGTAACAATCGACTGCATATATGTTGACAGTGAGAAGTATGGCAGAAAAAATGTTATTTTGGTAAACGGTCGTAATAACTCAATTGCAGTTTCTTTTTGATATAGAAACATGTTGTGTTTTTTACCGCATTTTCATCACCGAAGTTCTAATGTGCATCTTAACATGGGATAAATGTTGCTTAAACAGTTTGAAGATTCGGTTCACCATTTTGCTTGCTACTGCAATGACGTAAGGTACTTAGTGCGTACAAACGTTTCCAAGATTTTTAGTAGGATATGATCATCTAGTATCTGGAGTAGGATGTAGATCACCAAGGGATCGCAAGTTTTACCTACTTTACCAACCGATGGTAGCTGCTGGCATAAAATCTCGAAGTTAAAGAAAGATGAAATATAATTGCGCGTAAAGATCAGGGCCGTAACTGCTTGAATCCAGAACATTTAGCTTACGAGTGCAAATTGTTCCAAGGTTAATGCTTTCCGTGTTCTAAAAAGCATCAAACATTCGAATCCGGACTTAAATGTGGTCGCTCTCAATACTCAAATTATCAAATTTTGCTAAAAGCAATAAAATAGCAAAAATATCTATGCAAATAGTTTTACCAACGGCATTGGTAAATATTTTTGATAATCTTATAGAGCACCGTGATCATCATACTCTTTACTGGAAACGGCTTCTCAGGCTTTGTTCGTCATTTAACCGCTAATTCTAAAATTGAGGTTGTCTTGAATCAATTGCAGCTCTTTAACAGCAGGAATCGGTCATGTAAACGGGGAACAACTAGTGGATCTCTGACCTTGTGCTTGGCTTTAAGTTTTAACGATGCTTAAATAACTAATACTATACATGTCCTTATAATGCCAAAAATCACATCACTATATTGTTACTTTCCGAATTTTATTATGATTCCATGCGAAACTTTTAGAAAATTGATCTGGCCGATCCCAATTTTTTTTTCAAACATTTCGATGCAAGCACGTCTTTGGTATATTAGTTTGGATAATTCAAAAATGAAGGCATATAAGACAAAACTAAAGGTTAAATTATCGGAAGAGCAAGCCTGTTAAGCATGGCTTATGGCAACTACCACATGAGCAGAAGAAGGTAAATTGTTTACTAAAATTCCATTTAAGGTAACACTACTAGCTCTAGAATCTACTGGTAACAATCATTTTCACAGCTTTTAGCGGTGGGAAGGCGTTTCAATGTCGACATTTCATTCTACCAATTGCGTACAACCAATTCATGCGACACATATGCAGCCTATTCATATTCTTGCAACACATATGCAGCCTATTTCAAAATAAATAACGCGAATTAAAAAATCACATATCCTACCACATCATGGGGACTTCAAACATAACAGCACCACAACAATGTGGTGAGTGGTCTTTGCGCATTTTTGCGTGAAAAGCTTTATTGTCAAATTCGAGTAGAAAGTAACGACACAAGACATCATTATATTGACCTGTAAAAAGACAAATAAAGGCAAATACGCCCCTATGCATTAAATTTGGTAACATTTTATTTATGGTGACTATAAGTGTTTAAACGAGCTTGTCATAGATAAAAAAAATAAACGTCTGGCAGCATACCAGGCAATAGAACGGGAAATAAAATATATAGATGACAGTAGAACTGGTACATCTACACTATCGTAACGGTTCGAGCTCCATACCAATATAAAGAACATTCTAGACAATGGAGGTTTCAAACTAAGCAAGATGTTGTCCAATAGCAAACAGGACTAGTCGATTATATAACAACAATGTTTTTAGTCTGTAAGTGTTGTCCGATCGTGTTGTCCAAGCCGGCAATGATATTGTCAAATTATTAGATAACTGGGAAGAAGTTCGCAAAAAATAAACTTTCATTCCAAAACCAGTAAAATATTTTATCCGTTGGGACTCTAAAAGATTTGAGGTGCATCACTACGTCAGAATTATTAAAATTACGCGAATTCTGTGTTAAAATCAAAAAGGCATTTACGACAGTATAGTGTAGTTGCTATCACAAAATAGTTAGGTAATAGCAAAATAATTTATATAATAGGCTGTATTGCTCCTTAATAGGATGGTCGGTGAAGGAAAAATGACTTAAATAATCAAGATAAACTCTATTACGATGTGGATCAACCTCAGAATAGTTTTGGCTGATTATCCAGCCCACCAAGCAATGAACAACATTTTACGCTAATCATACGTTAAAAATAATTATTACCAATAAGCGAGATTGTTGGCGTTGTATGTTCCTTCTAACTCAATTCAGCAGACTTTGAATCTCGTGGTCTGTCATTTAACAACAAAATCTGGTGGACCGGTTTATCTTGGATTAAGCAAATCAATGAACAATTGCCAGATCAACCAAAATTACGAGAAACTATGAAGAAATTTGCAATGCCGATTCAATTTTAAGTCTCAAATATCAATAACATTGGCACTCGTGATCGAAAACGCAGAGCTTTCGTATCAACCGACTTAGATCGAGTAATCAATACCTATCCAAACATTATCAAGTTCATGATTTTCCCGAAGAAAATAACGATGCCTTCGTACTATTAATCTAATTCCATCAAAAAAAAGGTGACATAATTTGAACTATTTATAAATGCCGAGTTATATATAAATAGAGTTATACGAGTTAAGGGAACAGCTCCGAAAATCAGTGTTACATAATATTGCTCACCCCATAATATTATCTCATACCGCTCTATCGCTATCACAATCAATTTCGACCTGCGTCAAAGATGGGTCAAGTGTAAAGGTAGCGTTTATAACTCATTGGTCAACTGATAAGCCACCTGTTATGGCATCGAATAATTTGTACTGAACCATTAGTGCAAGTTTAGGATAGATTTTTGTGGATCATTTGAAATACACATATACTATGGCGTAGAACCCAACTCTAGTGAATGAATATTATTTAAGCATCCTATAGTATGCTTTGATACAAGCATGCGATTCTTATCTAGGTGTGTATGAATTGAAACATCGCTTTATTTACGTAGGCGCTACACACATTTATCAACAGGCAGAGTTTATGTCACTATATTCTGTAACCAATAATGCAACCAATGTCGCTGGTGCACGTAATCATTAGAAAAAAGCCGTTAAATTTCTAAAGTCAATATTGCTTTCAGGCGTTTACGGAATGGTATGAAAGGCACTTTATTCCGCTGGCAGTCCGACACCATGGTGGTTTGTAGCAAAGTGATGTAGCGGCAATAAAAAACAACTGCATGTTAAATTCAAAACTATTTCTTTCTTCAGATATCAATTAGCCAGATTTCTTAATTATATGCCTCAGAAGTCACATTTTATTTATTAAAAGTCCGGATACGCATCTTTTATTTGATTATCACATTTAAGAGTAATACATTTTTTGGTAAACAAAAAAATTCTCAAAATATGTCGTTTGATATTTCCATCGTTTGAGACAAGTTGAAAAGTCAAACTATACCCGCATTCGGTCTTTTTACCGAATTTCCAATTAAGGATAATAACATATCCCATATAATGAAACACTTATGGAGTATCACCTTTAAAGTAAACTTAAATCTTATACAATTCATGCTGATAACACACAAAAAACTTTAAATCACGAAATTCAAATTAAAATTATCTCCCGTTGGTCCTTTTATATATTATATTCATCTGATTTATCTTTATGACAAATGGACTTTTCGTTTGTTTATTTATTTTGTCTTAAATAATCAAATAACAGCACAAAAAAAAAGCATACAACAATAAAATCCAATTTTATAAAAATGTCCTTTTTCTTGAAACGAAAAAAACGAAAGCGCTTCAAAGATTTCAATCTAAATAGCCAATGAAAAATATGTAAGTTTTTTCATTTTGTGACTGTTTTTCTTTTGTGATTTTCATTTAAATTTTTTTTTCTTTAATGTTGTTAAAATTTGCCATTAAATAAATAAACAATAAAATAAAATATTGTTGTAAAATAGAGCGAAACGATCATAAATATAGTTTTGAAGCTAAACGACATTTAAAAAAGATGGCAGCAAAAGATAGGGTTCAATCGGTATTTTTTACCGAAACAGAGACATTGGAAAATATGGCATATATGCCGGAGGAATATGAATTGCCAATATTTATGCGTAAACGTACGATTTTGGAGATAATTTTTACCGTTATGTTCAGGCCATTTAATTTACTTTCATTTCTATATGTTAGGTATTCCAATTATTACGCACATCGATCAAAAATGGTGTCCATTTTTAAAATCGAAAATGAAATATTATCAGCGGATCTATCATCCTAAATCAAAACGTAAAGTGACTGATATACTTCTGGTAATTAACATAATATATAAAGTATTTAACAATTTTGTAAATTCCAGATGTTTCTCAGTTTAAATTTATAAAACCGACACATTTTGGTTGTGAGAAGGATCCTAATGTTATCCCTCATATGGTTCGTGAAAGAAATTGGTTACTCGCCCCAAATCGATATACAATTATGGGGTATCGTGTAGCCGATATAATTAATCGGTCATCGGGGAAAAAAGGGCCTTATGCATGTTTCACTGGTGAACGTACCGAAAAAACTCTAATGGGCTATTTTAAACCACCCAAATTTATTGGTCCTTTCGTCAACGATTTTTATCATCATCCTAGTGGAGTCGAAATACTAAATCACCCTCGTAATTACTTTAAATATAAAATTCGAAAGGGGAGTCGTAAAAAACAACGTCCAACATTACGATTTATGTTGATGGATCCATCGTTATGTTATCGTGATCCAAAGGATCCAGGACCAGATAGGTATTATCCCAAAAATTTTTGTTTAGAAACCTTCATATCGCCGAAACGTTATGCGGCACCATTTATAGCAACTCAATTTTATCCAATGACCACGGTGCCAATATCAGACCAAGCATGCAAGCCATTTGAACAAATAAAACCAGCACCAGGCCGATATTCTCCCGATATAGTTTCGTGTCCATGCCGCTATCATGAGCCATGCCGTTTGGTAACACGGAAACGACGAAAATGTGTTTGTGAACTAGCCAAAAATAGAAATATACCCGGCCATGGATGGGCATGGGTGTTCAGTTCAAAAATAGTGCGAATCATCGGAAAATGTGGATATGATAGTAAAAAAGGTGAAAAACATATACCAATTTTTGACACGGCCAAATATCTTCGAATGATTTCGCACCCGAGACGGCAACATTTATTTATAGATCATTTAATCAAATACGATATAAATTTTATGAAACCGTCACGAATCCGTTTTAATACAACAGACCGTGAAAAACATCGTACCAAATTACGTGTTAACAAAAGGATATGTTTTATGAGCGGTTTGCAACGGTTTAAAGATATTGATGTACTTGAATTTGATTTGCCTACCAAGAAACTACCGATACCACATTATATATGTAGAAATAAACCGAAACCAGATCGTGCACCTGGTGAGCTTCCATTAAGCGCATTTCCCTATAATCTTTTACCACCGCGGGCCAAACGAAAAGAAGTGATTCATTGTTTTAAGCCACTACCTCCACCACAAGTATTTCACGATGAAATTAAAAGTGAACAAAAGGAACAACATTTGTTCTATATACCGGCCAAAATTGAAGATTATTACAAGAAACACAAATCAAAAGATTCATCAACCAGTGCAACCATTGGATTAATTACGCCTAGTATTACAAAAATGACACAGGCAAGCGCATCTATTTCTGAAGTTGGAAGTGTTTACTAACTACCCCCAGAATATTATGTAAAAAAAAATATTAAACAAATGAAAAACGGAAAGCTAATATAATTTATTATCCTAAAAGCTTTCGTTAAGATCAACAAAAAAAAATGTACATTTTTTACTTATTTTATATAAAATGCCGTGAAAATTAAAAGTCTCCGATTGGGCAGGTCCCCGTGTAGAGGATAGTGGGATGCCTTCGGGTAAGCGGCATGCAAAATGCAAATAGCACATACCAAAACTTAGGAGAACATTTTGTTTTGCATCCCGATTCTGGTTTGGGGATCTGTTATCATATAGAAATTGCTCGTTGTGAGGGGCCAATAATTGGTTTTCAAATTGGCTGTTTTTAATCAATTTGGGTCATTTTCGTCTACATTTGGATTAAAATGAGCAATTGGACTATTAGGGTCAGTTCTGGTGAACTAAGGGTGCAATTCAGCATCAAACAATTGACGTAGCACTATTCGATTAAGAAATTTGGTTACTATTACTAGGATTAACTGACGAGCATCAACTGCATTTCCATTTTCCGTCTTTTGGCGAGATGTCGGCCTATTGGCTAAACCATCCAAAATTTACACAGCCATAAAAGGACATCCAAATATGTATTTTGCGGTAAATCTAATATTTACAGGGAAAACATGTTTGTCACAATGTGTCAGCGGCGGCTGACACATTGTGACAAATATGTGGCTCGCAAGCTATCTCAATTACAAAAATCAAGATTTATTGATTAATAAGAGTGTATGACCAAAAATTAACTAGACACACTAAAGAAAGAAGATTGATAGACACACACGCGGAATGTCTGGCACAACCGTGCACCCGTGTAATGTATAACAAATCAGAAGGAGTGGACATGAACGTTATTTATGGTAATTCAATCCGGTTACTGACCTCTAAGCGATTGATATTTAGTATTTTGTATGTGGGAAAAAAGGAAAAGTATGTCAATAATGACAGAATTGGTCCTGTTTCATGGTAAATATTCACACTACTGTTGGCAAAAGATAATTAAATTTATAATCCACTGCTTTGCATTCTGCAACCTTTTAACGACAGTAGTATGCACCCATTACACAGTAATCTGCAATGTCTTCCTAAAAAAATCTATTAATTAACTAAGTTCTCCTAGCCGTAGGCTGAAACAAATTTAATTAGTTTTCGCCTGAAAATTCTAAATTGATTAACTTATCCCAGTGCTGCTAATAATTATTAGTTGTTAATTATAATATAATAATATAATAATATAATAATATAATAATATAATAATATAATAATATAATAATATAATAATATAATAATATAATAATATAATAATATAATAATATAATAATATAATAATATAATAATATAATAATATAATAATATAATAATATAATAATATAATAATATAATAATATAATAATATAATAATATAATAATATAATAATATAATAATATAATAATATAATAATATAATAATATAATAATATAATAATATAATAATATAATAATATAATAATATAATAATATAATAATATAATAATATAATAATATAATAATATAATAATATAATAATATAATAATATAATAATATAATAATATAATAATATAATAATATAATAATATAATAATATAATAATATAATAATATAATAATATAATAATATAATAATATAATAATATAATAATATAATAATATAATAATATAATAATATAATAATATAATAATATAATAATATAATAATATAATAATATAATAATATAATAATATAATAATATAATAATATAATAATATAATAATATAATAATATAATAATATAATAATATAATAATATAATAATATAATAATATAATAATATAATAATATAATAATATAATAATATAATAATATAATAATATAATAATATAATAATATAATAATATAATAATATAATAATATAATAATATAATAATATAATAATATAATAATATAATAATATAATAATATAATAATATAATAATATAATAATATAATAATATAATAATATAATAATATAATAATATAATAATATAATAATATAATAATATAATAATATAATAATATAATAATATAATAATATAATAATATAATAATATAATAATATAATAATATAATAATATAATAATATAATAATATAATAATATAATAATATAATAATATAATAATATAATAATATAATAATATAATAATATAATAATATAATAATATAATAATATAATAATATAATAATATAATAATATAATAATATAATAATATAATAATATAATAATATAATAATATAATAATATAATAATATAATAATATAATAATATAATAATATAATAATATAATAATATAATAATATAATAATATAATAATATAATAATATAATAATATAATAATATAATAATATAATAATATAATAATATAATAATATAATAATATAATAATATAATAATATAATAATATAATAATATAATAATATAATAATATAATAATATAATAATATAATAATATAATAATATAATAATATAATAATATAATAATATAATAATATAATAATATAATAATATAATAATATAATAATATAATAATATAATAATATAATAATATAATAATATAATAATATAATAATATAATAATATAATAATATAATAATATAATAATATAATAATATAATAATATAATAATATAATAATATAATAATATAATAATATAATAATATAATAATATAATAATATAATAATATAATAATATAATAATATAATAATATAATAATATAATAATATAATAATATAATAATATAATAATATAATAATATAATAATATAATAATATAATAATATAATAATATAATAATATAATAATATAATAATATAATAATATAATAATATAATAATATAATAATATAATAATATAATAATATAATAATATAATAATATAATAATATAATAATATAATAATATAATAATATAATAATATAATAATATAATAATATAATAATATAATAATATAATAATATAATAATATAATAATATAATAATATAATAATATAATAATATAATAATATAATAATATAATAATATAATAATATAATAATATAATAATATAATAATATAATAATATAATAATATAATAATATAATAATATAATAATATAATAATATAATAATATAATAATATAATAATATAATAATATAATAATATAATAATATAATAATATAATAATATAATAATATAATAATATAATAATATAATAATATAATAATATAATAATATAATAATATAATAATATAATAATATAATAATATAATAATATAATAATATAATAATATAATAATATAATAATATAATAATATAATAATATAATAATATAATAATATAATAATATAATAATATAATAATATAATAATATAATAATATAATAATATAATAATATAATAATATAATAATATAATAATATAATAATATAATAATATAATAATATAATAATATAATAATATAATAATATAATAATATAATAATATAATAATATAATAATATAATAATATAATAATATAATAATATAATAATATAATAATATAATAATATAATAATATAATAATATAATAATATAATAATATAATAATATAATAATATAATAATATAATAATATAATAATATAATAATATAATAATATAATAATATAATAATATAATAATATAATAATATAATAATATAATAATATAATAATATAATAATATAATAATATAATAATATAATAATATAATAATATAATAATATAATAATATAATAATATAATAATATAATAATATAATAATATAATAATATAATAATATAATAATATAATAATATAATAATATAATAATATAATAATATAATAATATAATAATATAATAATATAATAATATAATAATATAATAATATAATAATATAATAATATAATAATATAATAATATAATAATATAATAATATAATAATATAATAATATAATAATATAATAATATAATAATATAATAATATAATAATATAATAATATAATAATATAATAATATAATAATATAATAATATAATAATATAATAATATAATAATATAATAATATAATAATATAATAATATAATAATATAATAATATAATAATATAATAATATAATAATATAATAATATAATAATATAATAATATAATAATATAATAATATAATAATATAATAATATAATAATATAATAATATAATAATATAATAATATAATAATATAATAATATAATAATATAATAATATAATAATATAATAATATAATAATATAATAATATAATAATATAATAATATAATAATATAATAATATAATAATATAATAATATAATAATATAATAATATAATAATATAATAATATAATAATATAATAATATAATAATATAATAATATAATAATATAATAATATAATAATATAATAATATAATAATATAATAATATAATAATATAATAATATAATAATATAATAATATAATAATATAATAATATAATAATATAATAATATAATAATATAATAATATAATAATATAATAATATAATAATATAATAATATAATAATATAATAATATAATAATATAATAATATAATAATATAATAATATAATAATATAATAATATAATAATATAATAATATAATAATATAATAATATAATAATATAATAATATAATAATATAATAATATAATAATATAATAATATAATAATATAATAATATAATATTATAATAATATAATAATATAATAATATAATAATATAATAATATAATAATATAATAATATAATAATATAATAATATAATAATATAATAATATAATAATATAATAATATAATAATATAATAATATAATAATATAATAATATAATAATATATTTGATCTGTGAGATACCCATAATTTTACTGAGGATAATATGCGTAAAAAAATTCCTTCAATGTAGCTCAGCAAACCTAATTTTAGGTCAGATCTAAGGCGACCTTAGGGTTAAAGGTTAGGCTAAAGGTTTTGGGCCAAAAAACGGTTAATTCAGTTGATTTGTATACTGAAGGGTGGCTGCCCAGTAAGGTATTTAGAATATATGTTGCTTGCTTCAAACCCATCTGGAAGGTTCTACCATCAAAAAAGGAAACCAACAAGGCGAATTCAACCAGCACCTCCATTTAATGAAATTACCACTTGAATTAAATTTTGTGTTCTAATTTATGTTAACTTTATAGGATGAGGAACGTTAAAGTCAAAGTCCATCTGTTTGTTGATGCGCAATACATATAAAGCGGTTCATCTTAGTTAGTTGGTTATTTGGCAATGGTTTTATTTTTGGAAGCCCGAAAAAGGTTTGTATCAACAAGAAGACTGTGTTGATATTTGTATACCAACAACGGCAAGGACAAAAATATTTAATTGTACAGTTAAACCAACAAGGAAGTACCTAAAGGGAAACGTGAATCAAACAGAAGTAACCATTGGCTACAGGCCGTTAAATATGATTCTTCATTTATGAACGAAAATTACACAGTGATTTAAAATCAGTTGTTATATAAAATAAAAAATAATAAATTTAAAATTAAACAAATGAAAAACGGAAAGCTTATTTATTTCATTTATTATCCTGAAAGCACAAAAAAACAAACAAAAAACATCACACAAATGTTTTATATAATGATTTTGGAATTCCCAAATTATTTTCCATTAAACAATAATTTTTCCTTTTTTCTATTGCCTTCGCTTACAGTACGAAAATAACACCAACCCAACAACAACAACATCACCGAAAAAGGAAAAGCCGAAAATGAGAAAAATGTTATAAAATTAAACCAAGTGTACGACGGTATTTTCTTATTTTATATAAAATGACAGTTATTAATTATAAAGTCAACCTTAAAAATATTGTTTCTATATATACGTATAAAATAATTTTAAAGAAAATTACTTTTCTTGTCCTTAAACATTTTTTTTCATTCATCATTTTGGAAACGAAAAGTATAAAGACATTTAAAAGCACAACAATAATAAAAAAAATGTGTGAAATACACAAAAGTCTAAAAAATGACATATGTTTCCGAAAGTAACAAAGAGATGATAATTAATCAGAAAGCTGTGTACATGTACATAAAATGGTAAATGAGGTTCCAGGCAAATCAAAAATTTATGCAAAACCAGGTTTTTGTTATACATATATAATTAAATGTATTATATATGTATACCTAATTCCGGTATGGTAAAGATTTATCTTAAATCTGTTTTTGTTTTGTTAATTTTTTATTTGTGGCTGTTTAACAATTTTTCAAATTAATTATTAAAAAAAATCGTTCAGCTAACAAAAACCACTCGTCAAAAAAATTTGACTAAACATACGCACAAAAACAACAAAATAACCAATCCACCAAAACCAAAATGAAAATGTATTGTATTAAAGCCAATTTTCAACATTAAAACCAATCTCTTAATTTTGGTTAACATACATATACGTACACAATCAATTTCCACAACCCAAAACAAAACAAACATTAAAATTGAAAATGGAAATAAACATTTTCCATTTTTTTTTTTATTTTATTGAATTTTATAGCCGTTAGATTATTTGTGGGTAAAGCAATAAAACAATAAAATTGATAACACAGAAAAAAGCAAAACAATGTACTCGGGAATTTTTTTTCCCGTTGGTTTTGTTGTTGTTTTTTATCGAGATGAATGAGCTTTCTTCAATTGCCTTCATCTCAAATTCCTACCACACAATTCAAAATACATAAAACAACTTGAAAACAATCTGTCTGTATATATATATATGTGTGTGTGTGTGTTATGCTGCTGCTACTTGCCGCTACTATATTTTGTTGTTATTCGTTTCACATAAAAAATTGGAAAAACATTTTCTTGTTTGATTTATGCCTTATTTTCTATTGTTTTTGTTGGTTTTGTTGTATGTTAAAACTTTTTAATAAAAAAAAAGTAAAAAATAAAAAATAAAACACAAACACCAAAAAAATATTATAGCAGATACAATAAAAAAGTGCACGACAGTTTCATTGATTTATCCTAGGACATATTTTATTTGTATACATTGATAAGACGGAAATGATTCATGCCATGTCGCAGATTTTGATAAAAATTCGAATAAATATACCGAATAAAATCGATTGAATTTTATATGTGACAATGCTAAAACCAGGGGCCGCCACAAGTTATCGCTGTGATTAATTTTACAAATATATTATGCTGAAACGTTTTTAATGCCAATCGAAAGGCACTTTTTCAGCAGTTCTATATATTTTTTGATCTAATCTTGGGATTGTACAACTTAGTTTTGTTAAATGTATCATTCACCTCGATCTTTCACTTAGCGGAGTCCTAAAATTAAACAAGATCTAAACATGCATTGCAATAATGACAATTGATGTTTATTTAGGAACAATAATGTTGTAAATACCAAAATAGTTATTGAATAGCAAACTGCCATGAAATCTTTCACCTGTCATTGGCACTAATGTTCGGAAGGTTGTTTATCCATAATTTTGAAGAAGCAAGCAAACAAAATATAATAAATAATGGAGATTATAATCGTTCACAATTGCATAAATAAATTAAAATTTGAAGATGGCATTCACTCAGCTCCAACAACTAAACTACCAAGGGGTGCATTTGGGCGAGTAATAACAAAAAAAAGCCAATACATTCGTTAAACATTTAAAAAAGTGTTTCCACCACAAGAAAAATCAAATAATTTCGTGCTAGCAAATACAAACACTGAGCTGTTCCTTAAGCATTCAGCTTAGATATTGCGGCTTAAATAAGGGCTCAAGAACACAATCTAAAATTTTGTAAGTTTATCGTAATGATATTTAAGCCTGGAAAAAATGAAACATATGTTTTGTCATATCGTCCAATAAACATGCTACAAAAGATATCAAAGATATTCAAAAATGTGTTAGTAGCGAAGCTGAAAATATATAATTTTAGAGAAACAAGACAGCGTTCTGGACAAATGTTAAGCAAGGTTATAACATCGACATATTTTACTGATGTTACAACCATATTGATATAAGACAAAACCCCCCCCCCCCACTTATTGTCAAGGAAATTGTAAAATCATTTAAGTAAAAAAAGGGATGGCCTGTAAATTTGGCGAATGAAAGTAAATGACGAAAGTAAATCAACATTTCGTGCTAACTATACTAATCGAAAAAAATTAAATTATGTGGCGTATGTTGGCCCAATATGTAATTTTAAACAAAGCTCGACATTGTCGACATTATTTACACCAATTTTGATTGTCTACGTGTATACATAAAAGTTTAGACAACGGAAATTTACGCGTAGAGGAATGACACTGGGTTTTAAATAATAAAATTGGCATTTTTTACATTTGTTAAACTTCTGAATGGTTGGAATAGAAACTGACTTTAGATTTTAAGAGAAATACTAATGGAGCTGAAGCATTCACATGCTTAGTAATAAACAAGAGACGGATATTTTTAATAAAAAAAATATATTTTTTTAGTTCTTCTTTGGTTTTGATTGAGATTGTCAATACATTGAGATTGTGAAATTCATATGTGCAAAAAAATGGCCAAATTCAAACCTATAAACTTATCTTACAAATAAATAGAAAAAACATTAAAAGTGTTGCTTAGATTTCAGCTAAAACATTTATATTTTAACTAGTAAGTAAGGAAAACCTTCATTAGAAAGGCGTTGCCTCTAAATTTTTCATTTGTCGGATCTGGGTTCACCAAGTGATCTTATATTTATTTCACTTTGGGATATATGAGTTGGGAATAGAAGCAAAATAAGTAAGTCTTAGGACAGAACAGCATTCTTTCCGCCGTGTACTGGCGAATATTTGTAATTAAAATATGAATTTTTTTTTTTTCGCAAAAAAAATCGAACAAAGATTCACACTTAAACAGTCCTAAGTCAGAAAAAAACTCTTACTCCTTAACAGTAAAAGTAAGGTAATGTATATATACCTTAAGAAATAAAGATGAGACTCTAAATCATTTATCTGTATAGTCCAGCAACCATATATGACAGGTGTATATATATTCGGATTACCGCGTGGAAACTGGCTAGAATCTAATGGTTCAGAGTCTGACAATCAAATGATTACAGAAACCAAAACTAGAAAAAATAATAAAACCGCAAATAAACCATTAAATTGCAACGATTGGCTATAGTATACAGATATAACTTGTGAATTAGAACTTCTAATAACTTGTGAATTAGACTCTAACAAAAACATTAAGGCTAGCACATAAAGAGAACAAAATGAAACGTTATCATGGGGAAAATACTATAAAGTCCTTGGTGAAGTAAGTTGTAAAAGTAGTGGTAGATTAAACACAAACAAATCTCATGAAAATACAGCATGTCAAATAAAGAAGATGGCAAGTATTGGTCAGTAAAAATATGCGGAAGACATCATTAAAACTTCTGTCTAAGCAGCAGCATATCAAAACGAGCAAGCACTACACCAGTTTGTAAGAAAGGTCACTGGCAAAATTAACGATATATACCATATACAACATACACAACATATAAAAGAATATTCAAAGAACACGTCATCAATAGCAGCAAAAATCTGCTTAATGGAGAAAAAACGTTATGTTAAAGGTGTCAATATAAAGCGAAAGTACAACAAAGCTGATTGAAAAGACCATGTTACTGCCGAAGTTTTCAAAGAGAAGACATCGACAACTGCATTCACATTAACACTAATAATAATAGAAGTTAGGAATCTTGGCCGAATATCACAAAAATGGAAAGAAGGCTGAGTATTACTGGGAATTACTGGGCAGGCTGGGAATTACAATCACTAAGAAAGATGACCTATGTACGGGAGTGCTAAAACTAGCGTAGTATAACCTTACTGAATATCACAATAAAAATAATTGCAATGCTCAAACTTGACAGCCCTATACTTGTCACTTTACTTGTCACCCTACTTGTCACCTACAATCAATGCAAAATTTTGACATGATGTAAAGCAATATGTTACTAATTTTGTAAAATAGGCTTCCTAAATATGTTAATCGATTTCATACAACAAATGGAATTGGATGCCGGAAGTTGAGTTCAATACAAAGACAAACTAAGAGAAACATCCCTCCACATTTGTGGAGTAAGGCAGGGATGCATACTTTAGCCAATTCTGTTAATGATCGTATTGAATAGTGTTATGAGAAAAAACTTATCTCCCAGCGGAAAAAATATACATGCAGCAAAAAGCACAAAAGCTATCAGATCTACCAAACAAAGTTTTGTTGCATGATACAAATCTCGAAAACATATAGACGATGCGACTCATCACGAATATACAATAACCGATGCACATAAACCAACATGAAAAACGTTTAACGCCACCCAACATGTTACTTTGTCTTTTAGGGAAATGACGAAAAAATGTAGCAATATATTAAACCTCGCAATACAGATACTAAGGAACACGAAGAAAAAATTCGAAAAGGATGGGAATTCCAAAACTTTATATCAAAATTTTCTAAACGAGTCCGAGCAATTAAATCACATGGAAAACATATTAAACAGTGAGTTTACGAATGATGGTTATTATTAACCATATCATGTTGGACTTAAAATTTACAACAAAGCTATGAGTAGTCTCCGATGAGTCACCAAAATTCATCACGGGTCGCTCACTCAATAATCATTAAGCAGTCCACCCAACTATTCAATATCGTCAATTACGATGCATACACCTGCAATGGCTGCTAATATTGAAAAAATGTTTCGGCAGGTATCGGAACAATCAAATGATATAATATTCCAAAAAATTGTTTGGCGTAAGCACCCATTTGATGCAACTGCTGACTATTGTCTTTTAGCTGTTAAGTATGGGTTATAAAGTGCGCCATTCCTAGCAATACGCCCGTTCTCATTTACACAACAATGAACAAGAAGCAGACTGCCACAGTAACAGTGCAAGATGGAGTACATCAGTACAAGGAGGGGTGACATAAATCACATGATATTCACTATGGATTTCAACTATGAAAATTGTAAGGAAATTCACTAAAAAAAGAACTATTCTGAAGAAAGTGGATTTGCTGAGCCTGGAAGAAGGACAACATTCATTGGTAATCAAAATTTGGTAATTATGGATATTCTACCACAGAGCCACTGGAAAAACGTACCATTAGCGCAGAACCCAGACAAAAGTGCCAGTCGAGGCATGCCAGCTACAGAAATTTGAAACCATTTGGACATCTAATAAACTTCGGATATCCAAGGACCTTTTGGATTTAATGTTGGATGCATATTAACTTTTTTACAAATTACAAAGGGTCATCGCATTCATGAAAAACTACGCAAAAACTAAACTCAAGGATTAACGAATTAACGAAAATTAATTTAAACCATAAGAACTATTTTTCGTATTTCAAGCCTTATGTAAATATGAGCAGAATAAGTCTTATCGTGCAGAAAAAGTTCAAAAAACATGTTAATCCAGCAGGTCAACATTGTTAAGTCCGTTCTTAAATAACACAAACGTATTGCAAGTCAGCGGCTGACTAGAAAACTATTGGTCGACCGGTGGACGCAACATTATCAGAGGAGTTACCCGATCATTCAAGTGATGGGAAACATACTAGCTTCCCGAGTAGAACTTAGTCGTTCATTTTATAAAACATTCATCAATTTTTTGGTTTTTCCATTGGCCGTCCATTTCACAAAAAGTCGAGGTCAACGAACATACCAGGCAAACATAAGTTTATTCGTAATTCTCAGTACAAAGTCTGTTCATCTAGAGCTAAGTAGTAATGAAACTCACGAGCTAGTATTTTTTAGCAGCTCTGATGAAGTTTATATCAAAATGAGGGATACCATCTGAGATGAGTTCGCAAAATTGCACAAACTACGTTGGAACCAAGAAGATCATGCATGCAGAAGTCGGAAACGTATTAAACAACTTTTTTACTGAAACCTCTATTTCCTGACGTTGTCTGCAGAACAAATAAAACTATTAACTCATGTACATTACCTTGTCGAACACCCATTAACCAAATGTCCGAAATTAAATATCACAGAAGTTAAATAAAATTATCTAATTTAATG
This sequence comes from Tipula confusa, assembly GCA_963556175.1. NCBI lineage: Eukaryota > Metazoa > Arthropoda > Insecta > Diptera > Tipulidae > Tipula > Tipula confusa. The sequence continues at coordinate 20,297,432 of OY744476.1, read as the reverse complement.
AAAAACAGTTCAAAAATTGCATAAACATTTTTGGAACGGTGACAAAACGAATTATTATTAAAATGAGCGAATGGTTCTACAACTTGTCACACCATTCAAACCAATTAATGACTGAGGTCCCTTCAATTCTCTAACGAAACAATAACATTCGCATACATTAAATATTGAAATAATTAAAAAAAAGTTCAAAACTATAATCTGTCGCTTGGTATGAATCAAAATATTCCTAAAGCCATATGTACATATTATGATGGATTTATATATGTATATATATGAAACTTTTTTATATCAATATAATCCATTTTATATGTTAATATTTGTCTGCAAATTTTTCATTTCAACAAATAAATAAATAAAAATCATTTATAGAGCCATAAACATATATATGTTCAGACGTTTGTTTGAACATACAAATTCACATCTATATTGATATTATATGTCAAATATATCTACGTCAGTTTCGATATTTCCATTTTGTGTTGCTGCTGCTGCGTATACCAAATTCCAATTCATTTTTTTTGTATTTCTCAACGAGCTTTTCAACACCATCATAATATTATATATATATATATATATATATATATATATATATATATATATATATATATATATATATATATATATATATATATATATATATATATATATATATATATATATATATATATATATATATATATATATATATATATATATATATATATATATATATATATATATATATATATATATATATATATATATATATATATATATATATATATATATATATATATATATATATATATATATATATATATATATATATATATATATATATATATATATATATATATATATATATATATATATATATATATATATATATATATATATATATATATATATATATATATATATATATATATATATATATATATATATATATATATATATATATATATATATATATATATATATATATATATATATATGTATATATATATATATATATATATATAAATATATATAAATATATATATATATATATATATATATATATATATATATATATATATATATATATATATATATATTTATATATATATATACATATATATTTATATATATAGGCTTGATTGTGTCTCTCGCATTTGAAATACACATTTTTATATGTTGTATTATGTTTAAAAAAAATATTATTTTGTATTTATATTTTAAAATAATGTTGAATATTATTAATCTACAAATGAACCTCTATAATCATGTATTTATTTATATGTTCAGTATAGCAATGCTCAGTTCAGAAATTTACATAATTTGCTTTTAATTCGTTCCAAAAATAGGATTTATAACAACATTTCATTCCTTCCGACGACGTGCGCTTGGATGGTGATATATTTATAGAAATTTAATATATATATATATATATATATATATATATATATATATATATATATATATATATATATATATATATATATATATATATATATATATATATATATATATATATATATATATATATATATATATATATATATATATATATATATATATATATATATATATATATATATATATATATATATATATATATATATATATATATATATATATATATATATATATATATATATATATATATATATAGCGAGTGATTTTTTTAAACTGGAACTTCCAAATATCTTTAATAAAACCTTACATTGCTGATAAAATTAGATACTCTCACTTCTCATTGTATGTTGGTCGGATGTGGATAATCGTTAGTAGAAATGTCTAATATTATTGTTAGTTAAATTGTTCGGTAATATGAAAATAAGTTCATAATATTGATACTGACATCTGTTTTTCGATTCATGCTAGATGGCGTAATCGTCAAAATCAACTTTTTAATTTTCCGTCTCGTTTGGTTAAGTTGGTAAGCAGTTCTGCAAAAATCATGATATCTAGGAACATTTCTGAATTTAGCTACACTGTATGCAGTAATGTGCAAAACTGTCAACAATGATAATCTTATAAGAATATAAACTGGGTAAAACTGGATATCATGATAACCTTATAAGCATATAAATTGGATGAAACTGGATATAAAGTTTACTAAATGTAGCATTCGCTGATCGTTTCCTAGTGGTTAATCTAGCTCTTTTGATCAAGTAAACAATTTTAGTTATTTGTTTTATTCTAATTTACTACAGGCGCAAATTACTGGATGCGACTACTGGTACAATTGCTCAACACACATTTTGTAAAAGACAATGGTACGAATTAAGTTTTTTGTTAGTGGATATGTCACACCACAGTCGATCTTTGGTAAATAACAATTCAGTAATTCAGTAGTTCTAGACTATCAAGGCGTGTGAAAGATCAACTGTGCAAAAATATACAAACGCAATATATCTTGTGTACATAATTTCGAGTTATAGATTTTTTTTTCTCAAATGCATAAACATTTTACGGTATAAGTTTCATACAAGTTTCATACGCGAAATTTTGGCAAGTATCGATCATATACTTAATGGACGCTTAGTAGAAGGTTTAAGTTTTCAAGTAAATTTTTTTTTGCGATTCGAAACAAAAATTAACAAAAGCAGCCCATGTACATTTACTATATATAGGGCATCACTGTCCCAGTAATGATGAATTTTCCCCTTAAAATAATCGTTCATTATACCAAAACTATTTGGAGGAATCTAAACTTCATCTGACATTTACTTTCCACCTATACATTTAACTCGGACCCAAACAAACAATATTCAATACAAGATATTGTACAAACGTGTCCCTGAGTTACAAAGACCCTTAATTCAATTTTTTTAAAGAAAATTAGTTATAACTGCCAAATGAAAGATGACAGCTTTTTCTATTTACGTTCAAACTGAGTTTGATATGCAAACATGGTGGATTCCCATAGAAAATGAAACTTCTAAATTGTGGTTATGCAAAACCCCGTAAATCCTATATGCAATGTGGTTCAAAAACCTATAATTCCTATAATACACGTAAAATTCGAAAATCAACAATTCCTTTATTTTGAAATACCGTAAAACCAATTTTAGTTGCAACAAACTATAATTAGTGATTAGTTGCTATTTACGTTGGTTTATAATAGTTTATTCAAAACAATAGTCGAGAAAGGTGATCCTTGTGCATTTGCAATAAAAATGCGAATTAATCTGTAAGTATAGAGTAAATTAAATTTTTGGATAAAAAATTAAACTTTAAAAATGGAAAATTAGGAAATGGCTATGAGTGTCGATCAAAGATGTTGTAAACTGTGAAAAAAACAATGAATAAAAGTAGTTAGAAAAGAAAGATAGAAAAAATAAACAGGTAATTATTTCGTATTTCTGATTAACGACATTGTATTTTTTGAATTATCATAATTTGAATAGTTACACAATAAAAAAACCGATGACAATGCTAACATGCACCCATGTTGGTAAAATATTTATTTGCTCAAAATCTTTTCATAGTTTAAAAAACAAAATTGAGCAGGATAAATTTATCTTCACCAGTTGCAAAATAAAACCACCAATCAGGACAAATCGCAATTGTACTGGATCAACTAAATCAAGGAGATATGCCATCGAACATTCGTAAAATAAATGGAAATCTGTTATGGGTCTGCCAAAGCACCTTCACCAACATTCTAAATGGGTCAAAATATCGAGTAACGGGAATATGTGATCGCTATTACAGTAAACGTACTCTGCCAGTAGAAACCCGGGGTGGTGATCGCACCAGTATAAAGTATGATGCAAGAAGAGCAGCCGTTAAATTATTTATAGGAAGTTTCAAGGTTATGACTTACTTTTTTGTCGTTCCAAGAAAGGCGATCGTCAGTATTTGGCAGGTGATTTGTCAATAAATAAAATGTAGATCAACCGGCAGAATTACATGTTAGGCAGAGCTACTTTAGACGTATTTTTAATACGTGCTTTAACGTATTTTTAATACGTGCTCAACGTGCCTAATGTACAAGGTACAACTTAAAAATGAAACAAATGTAAAAATAAAAAGCGATATCATGATCAAAAAAAGGGTTCATAATCTGCGAGCTCCGAGTTTCTATGATCTCGCACGCGAGGAACAAGAAAGAATGCTAACCATCTCTTTCGATGGCAAGAAAAATATGGTTCTGCCGAAAATTCCAGACCAGGAAGCCTATTTTTCGAGACAACTCTATTTATATAATTTTAACGTGTTTTGTATACGTTTGGCTGGAAAATGAGCATAATACAAGCTCCTACGAGATTGCATCAGCTTTATACAATCAACTATGCTCAACTAAATTTGAGGAAATTTCAATTCTTATTTGCGATGGCTGTGGCTTCCAAAATAAAAATACTATCGTGTTGGATATGATCGCGTTCTGGCTAAAAAAGTTGCGCCTACGCAGATAAAAGAAGTGCAAATTATTTTTCCAGTTCCTGGCCACTCCCACATTTCACCAAACAGAGTTTTTGCCCAACTGGAAAAAAATATAAGTGCTAAAAAGAGTGGAATAGAAATCCAAATGAATATTTAGATTTATATGCCGAACATAGTCAAATTATTTGGCTGGGATCAAATGCCTGTCTAGTGAAGGATTAGAAGACATCAACCGTAGCCTGTGTTAAACCTCCGGGACAATGGAACATCCATTTTAACTAAGCCAAGCGCTTCATCATTCACAAAACGCCTAAAGGTTCTATTTCTGTTCACGGCGAGGTACTATATAGATCAGACATTGGTGCAAGTAAGACGGTTGTACAAAAAAAACCATCTTTCAAATTCAGTTGGAGCTATTACACGTAAAAGTTCCCATAAAAAGTGGGAATCTGGATGATGTTACCAAGCTGTTGACCAAGCACTTCGGCAAAAACTGGGAGACGATGGATGAGCTACACTACTATATATTGGCCCTCTATTCCGAAACGCATCAAAATATTGTTGAAGAATGGACTCAATCTACTTATTCGGATATTCCAGAATGCAATCATACTGAGGAGGATTTGATAATTTAAAGGTAAAATGAATAGTAAACTTGCATTATGTTAATTTTGTTATCTTGAATTTATGTTTATATGTTTAAGTTTCACGACTTTTATGTTTAATTTATTTTGTTGTGTATTTAAATATTTATTTTCTTTGAATTAATAAAACTTTATGTTATTGAAAAAATACACTATACATTTTTTATTTTCAAAATGCGCTTATTACATTAAAGTTATCAATAAAAACTTAACAATCCCTAAACTTTCTTGCAAATAGCATTATTTCCATACTAAATAATTTGAAATTCATCATTTTCCAATAAAATTTGGAATAAAGGATTTTTGTAATTGACGGACACTATTTACCAATGGTTATTCTGCATTATACATCAAAATTCCGGCCGATGATTTTTTACCCAGAAGCCTCAGCCAACCAATTGTATATACATAATACTCTTAACAATCACTTAAGAATTAAGTGAATTTATGTAAGTACAAACATAAAAGGAAAAATTAGCACTATTAATGCACATTGGTTCAACCAAATGTTTCATATATCCCATTCTCGATACCAAAATACGACCCCTCTTTGTATCTGCACCGCCTGTAATAGACCTGTATGATGAACATTCAACAAGAGGTTTGATTCAACAGCTGTATAAACGAGTATTATATAAATCGAATGGAAACAGATCGAAAACAAAATTTTCTTGTTTTTAATATTTCTTGTTTAATCATATGGGAGCAATTTATCAAATTATTAGATTTTCCAATAAGCAATATCTACTCTGACTGTAATGATTTATGAGGGATCAGGTTTTGAGTAATTAAAATCATGTTTTGTGGCATGTGGTGAATTGGGATTTCATAAAGGAATGATAAACTACCTTGACGAACTTGAGTTTATATAACCACCTTAATTCAACGATTTTTTTCTGGTTGGTTTTTGCATGTTGGCAGTGAATTTTGTGAAATGAAATTCTGTTAATTGTAAATCATTTTTGTCTCTGTATGTATCTAGAACAGTAGCTAAACTAGCAGTTATGTAAATATTTATCATTGAAATTAGCATAAATCTTTTTTCTTCACTGTCGTCATAAATTTGTCGGAACGGCAGACATTTGATCACAACAAATATAAACTCTTAAGAAATACAAAATCCTTTAAGTTCAAATTAAATCTTTTTGTCTTATGTATTATTATACATTAAAAGCAAACAATTTAGTAATTTATCATTTCCACAATGTATATACATATAACAGTATAGTTAAACTACAAACACGACAGTTAAACATAATACTTTTCATTGTTTTTGTTTCATTATCATTAAAATTCTTAATCAAAACACTGTGCAGAGTGTGTTTATAGCTGGAAAAACATCAGATTTCTATTTTTATGTCGACGATGACAAATTTTTTTTTTTATGTTTTATTCTTGACTGTCATGTTTAATGATATATTACCATCATAATCATTTACAATCAATTAGAAATAAAAAAAAAATTAAAATCTCAGCGAAATGTATTAAAATAATGGAAGAAACTATATATATATCCTTGTGTATTGTGCAAACGATTATAAATGATGCAATGAAATTGGTCACCGCACAACATTGAGTAATAGTTGTGCGTCCGCAGGCATTTTGATTATAACTAAACCACAACTTTATTTTAGTGTAATTGTTTATAGTGAAAATATACTGTGTACAAATAATTTTACAAAACTGTCAACAAGTAAACATCTGTGGTAAATTCACCATAATATTAATGTGTGTCTTAACGTATTCGATATATATAGGAGTATAGATATATTTTCCACTCACAGTTCAACATTAATTTCGTTGAGTAATTTTTACCCCACAAATACATCAATCATTTTGTGAAAGATATTTTGTTGGTGTACGTTCAGCTGATGTACGAGATAAAGTGGTTCTAAATTATTTTCCTTACGAACGTTTATTTTACTGTTTTGTATATATACTAGGACATGTGTATATATTAGGGGTCCTTGTATGATGTATATGTGGAAGTTATTTTATAATTTAATATGGTGACAAAATTGATTGAATCGATATTACGGTGTTTTGTGCGGTAGGAAATATTTACTTACAAGAATTTCACTGCGAATAGAAAGTTTAATGTTGTACTCTTGGTACAACATTAACTTTTATAAGATCGATTTAGTACATTAAAAGTTTTTCAACATGAGTATAAGGTATTAATATTTATTGATAGCACACGTAGTAGTGGTTCGATTTTGATGACTGATACCTTAATCAAATGCAGTTGACATAAGTATTTCTTCTGCTATCAAATATTTATATATTTCGGAAATTCCAAATTTATGACATGCAATAAATTGTCAAAAGCATACGTAATAGTGGTCCAAAAAACTTATATGCTGAACCATTTAAAAAGGGGCAAATGTAATGTCAAACAAATTAAGCTTAAATATTTCTTTCAATGTCTTTATCTACTACACTATCTATATAAAGACAAAACCAATTATAAAACCACATCACCAACTTTGTAATAATTCAAAGTCCATTAATTTCTATGGATTAATCGGTTTATGAACTATGACCGTTAAAATATTTTTAAGCTCGTTAATTCTTAAAAACTGTTATATTTTTTATGTGATATACTTTCACCCTCACTTTGCCTACAGATAGAATAATAAAATTTGATCTCGATTTCTTGATAAACGTTTCATAATTTTTTTTTTATGTTCTTAACTTATCGAATAAGAATAACAATGTAGATATTTTTTTAATGGATTTTCATTAATTTTGGTGGAAAAACCTACGCAAATATATAAACCAAAAGGAAATTTTCAAAATCATACACAAAATATCAACGAAAATTGTGTAAGAAAATAAATGGTACGAAGAAATATGCACTGTGTGACTAAAATCAAGATTACAGTATTATCATGATGATGAGTTTTTAACCCTTTTTATAAAACTCAAAAACAAGAAAAAATTTTAATAAAAAAAAAACTTTCCCAACTTAGCGGGGATATATTCATGTTCCTTAAATACTCGATTTGTATTTCAATTATATGAAAAGTCTAGCAATGACATTACAATTTTACAATGGCTCCGCTCGCTTCTGATCATTGAATTTAAAGGTTAAATTGAAAAGGTTGAGTAACAGATATCAGACTTGACTTTGGAAAATGTGCCATTATTTTAAAGGGTCACTCATAAATGAGAGAAAGCAATGAAATCGCATTATAGTCAGGTATGATCACGACTTTTTTCTATAGTTGCTTAAACTGACTAATTCCAATTTTCATTATGTAATCTTGGGTAGGTCCGGCAGTAGCACGTGTCTTGAGGTTTCATGCATATAAAATGGTGCAGCCTATAACTCCCTTAAAAAAAACCCGGAAATTCGTTATCTTATATAGTTGGTGTTTAGAAATATTAGGGTTTTGGGACCAATCACGAAACGATAATAACAAATATTGGTGAGTGGTTCAAATAAAAAAAACTATGCAGGTGTTAACGGCTCCCAATCGTTTTCTCGTTCATCTCCTAATAGCATTAAATTCAGCAATGCTTCAATTTGTTAAAGGTTGGTTAAAAACTCCTCATATGTTAATTGTGTTTCTCTAATCACGCACCGTAAGTGATGTTTGCATTGTTTGATGGTCGATTTCTATAAATCCCTAATTGTAGGAGTAGCTGGAAGAATAAAGTGCCAACTGATTTTGTTATCAAAAACTCGAGTTTTTATCTTAGAACATTTTAAGTTGTCATTTAGCTTACTGCGCTATAAAATCGTTTTAAAGCGGCTTAATATTTCTCGGAGCTTATCTCAGTAGTTTCAATGGAAGTGACTTTGGTTGCCATGCAAATAAATATTACTATATATGATTTAAAAGATTTGGCACCAAAAAATGGTTGCAATGGCTCAAGCTGCGGTGTTTGGGTCGGGCGATACCAGGTTTGAATTCCAATAAGGAACGGTTGAAAAAGGTTTTTTTTATCACTTTATTACGATCGGTGATGACGATGAACATAATTATACCATCGCCTAAGCCAGTGCAATGTACAGATGTATATTTAAAGCGAACTTGAATTTGTGCGTCCCCAATTTGGCGTTTTGGTCTGATGATGGCATAAGGTAGGACGTTCACTGCAAAATAGTTGGGAAGTGGGCTTCGGCCACTGAACAGTTGGGATTGAATAAAAACTAAAAAAAAAATAATTTGGCACCCAACCAAATCTACAAATTCTCCTTAGGTAAAACGGCCCTGTCCAGTTAATGCCGACTTCAATAAATAGGCTGATAGATCAATTAACTCTGCATGACGGAAGCTGTACCATTATATTTGCTACTGCTTTTGGCTTTTATATCGTCTACCAGCGGAACATGAATGTATAGTACGTCAAATTATATTCTAGACTCGCGGTAATTTGATTTCTTCAAAAGGGTGTTGGTCATTTTTGGCTCAGCGTGGCAGTTTCTGAAATGAGTTTTTATATAACTTTTCTCTCGGTTATAATAAGATTGTTTTGTAATAAAATTGGATGCTTGGTGTCCAGATTCAATGTAGAAATTATAAATGTTGCAAGTGCAAGTGTAAACCATATGGGTAAATTTCAACACCGCCCAAAGAAAATAACTATGCCAGTGAATAAAAGTTTTTCTTCGACAGAATTAATTTTACCGCTGTGCCGTTTAATAAAAATCCAAACAAAGAAAATAAATTTAATTCATAAGCAAACTAAGCATTGCTAAACGGAAACAATAGTTACGAACTCAGAGCGATAAATTCTAGTGACCATGGTCAGTGTGAAAATAAACTAGTGCAAACGGGCTTGGATAGGTTTATCACTATGTTCACTCAAAAAGAAAACGGAGTCCGAGATTAGCCCAGTTTGCTAACAAAACGTTAACAAGATTTACAATCTAAAATATTTGCTGCATCATAAAATAGTAATTGAAGAACCTTTAAAAAGACGGCTGGACCAGTTCAATGCATAAAGTGCCCAAAATACGAACACACGAAGGCATATTGCACCTTAAATGAAGATTGTGTGATTTGTGGTGAACTTCACGACTCGAAATAGCGTGATAAATCTTGCAATAACCCATTTGTGAAACATTGTAGTGACTGCAATGAAAAACACAATGCAATTACTTACAGGAGTAGCGCTGTGTATCTGGACTTAAAACGGAAAATAAACCCTAAAATAAGAGCTGAGCAACGAATGCTCAGTATGCAATTTAATCAGAGGGCCATGTTACCGAAAAATAGATAAGTCACCAAACCAACGTGTGCAATCACACAAAATGATAACGTGGAGACGCCAACAGTTTTGCACAGCCAGGTGGTTTGTATGCAAATACCTTAAAAGGTAACCAACCGAAATCCAAAGTTTATTTTAATGAAGAGGACCTAACCATTACCACGGTAAATAAATTATTATTTACTGTGGTAATGGTTAGGAAAAACTAAAACCACCACAAATTTCATGATAATGAGGGAAAGACAAATGAGCATGATGATATGCAAAATATGAATACGCATATGCAAATTACAGGATAAATTATGGTATTGCACCGGCAGCACTAGAATTCTAATAAAAAAAGATTAAAGCAGTACGAGCTCCAGAAATATGCTAAAGAACATATCCAAGCATATCTGTTTGGAAAAATGGTCTGTAAAATTTGTAATATCGGCTGTCTATACTGTTTACCGAAGCACGCAACTAAAAAACAGAAATTTATCGATTACTTTAATCAGTTGGGAATCAAATTTCTACATGGGGTGACTATACAACGCTAAACATGTGTAATGAGGTTTGAAGTTGACGTCACCCAACGGCAAACCACTCTACAAATCATTAAAGGAGAAAAACCAAGATTATATATAATCTGGACATCCCACATATTGGACTATATAGATAGAAAGAAAATTCCTGATTTAATGGATTTTTGAGTAGTACGTGGAATAACACTTACCAATGCTCAAAACGAAGACTGTTATGATTTATCATCAGATCACTCGCACTAATAATAGTAACACTAGAAAACCCAATCATTAAAACTGAACCACCTCAATGTTTAACAAACAAACTAACAAAATAAGGTTCTTTTTAGAGAACATAGTTGATGTACATTATCTTTGGATATCTCACTTCAAATAATGGAAGTTGCAGTCTAAAAAATAACTCCGGAGAACAAAAATTAAGAAAAAAATAATAAGCTTTCAAGTAAAATTTAGAATTTATTTGTCAGAAAAGTGGGCAATTTGGAGGCTATTACATCTTCACCAATATCCTTTGCATAAATGAGAATTAAAAAGAGCTATTAAAGCTCTGAGAGAAGCACTACGGGAAAATCAAAATTTAGGAAAACAGAATTACCTAAGTGAGCTCATTATACACCAGAGTTCTAGAGAGACAACACTAGACAACAGAGCTGTACTTGCAGTACAACAGTTTTTTTGAAGACACAGCTAAATTATTTTCACACAAAATTCCCCAAACAGCATTGAAAGAATTTTAAGAACATCTGCATAAAATTGAAGATTAATTAAAAACTTGGCGGATAAGAACGAATGAATGCAAATCAACACTACATGCCCGGCCGTAAAATTGAACAATATCATAATTCTTTAACAAATAAATATCACATATCATGGTCTTCATCTTAATAGAAGATTGACATGCGGAAAACCAGAGTGAAAACTCTCGGTGCTAAGTGAATGAGTAAACCTAAATCTAATATTGTTCGAATTTGAATCTTTATTTTTGTGGAAATTGGAGACGAGCTTATCTGCATCACTTTGATCACCACTTAGATGCATGTTTACTGTAGGTGAGGCAATTTATATATATATATATATATATATATATATATATATATATATATATATATATATATATATATATATATATATATATATATATATATATATATATATATATTATATATATTTTACAAAATACAACGATAAAATTAGGATTTTATCATTATGATACGCTTACCCCAATATCAATCAATCTTAATGCCATCATATTCATATTGATTAGATAATTATCTTTGATTTTCCTTTCTTAAACCAGCACGCAAAACTTGTATTTTCCAAAGTCAGCGTTACGTTGATTTAGTAACACGCGATGAATGATACCAAAAATAATGAAAATGACATTACAAAAATCTTGTTTTCTAGATCCACCGCCATAATATAGCTATATATAGCTGTGATGGGGGGAGAGATAAGAAACAAATTTCGCTTTAATTATTGATTTATTTTCAATTTTTATTTTTTTGTATAAAATTTGTTTTGTTAGATTTATAAAAAATTATACGCAAATGACAAGAATTTTTATTTATTTTTTTCTTGTGTTTGCTTCACGAAAGAATATTTTGAATAAATATTGCCTAAATCTTAATACCAAAAAAAAAATCGTTGCTCATCATCTTAATTGAAGTAATTATATAATTTTTTTCTACTCTATATAAAGATTCATTATGTACAAGTTTATGCCTGTGTATAGACATAATATATTTTACATACATACAAAAATAACGTACTTTGTGTCATACTGATGGTATCAAATTGGTCGTTTCTCTTGCAAAACGAGCAACCAACACTGGAAACTTGCATTTTGCTTTGCTGGTTGCCACTGGTTTTACAGTAACATCCGCATTTATGATGGCCAATTTCTCTGTTTCTACTTAACCTAGTATAGGTCAAGAATTACAACAGTGTCATCTCGTTCACTTTTAGGAGTAAAAGAATGGACCTAGTGCGAAATACTGTGTTAAACGCTGATGATGTCTCTGATTTTTGCTATCTAATCGCACTAGTTTGGTGGACTTAAAGAGTTTTTTACGCAGCACCATTTAGAGTGCCTGTTTTAATCTGCCATTTTATTATTTAAACAAAAAGTTTAAATTCACTTTCATAATTTTCCATTTTCACAAAATAAATTGAATTTTTAAAAAAACGGACAAATGAACAAAATATTATACCAAATTTGGTTGTACTTTTAATAAGGATTAGAAAGGATTTCGATTAAAAGTAGCATAGCCACCATGCATAAAATGAAAATGAAAAGAATCATTAGATAACAAGGAAGTCAAGCATTTTTTATAAAAAAGGAAATCGTAACTGGAGTAAGATCATCCGGTAAGATCATTTTACGATAAAAACTCGGAGAGAAATACACTGATTGAAATTGTGATGTTTTTGCAACAAATCTAAAATCTCCAAAATTCATAAAACACTTTATGGTTTCAAATTTTGATGTTTTTGCCACAAATCAGTAATTTACAAAAACCATAAAAATTCGTGATGGTAAGCCTTTTCAAATTGTAGTTTTTTTGCCACAAATCAAAAATCTCCAAAATCCATAAAAATTTTGATGGTTAGTCTTTTAAAATTGTAATATTTTTGCCAAAAATCAAAAAACCTCCAAAATAATAAAAATCGTGTAGTTAGCCTATTAAAATTGTGATGTTTTCGTCACAAATCAGTAGTTTCAAAAATCCATAAAATTCGTGATATGTAGCCCATTCAAATTAAAATGTTTTTCCCACAAATCTAAATTCTCCAAAATTCATTAAAATTGTGATGGTTAGTCCTTGAAAATTGTAATACTTTTGCCACAAATCAAAAATCTCCAATATCAATAAAAATTATAATGGTTAGCCCATCCAAATTATGATGTTTTTGCCACAAATCAAAAATCTCCAAAATCCATAAAAATTGTGATGGTTGGCCCATCCAAATTGTAACGTTTTTGCCAGAAATCAAAAACTTACAAAATCCACAAAAATCGTAATGGTTAGCACATTCAAATCGTAATGTTTTTGCCGTTGATTAATTGGAATTTCGAGTGAGTACAATATCACAGCCAGTATCCAAAAAAAATTCTGGATGTCTCGGGGCAGTTAAAAAACTTTTTCGGGAATACATTTTTGACCGATCATTCATTGCTCTTTTTCAACAATATCAGTTGATTAACTAAGCGTTACATCTAGAAAAGTACCTGGTTCCACTCGCCTATTTTTTTGATTCCATTTAGTTCATTTGTGAGATGGTTTTGCTTTTCTGACAGCAGTACATTAATACTCAACATTCCTATTACAGTTGAATGATCAAAACATCAGAAGTATGTTCGTTGTAATTGGTCGATTACCCTCAGACGCAGTTGGGCCCTATACAAACCAAAACCCGTTTTAATTTATTATGGCTCTTTTGTTATACATACAATTATTTTAGATATGACAAACAAGGAGGGTGCTAAAATTTATGGTAAAAATGGATAAAGATTGATTATGTGGATCTACATGGTTATATAGGACTATAGTGATTTTAGCTGGAGTATATCGCTCAAACCATGAATCTCTAATAAAATTATATGGGATGATGACCTATATTTTACGCTACTATGTCGTTGGAAAAATTTAAGCAGTTATCACGAGTAATACGCTTCAATGACAAAGATACGAGGCAAAATAGAAAAACTTATGATAAACTCGCTCCAATATGCGATATATAGAATCTATGGGTTGAGATTTTGCCTAAGCTCTATAATCCTGGGTATAATGTAACAGTAAATCAGCAATTAATACCATTTAGAGGAAAGTGTCGCTTCCTTCAATATATTCCATCCAAGCCAGCGAGATATGGAATAAAAAAATTGGTCGTTTGTGGCAGTAAATCGTATGATGCCTGGAACATGCAGACTACACAGGAAAAATTGGAGACAAACCGGAAAAGAACCAAAGTTGCCAAGATGGATACGTGATCTAACTTTCGCTTTGAAAAGTCAAAATGTTACTAGCGATAATTTTTTAGCAGTTACACTTTACGGCAGATGTTACTAAAAATAAATTTAACGATGTTAGGCACTATTACAAAAAAAAAAACGAAATTCCGACACTACTAGCACAGATAAAAAACTCTAGATTTGCGTTTTCTAATAATACTAAAATTTTGTCTTATGTTCCTAAAAAATATAAAAATGTGTTGTTGATAAGCACTCTACATAAAACCGATGAAATAAGTAATAAAGCAGATAAAAAACCACCTGACGCCTGTCACGATATTTTCAAATATTGTTGACGTATTAGCGTACAATTCATTCGTAATTTGGTGTGAAATATTCCCGAATTATTATAAAAATAAGACCCACAAACGACGAATTTTCTTAGATGAATTGGGTCTTAACCTTATTAAACCACTATAATACGTAGAAGAAAAACATTACCGCGAGGTCCTTCTGCCAAAACCATTGTTCTACAGAATCAAACTGATATGCCAAGTCCAGACTGAAAGTCAACCATCTACTTCTTCGGCTGTTAGATCTAATCAGGCAAAGCGTGGACGGTGCAATATCTATCCAAGAAAATTGGACACTAAATATCATAATCGATGTGATCACGATGTGTATCATATCACGATGTGATAAATGCAATAATTTTGCTTGTAAGCAGCATACAAAATATTTTTGTACTAAATGTTCAATAAGTAACATATATTTTTATATTTTTAAGGTCAATAAGTAACATATATTTTTGCGTTTTTATTAAATAAATTGAATTTTAGAAATTAAATTAGTTTTTTTATTAATAACAGGAAATTAATATCAATGTATATTTAAAAATGTAATGGGGTCGTAAAGCACCCCAGACATATTTAGTGTATGCCAAATGTTAATATCATCTAATGGTTAAATATTTTTTCGTGCACACCTTTTTTTAGGCCAAAGTCGATTAGATAATGAGTTCTTTTCTTGTCTGGTTGCCAGTAATTCAAATTCCATTTTTCTATCGTTTTAAAAATGTTCTGACTATCAGCGAAGTAACATTTGACCCCCCAGTAAATACGTTTTAAGTAGTAAATATTTCAAGCATCATTTATATATATTTATATATATATATATATATATATATATATATATATATATATATATATATATATATATATATATATATATATATATATATATATATATATATATATATATATATATATATATATATATATATATATATATATATATATATATATATATATATATATGGTATCCTGCATGCATACCATATATTCTTTTTTCTTTTTAGTGTCTGGTTCAATCTCCATGGACCGACGGACTGTCCTTTAAATTATCACTTTTGTAAATTAAAGGAACATTTGTTTTCTAATCAATTTACCAAGAAGTCAATGGATGGTATCTTAGAGACCACAACGGTAAATATCATCCATATATATGAGACCCACAAAAATTCATTTACATAATCATAATCCTATATACAAATGTATGCAGTATCTAAAAACTTTACTTCTCTAGATATAAACGAGACATACGAGTATATGTGCTACACAAAGATTAAGAGAAAATAAATTTGTTCATGCTTGGCGCAGAGGGTGATAAATAATACACGTAACGTAATCTTGGTTAGAATTTTTTTTTTAATCTTTCTAAGGTTCACAGTCTTACGATTGAATACGTGAGTGGAATATAATGTTGAAAAATGTCTGATTAAAATTATGTTGCAAAAAATATGAGTATGAACTAAATTAATTTAAACTAAATAAAATTAAAAAAATTAAATAGATTTAATAAGAATAAAATCCACAAAAAATGTCGATGCTAAAAACCTTAACTAAATATCACACCATTAACCGCAGTGTACCATCGAGGAGATTGCCGATCTTCACATAAATTATACATCTTAAATTAATTAAATTAAATTAAATTGCACGTGCTTATATATATATATATATATATATATATATATATATATATATATATATATATATATATATATATATATATATATATATATCCAGTATTATAAAATAAAACAATCGAATTTATTATCAAGCGATTCATGAAATTATTTTAGTTTGTTCACATCTGTTCGTCGATATCTTTTCATACACAAGTAGATGTAGTACCATTTTGTCTTGTGTGTTATACAAGTATAAAGTTACTGGTATCGTCTTACAACTAGTTTTATATTTTTATTTTTGTACATGTTTAATACCGCACACAACAACTAACCACCAATATGCCATCTATATGTACATTTGAAATCTACAATGGAGATAGATATAGTTATTTGCTCAAATAAAAACCGTAAAATCTTTTAATCCATTGATATAATATTATATAACTTCTTAATCATATACACTCAAGCATAAAGTCCACTTAACACACACACATACTCACATATCTCTTAACATAACCGATCTATAAATAAAAAGAAAAATAATACAAATGGAAATATACGAAAAGAAAAACGAAACATTGAATTAAATAAAATTAATAAGAAAAATAAAAGAAAAGCTAGTCATCTAGAAAACTACAGAACTATATATATGGAAAGATATGAAAATTTATATATGTAATGTTTTCATTTTGAACCAACAAAACGAGCGAAATGAAAATGAGGTTGACAGACAACGACAAAATAAAAAAATAAAAATAAAAGCGAAAAATAACAAAATTACCAGTTATGCTTTTTGTTTTTTTTGTCGTGATGAAAATATTGAAAATTCAATTCGTAAAAAGGAAAGCAAAAAAGTTTGGTGAGCTTTTTTTTACTATGTACTTTAACCCAACGGTAAAAAAACGTATACAGTTTTTTTATGCTCTTAAAGTAGTTTTTTTATGGTTATATATATATATATATATATATATATATATATATATATATATATATATATATATATATATATTTGTGTATGTGCATCATATATTGTATTAAGAAACATAAAAGCTTTTAGAAACATATGTTTCTAACAAAATAAATCATTGGTTTTTAGTATACTTTTCGCTCTTTTTCAAAGCTCGTATATTATATATATATATATATATATATATATATATATATATATATATATATATATATATATATATATATATATATATATATATATATATATATATATATATATATTATTATTTTTTTTAATACTATACTATATTAAGAAATGAAATTTGGCTTAAATAGTAAGTTTAAGTTGTTAATATAATTTTACACTCATAAAATAAAAATTCGGTTTATAGCGTGACTTTTTTTATGTTTAAATTATATAATCAGTTGTTAGTGCACTAGAGTTATAAATTTTGAGTGAAACATTATTTTACATTTAAAATTTATTGGTACATTTTTAAAATTTACAAAAAAATAAACCTTGCTCAATTCCGTGGTAGCAAATTAGGCAATATTAAAATATGTCTCCTTTTATATTTTTTATAAGTGTATTTTATGTAGGAATTCTGACAATGTTTTGATTAAGTAATTTTGAGATTTTAACTTTTACCAATTTTATGTGCTAGTGAAGGTTTTGCTGTGACTGGAGAGAGTGTGACCGCAAAATTTCAGAAGTAGTGCACTTGGCAGCTGAAACCGATAATACAACAAGCACTGCTACTGCTGTGGAAAACTTGGCTGCAGTAACAGTAAATTTTACAAGGGAAAACGAGAACAAATTTTTAAGTGGTAACCAAATCTTGAGATCTGCAACAATTAAAAAAGCCAATGCAATAGGAGATGTTATAAATAATAATCCATATCCATCAAGAAACGATAGTGAAGTAAAACTACCTCAAGCATAGAGGGGGAAAAAGAAATCTCTATGCAAATCTAAAGACTCTAGAAGAAATGGTGACCAAGCTGAATAACGAAGTTATCTTAGTAAAGAAAGAAAATAAAGACCTAAAACGCATCATTCAAGCGGATCGACAGATGAAGAGAACTCGAACAAAAAATACATTTGAATAAGAAATCTGTTAGTGATTTTCAGTGGGCACTCGTGACAAAAAACCTAAAAAAAGAGTAACAATATAAATATGGAAGTTACTGACGAAGACGAACCACCAAGAAAAACTGCTTGGCAATTGAAAAAAAGCAAACCCACAAAGAAAAGGAAAGCAGAATCAGCGCCAGAATAAACTCAGCAGGAAGAAACCAAAAGTAACCAGAAAATATTAAGCAAGTAAACTGGACATCTGTATCAGGGAATACAACTACTCAGAACAATAATGATTCTAAACCAGAAAAAATAATTCAGTTACCACCTATTAATATAGTTGGTGCCAAAAACTACGCTGCTATCAATGCCTTGATGAAGAATATCACGAATAAAGATTTCAAACTAGTAGCATTATACAACAATGTCTAGAAGGTAAATGTACCAGACCCAGAAACATATCGTACACTTACCAAGAAGTTTAACGGTGACCAGTTTCAGTGATATACTTATGAAGATAAGCAAGCTAGACCAAATAAGGTTATAGCTAAAGGGCTACACCATACCTGTGAAAGCAATGACGTAATATCTGTGTTACATCATAAAGATTAAGAAATTCAGGATGCTGTCAATATGATCAAAAAAGACAGAACTAAAAGCGATAAAGGAAGCCGCAACCTGGTAAGAAGGGGACTATCGCTCTTTAGGCTTTGTTTGGCAATAACGCAAACATCCAAAAGACAAATAATATTTAGGCAATTTGAAACATGAGACTTAGAATAGAGCCAATGAGGAAGAATACTTCGAAGATAGTCTAATGCAGAAAATGTCAAAGCTCTATAGTCATACCCAGAAATATTGCGGGTGTAACGCAGGATGTGTAAAATGTGCTGGTAACCTTACGAGCATGTGACGAAGAACTTTATCACTCTTTGGGACGATGTTTCATTATTGGCGGTGACTTACACGAAAAACCAACAGTTTTTGGGGCTCCAAAATTACACCAAAACAAAGATAACTGTTTAAAACAGCCAAACAATTAAAATGTGACTTTCAATCGCACCAACAGATTTAAACAAAACTTCCAATTTTATATATTTCTATGTAACAAAAAGAATATCTGAAAACTACTTACGAATGGAAAATAATGAAGATCTTATATCAGATAACTATCCTGGTAAAATTCTAGAATTTTATTAAAGGAAAGAATTTCGTATATCTATATGAATATTCAGAATTTTTCTACTAGTCAGGTTTCTGCTGGGTGCAAATTTTCTGCTGATTATTTTCTTTTGGTTTATCTTTACCATCTGCTACATTAATTCTGGAAACTAAACTTTTTGTCACTAAGCGAAACCGTAAAGATATTGTGACCCGTTTACTCGGCCAAGTCTATCAAAAATGTTAAATTTAGACCACCAATTAAAATTTTGCAAAATCCTGAAAAAACGTCTATCAACTCAGTAAAAGTTATAGAACAAACCGAAAATTTACAAAATCCACAAAAACTGTAATGGTAAGTTATCCTAATCGTGAAAATAATGGCACAAATCGATAATTTTTGTCCAAGAGAATGACAAAATATTTAACTTGCCTCACCATCCGGCCATAAAAGAATCCAGTAGTACGAGAAAGGTTCGCGTATAGTTTTCAACGCATAAGCCAAATCTATGAAGAATCCATTCATTAAATGACAATCTATTAGTTGGGCCTACTATACAAGAGAATTTAGTGAATCTAATAATTCCTTTCCAAAAACATAAGAACGTTTTCTTCGTTGATATTGACAAAATGTTTTGGCAAATTTTAAAATCAAACTCCGATAAAAATTATCATCGAACTATTTGGAGAGATGACCCGTACTCAAATCTACAGTATTATTGCTTAAACCCCGTTTCCTATGGAATGACATCGGCACCTTTTGTTGCCACCGCAGCGCTTCACTATTGGGCTAATAAATTCAGCGCACGATTTCCAAGAGCAAGACCTATTCTTAAGTCAGATTTTTACATGGGTGATTTGATACCTGGGGCCGATGATATAGTAGCTGCACAAGATTTACAAAGGGACCTTATCAATTGATTGAAGCATGGCAGGTTTAACATTCGTATGTGGTCTTTAAACCATCCGCAACTATTGGCCGTTGAAAAACGAGAAATTTCATCCTGAGGAATAACGGACAACCAAATGGTATCTATCCTTGGTATTAAATACAACCCAATTCAAAATTACATCTTTTTCAGAATCCCGATACCACCAATCAACCAATTGTCAAAATGCTCGTTTTTATCTAAGATTGCCAGAATATATGATCCCTTGGGTTTGTTATTACCTTTTGTGTTTTTTGATTAATAGATAAAAAAAATATACTAATTTAGTTATACAATTTATAAAACTTCCAAGTTATGTTTTATTTACATATCACTTAAACGAACGAGTTGAAACACAATTTAAATAAAAGTTATTCAAGTTGCCACCACATTTTAAAGATTACATAGAACAAAAAGACAAGAAGTCCTTTAAACTATGAATAATGGCAATGCGATTTTTTTTGGGTTTTAGTGTCATACTCATTTCGTACATTTATATTATACTTTACCTTTTATCCGATAAACACCTTTAATCCAGTCCTATATACATGGTCAAACCCAAAAAATACTATTTGTATAATACAGATAAGTTAACCAAAGTTTTCACCGCAAATTTTTATATAAATTTTAAGTTATATCTTCATACTATTGCATAGAATAAATTACATAATGTTGGTCAAACAAATATATACAGGGTGTCTTAGAAAGAATGGACAAGTCAGACATTGTTTGGGTATACTAAAAAAATACAAAACAAAACAATTTCTAGGTAGTACCTAAGATAATAATACCTAAGATATTCTTCATACCAACAAATAATGTATGAAAATCTAAGTGGCCAACTACTTAAGAAATATGCGCGTTTGGTACAAATTTCAAAATGGTATAATACTTCTTTTTATCTAACGTAATTACGACGTCTATTATACCCTGTATATTATATAGATTTAAAACGAAAAAGAAGTTGTCAAGAAGACAATTAAATTATGTGAATTTAAATTTCTACCTCAAAATTACTTATTCACTGAGGAGGAAAATAAACATTTCTGCCAAATATACAAATTTCCGCATATTCGAAAGAAACAACAAATGGACATGTTTAAGAAAACAAACATTTTACCAACAAACGTATTTACACCAAGCATTCAAATTTAATATAATATTAACACCAGAAAATTGTAAAAAAATTTGTTACACTTGATAAATTCAATGGACGAAGTCATTAAATCTTATGCACCGATATACCTTACTTTGCTATTAAAAAATCGTTCAAAATGTCCGAAGTAACTTTACGAGAGTAGCGAGTCATTATATCTAACCTTACATGGATATGTTACATTATTATGGTCTAAAATTATTGGCTCCTGCCAAATTATTATAAAAAAATGGAAGTCAATAATTGCAAATAATTGTTATTATTGCATTGCCATTTAAAATTTGAGGAATGATATTTTGAAATAACCAGAACCGAGACCTTCGAACAAATCCCAAATTCAATGCTCATTTAGAATTTATAAAAAAATTTTATCTGAAATACTTCAGACAAGGGTCTAATTTCGCGAAAATTGAAAAAGAAGAACGAACTGTTCAATTAATCCAACTAACACATGCGAAAGAATTTCCTAAAAGAAAGAAGAATTTTTCGTTAGGATTTTTTAGAAGCAACTGACGATCCAGCCATTTGGAGAAGACAATTTTCCAGGAAAAGGTTGGATTAAGTTATTTTTAGTACGACATTGGTCATAAGTATTTAAAGCAGGAGGTCCTCTAAGAAAAGGTTTCTCATTACATGCAACAGCTGCAGTTCTGACATAAATTTGTGGTTTGATACTTTTGAAATGTTTTTTATGGAAAAAATTATCGTAAAATAATAAACGACCATACAAGAAATGTTAAAGGTCAATATTTTCTTATACCTAAAGATTGAATTTGTTTAAGTTGCAATAGGATAACGCAATGTTTACAAGAATAATAAAGGACAAAGTGATTTACCCTTTTAAATTAATACTGGAAGAAATTAGAAAGTATTGACTCCAAGAGTTAGAAATAAGCATTTTTGACATTGGGTGGCTGACCAAAAAAAACATTCTTCGAATGACATTCTTTAAATACCCTTTAATATATATTTTGTGCCCTGTAAACTAATTCTGACATTTGATGATTAGCAAAATTATTTTGAAATCACCGTTTGTAAGCACCTCACCGCTTTGGATTGAAGAGGAGAAATAATTCAGCAAGGACCAACAAAAGAAAATTGAAATGGATTAAAAAAAATTAGAAATCGTAAAAGAGAAGCGGAAAACATGTAAACCAAACCGTTCCCGCAAATAAAAAACGCAAATAAGAAAATTGTGGGAGCCTCATACAAGAGTACTGTAACAATAACCAATGCAAATTCTCTATTAAAAATTCAGGTTTTAACTAAAATGTTGATGAAGGTACGCAAACTTTTGAATAGCCAAATAACCGAAATGATCATTGAATCGTTACTTAAAGACTTTGAACCATCACCAAGGGACAATTCGTTAGCAAACGAATATTCACTTTACTCAGTTGACGTAAATAAAGCAATTTTCAGTTATGCCAATAATTGTGATAAAAAAAAGTATCAATTAATATTGAACCGTGCCAATAACTTAATTGTTAAGGAAGTTTCAATTAGCACTAATATTTTAATTTTAGAAATAAAAAGCTTTCATTTTGAATGTTCAATAATTTTTTTTTTTAAAAGTACTTCTGAGTATCGATCGATTAAATCCCCAACAAGAAATATTGAACACCCAAATTAAGTATAAATAAATGTGTCATTTATTATATGAGTGTCATTTTTATTTCCAACTTTCCCTAATAAACTATTTACTCAGTATTTTTTTACTGTGAAACCAGAAGGAGAAAAAAATACTAAATTTTTTTAGAGTGACAAAGACATTTTTTCAAATAGAGAAAAAAAAAAAAACGATTGTATTTCAATCTAACCTAGTATTGTTATTTCATTCTTTCACAATAAAAAATATATTGACAGTAAATGTTTCATTGTGGGTAGGCGACTTTAAAGTTTTCATTTAGTAAAAGAAATAATGTCTTGTAAGTGAACTTTTGCTGCTTTACGATAAGCTAACATTTTTTTACCCAAATGATTAATAATTTATTGTCTATGTGACATAACTGCTGCTTAGTTGCTGGAATAGAAATAATAGTTTTCTTTTTTAGGCCAAGGGGGATGAATTAGTTTCTTTATGATTAAATTTGGATGTTCTGAACCTCAAACCCGCGGTCTATTTTGCTTGTTTACTAAGGCCTCGCGAGATGGAAATGCATTTAGTGTGAAATGATGATTTTCGACAAAAAACGATGTTTTTATCGAGCTATAGTCTATAGCCCACGCGGAACACTGATCCGTCTAAAGATACTGAGCAGTATAAGCAGGATGTTTCTCCAAAATTCGAAGGGCTTGTTTATAAGCTACTACGCTAACAACTGCCTTTTATTTTATTTTGTTTTAAAATATAAAAGTGTTTGGTGCATGTATAGGCTTTTACCCCATTTTCTTTTAAAGGTTTAAAAATATTGGAATGGTGTTTTTGAAGGTTTTCATTATTTTTGAAAGTTTTAGCGAGACCTCGCTTTAGGTTAAATGTCAATTTGTAAGCATACATCGAAGGTTGTAAGCTTTTTTGCTGGCATTTGTTTTATTTTTCGTTGGCGTATCCCAATATTTTGCACAGTCCTGTAAATATTCTGTTTCCAAACTTGAAACCAATAATGTCATATTTAATGCAATTGTCCTTTTGAACAGTTCTTCGGCTGAGATTCTAAAATTTTATTCAGCCATAGTCGCAGATAAGGTTTCAACACTCAGTTTGCTTGACAGACCAATAATTTTTTCATGAGCACAAATGTTAACGCATGGAATATATATATATATATATATATATATATATATATATATATATATATATATATATATATAAATATATATTTATATATATATATATATATATATATATATATATATATATATATATATATATATATATATATATATATATTTATATAAACTAATTTAAACCTCAAAAATTTAGATAAACAACAAAAATTACTTATATCATTTCTTGACTTGATACATAAATTTTATAGGTAAACATTAAACTTAGAGCATGAAAAATTAGATGATGTTTATGTTGTGATAGGACAAATTTTTTAAATAAACATAACATGCACATACAATATACATAAGTATATAATAAAACATTTGTATGTATATGATAATGTACATTGTATACAGAATATAAAAAGCATAATATTATTATTTTGCATATGATGCATAACATTTATGTCAACAAATGCTTGCATATATACGTACATACTTAAATTTTATTTTGAAGATGGATTTTACGTACGTATGTTTATATTAGAAACAAAAGTTTGAGTATATGTACACATACATTTTATTGCAATATTATATGCAATTTTGTAAATATTGACATTACCTATACAGTATGAACCGTGAAACACTTAGACTTAGCAAGGACATATATGGCATTTTAGATACAAAAGAGAATACTTAAATTTTTTTTTTTTTTTAAAGAAATCCCTAACAATTCCCTCACGTAAATATTGTCTTTTACAATCGCCAGTGTACACTCCCTTTACTGGGATACTTAAAAAGATCTTTTAATTCTTGTTGGTACCATCGGCAATCGTTTTCAATGAAATGTTAGACTGTTAGTTAGTTTTAACTTAATTTTAGATGTTTATAAAAAATTGGTTGAATTTTATTTTAATGATCTAAGGTTTAGGTTTAAACGAATCATACTATATATAATATAATATTATATGTATATATGTATATATATATATATATATATATATATATATATATATATATATATATATATATATATATATATATATATATATATATAATAAAATCTATTTGAATTAGAGGTTATGTACAAAAGATCAATTCTCCCATATTCTACATGGATGTGCTTAGATAAATACAGCACGCCTTTATGTTGTTAGGTTGCTTAAAATACTTGGTTACATAAATTTTTTGTTTGTCTTTTCGATAATATCAATTTATATGCATGACTTATATAATTAAGTTATGCTGATTTATCAATTATTAAGATTATTTATACCGTGTATCTAATTAAATTATTTTCTTATGAGTAAATCATTCCCTAACCAAGAAAGCGTCATTCAATGGCTCGAAAAAGGCACAAACATATAAAAAAGACTTTCTTTGGGCGACAAAGCCAAATTTAAGATTTTTAAAAATATATTTGTTCATGGGAGCTTCCTGGTACGTTTACAACAGTTGCCGTTCTGCTAACTGCAATTGGTGTAAAGTCTTCAAATGATTTAGAATCAAATGTAGATTCTTTCAAAATCTTTAATACTAACAATATATTATATTTGTACAAATACTTTATTCTTACATGGTTGCCGATTGTTGCAGTTGTTGTTGTCAACCCAAATATAGTAACTGTAAATATAAATATAATGTTACACTTTTTTATCCTTTATCGGAACGATAATATTTATATATATATATATATATATATATATATATATATATATATATATATATATATATATATATATATATATATATATATATATATATATATATATATATATATATATATATATATATATGTATATATATATATATATATATATATATATATATATATATATATATATATATATATATATATATATATATATATATATATATATATATATATATATATATATATATATATATATATATATATATATATATATATATATGTATATATATATATATATATATATATATATATATATATATATATATATATATATATATATATATTATATTTTTATCTAATAAACTTAGAAAAATTCGGTTTTTACTATAAGTAATATGATCAAGTAAGTTTTATTTAGAAAAAAAAAATATCAAAGATACAAACCGATAAATTCCCTGAATGTTGGCAATTAAACGTTTATGTTGTTGTTGTCAACGTATTTTTGTTGTTGTCAAGTTTTAATACTATATTCCCTATAAAGTTAAACCAAATAATGGAAATATTGTGGAGATTAATCTAAATAGACTAATTCGTTCTTGTATTATTGCAGTACTGCGTCAGCAGCAATGTTGCAAAGCTAGTATTATACGATTTATATTTTGGTTTAAGATGTCTTGTATGATTTCCAATTTGTTGCCAAATAATCAGACCTAGGTTTGTATTCTTTAGACTTTGAATGAAAGTATTTTTCAAATACTATCGGCAAATGATCTAAATTAAAGTCTTTATATGATTAAAAATTTTGTATAAATTGTGAGCAATTTGTTAGCGCTATGTCGATAGTATGGAACCATATTTTGAGTTATGGTTGCAGTGCGTAGGTGAGTTGAGAAATTTAAAAAAAAAATTGGTTGCTTAACATTTTGTTATAACGTAAAACACCAGCTGTATGGTTTTTATAACAATTCCAATTTAGATGTTTTGCATTTCGATCACCACTTTATTTGCAGTTTGATCGATAAGTGGTAAGGTTTGAAAATCAAACTTTATATTCTGGATCGAAATTAAGTTTCTGTTAATTTGATATTCTCCTGGATGAGGATATACGCTCGTAACTTTGTTGAGCTACTTGAATTTACCGCATTTTTACTATTCATCTGTTATTTTACATAAATATTCATCTGTTACTTTACATAGTGCTGATTCATTTAGCTCGCTGCATTTTAGGCATCTTAATTTTTTGTTGTAGTATGATGTTCCATAACCGTACATGCCTCATCTACGGCACTGTGTGAGTGCACATTGTTTAAGTGTATGTAGTCTAAACGAGGTACAATTATATGTTCTAAACATTTTATTTCAAGAATTGTTTTTAATTTTATATTTTTTGCAGTAAATTATGTCCATTTTCTAATGATTTTTTATGTATGAAACTCACTAATTTCATTGCTGTCACTTTTTTTGAAAAATAAAAAAATATTTCCAAGCTATAAAAGGGAATAATATATATATATATATATATATATATATATATATATATATATATATATATATATATATATATATATATATATATATATATATATATATATATATATATATATATATATATATATATATATATATATATATATATATATATATATATATATAAAGTGTATCTTTCAAATGCACTTTATATTTTACTTAGTTCGCCGAACGAATCATAAATTTTTTATTTGATTAAATTTAAAAGAATAAAATTCGAGATTATTGTATAAAATCCTCATACGAGATGTGGATATGATTTATGAGAAAAACTGAAGCATTTGAATTACGTGTTATGAATTTACGAAATTTCTATATATTTCACTTTGTATACACATAATATAATATATTATGGAGTTTTGCATTTCGACGATACAATAAATTCATTTCAAAACATTGCGTTTGAACACGTGTTAGCGAATCAACAAACTCAATTCTTTTTTTTAAATAATAGCATAGATCGTATACCATGAATGTTCTTTAAAAATTCGGTCTATATAAAGTTAGCAATTTTATTATTCCGCACACGGTTTTCATGTGCACAAATATTTTTAGATTGGCTACAATTCGTAATTAAACTGATACTTTATTTTCCTAACACTAAAAATACGTGCCCTAAAAATAAATATTCTTTGCACAATGTTTTGCGGTCAATAACCGAATGTTTTCAACAAAAAAATACACTGGCCATTTTATATTTATTATCCTTATAGCAAAACATGTTCCCCTATAAAAAATTATGTAATTGTTGAATGGTCAAATTTTTAAATATTTTTATTGGTGTTTTCAGCATTAGAACTGATGGATAAGCTGCCTGTCTGAACTAAATACAAAATGTGTTTCTGTAATTGTGTCTCAATAATTTTTGGGCATATAACAATTGCACGGCATTCCTAGCTTAGCAACATATGTATGACCTTGACAATTTAACAGCTTAAATAAAACAAACTCTGTATTAATCAAACATAAATTTTTAATGATCAACCGTAAGAAAAAATAATTTTGAGTGCTAATTTTAATGACACAGTACACACAAATACTAATATGTATCAACAACACATTGCTTATACTAACATTAAAACAACAAATATATTACTTCAATCGAATGATTTTAATATTTTAATACTATCGTACATATATACATATTTTTGCGCCATTGTTTTGTTGTTGGCAACAAAAATTTTCCGGTGAATCCTTATCAATAGAAAGTTATAATGAAAAATCGGAAAAAAATAATTCTCAATAATCACATGCGAAACGAAAAACGGGAAAAATATAATCTTATGATATACAAATACATATCATATATCCTATTACGATTTCTTATTTAACAACATAAAAAAAACATCGGCATAATACAGCAACAAAAGATGTGTGAACTTTTTTTTTCCGATTTTGATGCAGATCTTTCTCGGCTTTTGCTAATATATTCCTTTCAATTTTCTCTTATGATTTATAATTTTTTTTCCGTCTCGTTTTGTTATGTGATTTTTTGTGAATCCTGATCCTTCAATATATTATTATATACATTAAATATTTATAATATATATATATATATATATATATATATATATATATATATATATATATATATATATATATATATATATATATATACATATATATATACATATATTATATTTTTTATATTTTATATATTTTATATTATATAATATATACGTATTGTATTATTTATAATATAATTTAACCCGGATGTATTTATTTTTTTAATATGCATCAAAATCAAATATTTGATTCCATTCAATGTTTTTCAATGTTTCGATTGTAATGTGTACATATGAATAATAGCGTATATATAGGATATATACATAATATAGTTACAATTTAAATTTTTTATGCTGATACAACTGCTAACCGGATTACAGCATTGACTTGAATAAAATAATTTACATGATTTTAGTTTTTAAGATTTAGTTTGCATGCATTATATTGAATTATGACGTTAACATTAACATTAAGACATATCATGATAGTGGATTGAGGAAGCTAACAAAAATAGCATATACTTATTCCGGTAATATATAAAATTAAAATACCAAATTGATCAAAATACAATTCTGTCAAATTACTATTAAAACAAAGTTTATACTCAACATCTATAGGTAATGGTTACGAAAGTTGAAAAATATACAACTATCCGGTATTTATGCTGATGGCTACTAATCAAATATTTGTGTTTTAAATAAATCGCATAAGAATGTAGCGAAAAGCAAAAAAGGCTGTTTTTTTTAAATTGGTTGTAGTTACAAAATTGTTAAATATTTTTTTGTTTTTCAATTTTTTGTGAGTCCGAAGCTTTCTCAACTCTTTCACGGGTAATTTTTAAGGTCCTACTTTACGCCGTCACCAGTCAAATTAAAGAAGCTCAAGAATATAGGTTGGTTTTCAAATCCTTCTGCACATTGTATTACTCCAGCCATACTGTACTGACATGGACGATGGTTCTGTTTTTGGATTAGTTACAAAATGTATCGTTGATAGTTGCAAAAATAACATTTGTTCATTAATGTAACGTTTGACCCCAATGGAACGTGTTGCTTACAAACTACTTGTTGGAATGTATTTATCTTTTATAGCAGTATTTATGATACATAACGGAGCTTTTGATTATTCGTCTCAACCGGGCCACTAGTTGATTATTCTGTTTTGACTGTAATTGAGTGAACATATCAGAGACAGTAACCAAAACCTTATTTAAAATGAAGTTCAAAATGTGGAGGGAAAGAGGGTAACCTTGTTATGACCCCGTGTTCTTCTGAATCTAGGTAGTGTAGACATTAAACTACGTGACTGACAAAATTCACAAAAACAAGACTTTTTAATTCTGGGACTAAATAGTAAAACACATAATGCAGAAGGCACTCAAAAACAACACTTTGGTCAATAGTGTCAAAGACATTAGATAAATCTAGGTAAATCTTAATAAATATATGCGGTTACTGGCGCACCTTCCTTTGTCCAGGATACGTCTTACAGCAAAGATATGGCCATCGGAAGGTTGGTTTTCTCGAATGATTTCGAGCCAGGCTGCGGCAGGATCATTGGTTAACTAAATGTTCTCAATGATGGAATGGGGTCTTTGAATATATAATCATGTACATATATAGCTCAACAGGAATATCGTCTTTCCCACGCGAAGTACCTGAACGGTAATTTGTTTTGATAAACCGAATGTCCTCTTGAAGTATGGAAGGTCCTAACAGATGGAAATCAGTCTCAAATATAAGAGCAAATTATTGTCCCATTACGATTTGAGTAAGCCAAGACGAGAGAGGCATGTAAATAATAGACGCGGTATAAGAATGCGCGCTTTTGGCGCTTGACGATGTACTAAATTTTTTGGATTCCATCGGAGGGTTTATAAGCTGAAAAGTTTGGTTAAGAACTTCTGACACTAAAATTAGCGGTGTTAAGAGTAGGAAATTTTTGTGGTTAAGGGCACTTGTAATTGATGAGTGCTTGAGGGCGCTGAGGTAAGAGGAGGTTTAGCTGTTAGGGTTTGTTGTTCATAGAATTTTATGAAGTTTAGTAGTACTTTCCAAGGGTCACAGTATTTTCCAAGGCAAGTTTAAAATAGCATCGTAACTAGTAGAAATATGCGTCCAATAGACGAATCTTAGTTTTTCATTTTGTAACAACAAGATAGACTTGCAAGAATATAGAAGTAGAAAAGGTGTATTGGAAAATAGCAAGTTGGAAAAGGAAGAGAGTGAAAAGGTTGAACACTCCTTTGGAGAATACAATAAACCCAGAGAAGGAAGTGACCACTAAGCTAAGAGAACAATAAGCTAAGTATAAGGAAATTTGCATAGAGCAAGTGTGAATTTTTTCAAACTAATATGGGATCAATCTGGGAGTGAAAATGGCCTTCAGTCTAAGTAAAGAGTGGTAGCAGTCGCACGTTGGTAGTCTCTATGATAACATGTAAGGAACTAGTAAGAAATCCTATATTGAGACTCCATTTTCATTAAACTCGCAATGAAAAAACTGATTCCAACAAAATGGTGATCCAAAAAATAATTGAAACCGACACAGGCACTAAAATCGCCAGATAAAATACTGTCGCGGGGGAGTAGACACCTGAAACATTGACACTTAAACATTGCAGAAGCGCGTCGTTGACCATATTTCGAGGTTTGGGGTGGAATATAAGCGCAGATGACGAGAATTTCTCTGAAAGTGATAATATAACCTAAAATGGTAATCACAGAGCCGAGATAATGTTGGTTCTGTTTAGAGCGTGTTGAGGCATTTTTCTTGAAGAGTAATTCAACACCGCGTCGGTGCGAGTATTAGCAATGTTAGAGAGATAACACTGACAGTTTTCAGGGGAACATGCACATAAGAACCCATGTTGTTCTCTTGAATTCTAAAAATATCTATGGGGTTTATAAATATTTAATTTACGTATTCACGTTTCTGAGGTTTACTAAAGCCGCACGAACATTTAATTAGCCAAAATTACACAAAGAAGATATAGAGAACGAATATAGCAGAAAGATGTGAGGGAGTAAAATTAATTAGATAGTATGGGTTCTCAGGAGCGTGCATGGCTCGTTTCACAGGAGTATGAAGAATGTAGTGAAATGCAGTATGTTAAGTGGGAAGAGATAGAAATTTTGGACTTATCAGAAGAACTAAACTTTCGTAATGATTATTTGACTACATTAATTTCATAAGCAGGAGCACAATTGTCAGGGTTGAAGCTAATGGGAGGATGAAAGGTGGTGATGAAAAAATTATTTTTAATATTTTTGAGTCAAATATAGCAGCCAAACATGAAGCGCTCCTCCAAAAACCATTTTGCTGCATATTTGATTTTTATCAAATATTTGATAAAAAATTGATCATTTGACAAATTAGGAGACAAAGTTGGGACAAAATATTATTTCTAAACGTAAGACTAAAATGGAGTAGGGAAGGTAATACGGATTTTTTAAGCAAAGTAGATGGAGAATGGCACCAAAAGGCAATTCTCATTACCAGCTATCTTGAAAACAGAAATGTGGTGCCAGAAAATTAAATTAACAGAACAGTTATTAAGGTTAAGTTAGGTTAAAAGGAAATAGACTTGCTTTTAATAGGGATTGAGGATTTTAATTTTAATTTTAATTATAAATTTAATTTTAATATATTAGTAATCAAAATAAACAACAATTGAATAAATGTAGACAAAACTTATACTTCACACAGCTGGGCTTTATATAGTTGAGAAAGGAAATGGGTAGGATACGGTTAAGAAATAAGACAAAAGATGGCAATAAGGAAGGCAAAATATGAGATAGGAAAAAACCAAATATTACGGAATATAATAATTAAAAATTAAATATATGGAATAAATTAGAGAAATACTAACTAAAGGTGGTGGTAAGAGATAAAATTGAGCTAAAACAATTGTAAAGACAGGTTAAAATGGGGATTACGGAATGAGAAGAAGCAGCACCGACGCAGAAAATGTAAAATATAGAATTAATTCAGTAGAATAGAAATGTGTTTTCTTAATAGAATAGAACTGTGCCGTAATGATCACAAGGTATTTGAAATAGGGTCATTTTTATGATGCATGGAAATATATTTATAGAAATATAAATATATGGAAAACCTCTCCTACCGTTTATTAAATGTAGAAACGGAATAGGACCGGTAGCATCCAAAACACTAGCCCAGAGCTTGCTCCGACAATTCAATCAATCTTTCAATTTTTCACAATCGGGCCTCTATAGTACGTGTTGTATTGTATATAAAATTCAATTCTTGAACCCACAAAGGCTAACTCTTTTGCTCCTGTTTTTGCATACCAATCACTTATTCCTATATGTTCACCTCTAAAGCTCACTAAACTCGTTTTTATTGAATGTGGTGCTCGTATTAGCATCACTAATAGATTTTTTGATATTAAATTCTTGACTGTTCTAAATTTGTTGCCACTGTATGGAAGCTGCTTAGTCCAAATTATTCGTTTGCAAGAATCGAATTACTGGAAGTGTTACTATGAAAAAACTCTAGCAATAACATTAACGGTCAATTGAAATTTTTGGTTTTTATCACCGCGTCTGACCTGACTATAAATAAATTATATTTAATGCAAAAATAATTTCATTTTACAGCTGTAAATTAAAAATGTCAGATTCATAAGAAACGGTACCCATCTGTTGGGGCATAGATTGTTTTTGTTGGGACATAGATTGTATGTATTTCTGCGCACTATGAAAACGTCCTTTCCATTAAAGTCAATATCATTAAAATCAACAGCATTACAAGTCTCTTACTGAGATCTTTTACAAGGTCATACAGAACATATAATTACAATAATTGGTAATTGTTTTAGATGGTTAGCCCAGCAAACGGTTTTACTCACAATTGGGCTCAGCGTTGAGGTAAGTGGCGGAGATCGAACTAACGACCGCGGTGTCTTTAAAGCAGCACCTTTATCATCACTATACGAAACTTCCAATACTATATATACTATATAAATCCACATTAGGCCGCGATATGGATGTTCATGAAGGATTGAAATTAAAAGTCCATATATATGTTGTTTACGTCTCGTGCAGAAAATACCGTGAAAACACCTCGACAATCTAGATTTTATGAAATAAAAATACTGTAATTGCTCCATATTCTTATAGGTTTTGAACTCTACATTTTGCTTAAATTGAAATGTTCGTTTTAAATCTCTACGATGAATTTCATTCGCCGTCAACAGCAAAAATACTTCGAATCAAGCCATAAGAAAGAACTACTTTATTTCCGCAATGATCTGAAATACATGACTGATAATGAAAATCCATTGAAGAAAACAGACATTCCGCTAGTTGTTTGAAGTGCCCGATATATTACAAGGCAAATAAAACGCAAAAGACGAATTTTTTCTAACTAAATTTTAATCATTGTGAAGTTGCGAAAGATCTATTATTCAGCAAACAAATTGTGATTTAGACGCAGACCCCAAGAAGTAGGAAAAAAACTTGAAAACCAAATGTATCAAATCAAATCAAGGCTTCCTGGGTCTGTGAGAAGTAACAGTTGGCAAACATCCCAACTTAATTTATTTAGGAAATAAATAAGCTTCTTGTCCTGATACAATTCTCAAAGTAGCGTGTGGTTCAAGCATATCCGGATCAGTTTGTATTCTTATATATTACTTGTCTCTAGAGAAAGGATTATTCTTACTTTTTTTTTAAGTAAGGAAATTGTGAACGCGTGGCCGGTGCAATGGTACCATTCATTATAAGGATGCTGGACTCATCGTCTTATCCTTTCAGTGAAAAATTGGACAAACACAAGAAAACTCAAAAAATTGTTACTTACTATACAGAAACCGGTGAAAATAGTTATAAAACTAAAGAAACTCCCTTGAACAATGCATATAGACGAAAAGGTTTGCTATGCATAGTCAATGAAAAGAGTAGGTATAGTACTTCAGCCAAGTGTTCATATATAGCAAGAACAGAGGAAAAGAAGCTCAGTAAAACCAGAGTTACTGGTAGTTAAACTCAAAATAATTTGATTCATCCCACAGACAACTCCAAAGATAACTCATTATTTTAATCCAGCTTCGGTTTGTTCGAATAAACTCGCCATTTCCATAAAATCCATTACTAAACCTTTTTTTTAAAAGCCCTTAATTTTAAAAATACCAAAACATGTTGGTTGCCAGATTAGTCCAAGTGCCTTCATTACATATAGTACATACTCTTAGATTTTGAAAAACTTTACTTGATGCTTAAATTGTCAATTGACCTAATAAATCTTCCACCTTTTTGGTATAGTGTGCAAAAGATTATTAAAACGACACGGATGACAATGTCTAACACGAGTCATTAAAAATGACACTTTATTTTGTTGTCATATACTCACCATTTTAAGAACGTAGTTTTGCAGCTAGAAATGATGGAGAATTGCTAGATCCAAACTGTAATCGAAAAAATTGTTTGCCTATAAGTGTATATATCACAAAAAAAAATACTGTAACGTATAGTGACTCTTGGTGACGCTTATTTTTCAAATCGTAATAGTGGCATTAATTTACTGCAACGTACAAACTGAATTAGATTACCTAAATACCAGAAAAAAAAGTAACACCATAACAAGAAATCTGATACCATTTGAAAATCAACAATATCAAATAGCTGGCTACCGAGCAATTGGCGCAGTGGTTAAAGCTGCGGTGTTTGGGACGGGAGGTACCGGGTTCGAATCCCAACAGGGGAGGGTTGCAAAAGGGATTTTTCATCACTTGATTTCGATCGGTGAGGACGATGAACACAACTATGACCCCCTGTTGGAGTGCAGAGTCTATGGGCCGAACCATCGTCCATGTCAGTACAGGATGGCATGGAGCAATGCAATGCGCAGATGGGATATTCAACAATCGCGAACCTGTATTCGTGCGTCCTCGATTTGGCCCTAGTAAGTTGGCGTAAAGTAAGGACGTTAAATAAACTGCGAAAGAGTAGGGTGAGCTTCGGCCCCAGAAAATTGTAGAGATTAAAATTTAAAAAAAAAAAAAAAAATTTAAAATAGCTGGCAGTAGTATTTTTTCAGTTTTTAATTCGTTTTGCAATCAAATTCAAAATCAATGTATACGGTGCTACTTGAAAAATCAGGAATTCCGTTTATATTTTATTTGCTATACGATACATATATATGTACCAAATAAATACTATATGTTAGTGTCTCGAGTATTTATTTTCATCATCTCAAATGTTTGAACAACACACCAAATCTATACAGCAGGCAAAACACAACAACAATAAATACTCAGCGTACAGATCTAAAAATCTAATTAATAGTCATGTCATGTCCAAAACAATATAACATAAAAATAAAACGACAAACAGTGAGCGCACACATAACATCGCAGAATATAATGCAAACATAGCATAGCATAACATATCAAACGACGATGTATTTGTGTGTGTACATATACAAAATAAAGTTGACTTTCCTTCTTGTGCTTTTTTTTAGGGATATGTTTGGATGTTTGCATAAATTTTGACGAATTACAAAAAACAAAAAAAAAAAAAACGAAAAACGAAGTCTTGTCTGTTATTTGTTCTGCTTTTCCTGCAAACATTTTTTTTTGTAACTGTCGTACACGTTGGCAGTATGAAAAAATTATTTAAATTTTTCGGTATATAAATTATTAGCGAGAAAGCCAGCAAGTGAATCATCTCATCATCATTATGTTCATGATCAGGATTTTGTTACAAAACAACATCATTACGAATGTGTACATAGTGTATGCTATACATAGCTAATGAAGAAATGACGAGCGAGACGAAATAGCAACATACAATTTTCGGATTCTGTATGTAATATGTTGTTTACGTTTATGTTGAAGGAAATTATGTTATTGTCGTTTTGGGTAACCCAAACACAGTATTAAACACATCGTTGGGCTATATACAGAACAGCGTAGGACGTTTTCATATTTAATTTGAAATAGACGTAAAGTAGACACAAGATGTGTTCAAACTTAGAACAAATTTTATAAAGGTGAGCAACCTATTTATCCATTTATTGTAGACGTTTATATGGAAACTCATTATTTGGTTTCACTTTACCTGCACCTTAATTTTGTTGCCTTTTCGAGACTATGAGACTAGGAGTAATTTATACCTACACTGGGTTTAGTATTAATTCCTCTTCTTGTGTTTTTAATTTTTTTTTTTTTAAAACACAAGAACACAAATAATTACTAGACACAGTGTCCGTATAAATTACTCCTAGTCTCATAGTCTCAAGACAACAAAATTGAGTCCATTCTATACATTAACAGTGGTTCTCGGATACGTTTTAAGTTATCGTTTCCACTACCTCATTGGACAGGTAATCTTGATCGTAAGTTTTCGTGTTCTGTTAACTTATGTTACCGAATAAAAAAAAGAGTGGGGAATAAAAGTCGATATAATTAATTTCAAACATAGAGAAAAATGCAACCGGGTTTGAAAATTATTCAAAAATTGATATTATGAAGTGAACAACTCACTTTACTTTGCAAAGCTATATTTACAGGGGTTACAAATCAAGTGAACGTACCCACAAACACTTACAGACTAAATCAAACAAGACAAAGTAACTATAACTTTGAGGTAAAGTACAATTTATACAAGCCTGGTCGAAATACAGCATTCCGGAATATACGATTTACGAGCAATCGGTATTCGTTGTCGTGTGAAATTCAATGTTGGTTTAAAATGAAAGGAGTGACTTTCGGGTTGAATGTATAACGTTCCGAAATGTATGCTTCATCTGAGGTATTTGGGTTTAAAGATCACGTATTTACCAAAATGATCTAATACAATAAACAAATAGCAAAGTCTTTTTCTATGAAGTTATAAGAATGCGGCTCTACAAATTCCATATAAAGCCGCTGCATTGCTCAATCGACTGATATTCTTGTACTTCCATCATAAGTTGTGTTCTCTGGTTTACTGGTTTCTAGGATGTACAAACGTCAAACTTTGCGATATACTTCTCAATCATTTTCTATCTGGGTTGAAGTGTTTTAAATTTCTGCAGTGCTTGCATCACAGCGAAACCAAAATATTTTTTTTAAGTTTGGATACACTAAAATAGGCGCGGTAGTAGGTGCATCTTTTAATAAATTAAATGAGTGCTGAACTTAATGTAACCATTCAAAAATTTTTTTTTAAAAGGTCCAATAAAAGTGCCACAATTATGGCGTATTGTGGTATTGATTTTTGATACCATCGCGTTCATTTCATAAACAACCGAATGTGCCCAATGGTCTTATGTAAAGGAAAGTTTATAAAAGCTGCAACTTTAGCAATATCAACTTGAAAATTTCCATCAGCAACGACATATCCAATATATGTTATACGTCTGCGTAGGAACTTACACAATTCTAAATTTACAGTCAATGTAAATCGGTACGGAGTTGTGCAAATCTGTGAAGTAGTTGTATGTGCTTTTTAAAAGTTTCCGATGTGATGAGGGAATCATTTAGGTATATATACATAAATAATCATGTAATACATTGAAGATCATATTGTGCATTAGTCTACAGGAACCATGAATGATGTCTTAATATAAGGATATTCTCTTTTATTAGATGAGAATGACTTTTTAATAGGTAAAATATTAACAGTTCTCCAAAAGTCTTAACCAAAAAAAGAGCTCCCGTTTGAGTTCTAGAATGATAAATTTGTTTAGAATGTTGTACAATAAATGTCAATCTACTGGTTGAGCCAACTATACAACATATTTTACTCAACTTACTAATCTTTTTCCAAAAATAAAAATACCTGTACTTTACCGATATTGACAAAATATTTCACCAAATTTTAATATCAAAAACCGATGAAGAGTATAATCGTTTTATTTGGAGAGATAATCCTAATTTGAGCTTACCGCATTACCGTTTTAAAAACATTACCATTGAAAAACCTTCGGACCTTTTTCTAGCAAATTCAGCACTCTAATATTTAGCAGATTTATTCAGTGAAAACGTCTCTAAAGCCAATGAAATATTATCTATGCACAAGTTTAACCAAAAGACTAATTAATTTATTCACTTTTGACACCCTTAACATTCGCAAATGGTACTCAAACAATCCTGTTTTTAGCTAATATTTTCGTTGAAAATAGTTTTTGAATTAAACAAAATGTAAGAACTTTAAAGATACGGAGATGCATCCTTATTGATCCGTTTATTATTTGTTTATTTCTATGCAATCTGTTTTGGGGCCGAAGCTCACCCAACTCTTTCGCGGTTAATTAACGTCCTACTTTACGCCATTACTAGCCAAATCGAGGACGCGCGAATACAGGTTCGCGTTTCAAATATCCATCTGCACATTGCTTTGCTCCAGCCAGCCTGTACTGGCATGGACGATGGTTCGGCCCATGAATTCTGCACTCCAACGGGGGGTCATAGTTGTGTTCATCGTCATCACCGATCGTAATCAAGTGATGAAAAATCCCTTTAGCAACCCTCCCCCGTTGGGATTCGAACCCGGTACCTCCCGTCCCAAACACCGCAGCTTTAACCACTGCGCCAATTGCTCGGTGATCCATTTATTAAATACCGAGCATCAGTCACTGAAATTATTAAATAAACCTGACGTCATCATATACTTATATATAGACTCAACATCCAGGTTTCAATAGTTAGACAAACTAACAAAGTTATCGAAAAGTTCCAAAGCAAACCGCCATGTTTCTGAAATAATGCAATTTAATTAATTTGGCAATGGGTTTGTACTACTCGGAAAATGGAGCAAATTGGCCAAATTTTTTAAACATTTAACCTAGTTGTAACTTATAAAACCATCGATATTAATGGTCCCTATAAAATCATAATTCAAGCCAGTATAGGTACTTTAAATTTTAAACGATGTTACATATTTTTGCAAACATGCCTCATGATAAAGCAAATTTATTTTTAAGAGGCTAACACTAACTAAAAAATTTAACACCGAATACATGTCGCTGCGTTTTTGCATTTTGTTGAAAAAAAATCTTTAACCAAATGATTATTTTGTAATAAGTATATAGATCCATTATGAACATTAGCGTTTATATCGATTATTTGATGTCCATTCACATTGAGATTCTGTCGAAAGAAACCATTGAAATAATATATTTTCCATCATCCATGATGGGTGCACAGACAAAATTTGGTCGATGCAATCTGAGTTTGTTTATTTATCCTGTACTCGTAGCGTTATTTAGATTGACACGTGAGATTATCTGTCCTTTAGAAATTCAAT
The DNA here is from genome assembly GCA_963556175.1 of Tipula confusa. Classification (NCBI taxonomy): domain Eukaryota; kingdom Metazoa; phylum Arthropoda; class Insecta; order Diptera; family Tipulidae; genus Tipula; species Tipula confusa. The sequence goes on along the minus strand of OY744476.1, from coordinate 20,256,844 downwards.
GGTGCAAACGAACGCCATCGATTGTTTTAAGATGTCAATGCGATTTTGGATAAATATGATTTCACCATCATTGTTTGAAACCATGACAATTTCTTTTCATTTTGTGTGAGTAAATAGTGGATAGACTATCCAGTCAATCAAAATGATATCTGCTAAGCACCAGGTTCTTAATGACACAGCATTACTACCATTATCTTTATCATTTAAGCTTCTACTTCATTCATGCAGTATACGTTTTGGAGAACCGAGTGTGGTTTCTGAAGAAGAAGAGTATCCGTAGAGAACAAAGGTTGATGATAAGATATTGTATTCAAATGTCTATAGCCTGTGAGCTGCCAACAATGAAAAGCGGAGCTTATATTTGGATAAGACAGACCTTTCACCAGTTACAGATGGCTTTTTCTTTGAATAGCTTGAACATGAATCTTGAAAACTTATAGTCCGACTTCACGAAAGTCAACCAGTTGGGCTCTTATCGATGCAAAGGATGCATAGGAAGGCGCTGTTGTACGTGCAAATATTGTCACAAAATAGTCTAAAGTTTTGATGATTGGAATTTGATAACAGATTTATAAGGAATTGCCGGCACTCGATGATATTTTCACTCAAATCAACTATAGGGTTTTTATTAATTTACTTTGACTTTTCAACATCATATGGTAAACCTTCCGAACCGGAAAAACATTTTCAACGAAAGGGGCCTGCAAACAAGGGAGCCGCAACGTGGAACGCAGATCCCGTGGTTTTTGCTCTTGTTATGAAAAATGGTTACATACCCTCCGCTATATGAGTTTCTACATTTCAAGTCTAAAACTATTTTCCTGTATTCAGCCAGGTAAATTTGTAGAAATGATTGATGGTTATATCATGAAGTCTGTAGGAGTGAAACAAGAACAATATAAAGACGACCTATTGAAGAGTTTCCACTACAAATGGTGATGGTCAAGTCAATGCTTAAGGAGAAAATTTAGGATATCCTCAATACAAGTACTACCTGAAGTTTTATTAAAAAAATTGTTTACAAAAGCTTCCAGTATTTTGCACCAAAATTTTTAACAGCGGTACGATCGTTTTATAAATTGAAAATAACAAAAAAGTTTAAGGGCCACATTACGCTTTTCAGGGGGCCCAAAATGTATAGTTACGCCACTGTTATGTACAGTGTTTTTAAAATGAAATAGCAAATTTTACGGCGGACTTTATTCTGATCGGGACATCATCGATAATCTCGTTTTTTTCATAAATCGGCATTTGGCACCTTTTATTTTTATTTTTGTTATTGTAAACTTCTAAACTCAATATACCGTCACACAAAAAGAATGAATCTTGCATGTCATTACAGCTTTTTTTGTTTGTTTGTTTGTTTCTAAACCCTGCAATCTTTTCTGGGGCCGAAGCTCTCCCAACTCTTTCGCGGTTAATTTTTAACATCCTGCTTTGCGCTTTCACCAGCCAAATCGAGGACGCACGAATACAGGTTCGATTTTAAAATGCTCCAGCCAGCCTGCACTGACATGGACGATGGCTCGGCCGATGGATTCTGCACTCCAACAGAGGGTCATAGAAAATTAATCTTGAAATCGAATTAAATAATAACGGGAATAATGAAAAGAGAACTAAAAACAAAAGGTATAGAGAGAAAACTATGGAATTTTTTTAAAGGCACTCACGTGTTTTGACATTTGTTGATGTCATCACACGTAAAAGTAGTTCGATTTTGATGACTAATACATAGATCGAAAGCTTACGACATCAGTATTAGTACGGCTTTAACAACTTTATATATTTATGCAAACCATTTTTAAGATAATTCAGGAAAGCATAAGCCTTTAAACATTTACAAAAATGAATGGAAAGTCAATAACACACTTTAAAGTGATCCGATTTCAATGAATGATACTTTCATCTAAAGTATTTGACGTATTGAATGAAAGTATTTCATAGTATTGCATTTTTATTTATTTTGGTTCTTTATGTTGTCTTCTAGTAAATTATATGAATAATATCGAGAAAACTCAAATTTTTGAATTTTAAAGCTTCTTTGGTTATAAAAACTGAAAGTGTATTCCTTAGCTAATAAACTCAAATTAATATTCAGGAACTAAATACCCATCATAAATATTAAAAACAGAACTCCAATGAATCACAAATTAGAAAAGCAAATTTTATTAAAAATCTCAAGAACTAGGTTTCTCCAGCTAATTAGAATAATTGTTATAAAAAAAACAATAAATGTAACATTTAAAATAGTTTGAAGAAATTATTAGTATACTAAAACGATTGGTTTCTTGTTTCCTATATATTCTGCATATAAAATACAAATAACCATTTCAAATTAAAATAATTGACTGCACGAAATAACATTTTATGATTAATGTCTTTAAGTCTGATAAAACTTTATCGGTCTCTCCCCACAACATAAATTTCTACATGCTCATACATTATGTATATATGTGTTTTACCAAATAAACACAACGCATTATGTTCAGACAATATGCAATAAAAATATTCATAAAAGTTATTTAAACAATAAAAGCCACATTCTATATTATGTCCCATCCTCCCCAACATTTCGAAAGATTGTTTCTCAATTTAATAAAAATATTCGATATATTTGCAAATAAAATTTTCTCACCCTGGTAATTTTTAAAATGTATACATCTTGATATAATATAAAATCGGTAGTACCTGGAATAACAAAAAAAAAAGTGTATTTATCAATAAATATTATATTTCAACACCCAATTTCCCTCATCCCGCCCAATTTTCACGTAGCTTGATAATTTTTCATAATTTTTTTTTATGTGTTTTTGTTCTAATTCAATTTATTATCTCGTTAAATATTGTATCTAATTCTCTAATTTTCATCGTCTAGTTCAAATATCAAATATTTGGCTTTTTTTTCAACGTAAAAAGCGATAAAAATTCCAATCGAGTATATGAACGCGAGTGATACACCATCTATGGGGAAGGTGGCGAATTTATGTATTTAGCAATATATGTTATTATTTTTACAAATTAATAATTTTTATCTTAATGTTGTTCGGTATGTTATGGCGGGCACATGATACGAGTATATAATCAAAAAATCAGGTTACCAATCGAAAATCGATAAATTCCATAAATTTGGAATTTTACAAATTTATATAGAATTTCAATTTACGATTATGTGTACTGGTGACATTTCTGATTTATATTTATTTACATATTTATGATTTATCAGTAGTTTATAGTGGTGGTGTAACATAAAGGTTATAACGATGAAAATGTATTTAATTAAAATACATAGTTATACATAATGTAAGTACGTATGTATGCATGTTTTATACCACCCATATCTCGTAAATACAGAAGACACAAAGAAAATACATCTTCGAAGCGAAAAGACATAAAACGAAATACATTTTAATTACGTGTGCACACATACCGTAGTCTGATGCGGTTACATAAATTATTTAATTGTAAATACGTTTACATTTAATTTTAACTGCATTAACATACCGCACATTGTAACCAATGACAAGGAGATATATAAAATTAGATTATGTATATAATTACAAAAACCTTATAAAGAGCTAACTTTTTATAAGAGATGATAAATTCGTTGTGCGAATTGACGTTTTTTTTGTGGCTTGCATTTTTATTTCATGTTTGCTATATTCGTAGGTTCCTGCAAAGGTTCTCATTTTTTATGTCATGGATCATTCACCATGGTACGAAAACTTTTGTTTAGGAACGTCTCTAGTATTTCAGAGTTTCTTTGATTACAACCCCCAAGTTAAATACTAGTAGGTCTACATTGGCTTTAGAGTTATTTTATTTATTTTTATTTATATATTCGGATTTATTTCCTTTAGTAGGGCAGGAAAACCATTCCCGTTTTAGTGGATAACGACAAAAGGATTTTCGTATGGAGAATGAAATTTATTATAAAACTAAATATTTATAGCTAAAATCGATGGTGAAAGAAAATTATCAGGTAATCGTAAATTTCCACTATGAACTAAAAATGCAGATATGGTAAAAAATATCAATCCTTTTACAAGTAATGGTTTTCAAGCTAGTTCCTTCTTTCGATTAAGCAATTATACACGCTGGGTTGTATCCTGTTGTTAATTTCCGTTTTAATCCCAGTAAATTTGAAAGTTCGTGAAAAAAGCAAAAACCAAACTAAGCATCATGATCCGTTACTATAAAGGATGACCAACCTTAACAACTGATTCAATTAGTGAACACTGCTTCCTCGACTGCTTCTGATCTTACATTGGGTACAGATATAATCTTTGATTATAGAGCTTATCCGTCTTTTAACGTTATAAAAACGTGATTTTCTTTTGAAAAAGGAAAGAGTCCCACTTAATCGAGATACTGGAGTTCATCAAATCGGTTTTTGGCACCTTAAACTACTTTATACCTATTTCCAACAATCGGATTTGGCTTTAGGCCAAAATCATTTTTAAGCTGTTATAATTAAGGTAGCTTCAATGCTGGGACATAAAACACTGACGGAAGAAATCTTTAAGTAGTTAATGGCTTAGTTCACCTGGTTAAAGTTTTGTGAACTGTTTAGTTTTCTTTGAACCAAAAACAGGAAACTTTTTGAATTTAACAGAATTCTCGGTTTCAATAAGTACCCGCAGCTCGTTATTATTTTCTTGTTCCCTTCCAACGTTTCATTGATTCGCGATAACGTATTGAAAATGATGCTGATGTATATTAAAATATCAGATCCAGATGTGTTCGTTGTCTGAGCGCGGTTTTTTCTGGGTTTTGTGTCACTAATAAATTAATGGTTTATGATCCGTATATACAGTGTAAATTCCGAACTTCTAAATAATGCCTGAATTTTTTTTCAAAAAGTGAGCTACCGAAATTTCACGATTATATGTACTCTACCGTTTTGGGTTATATTATGTTTAACTAAAAGATATTGTGGAACGACAGCACCAATCGAAATATCGGAAGTAGCAGTTAAGTATTATAAGAATTCTGATTTAGAAGAGTAGTATTTATTTAACGTTATTTAGGTAGTTCCTAGACATTTAGTTCATTTGACCAACCAATCAATTGTTTTTTTTTTACTTTTAATCCAATCAATCAACTGATTGGTATACGCAGGTGTAGATTTGACTATTTGCAAAAACATCTCCATTTTAGTTGTAGAACGCTTTATTCCTGATAAGCAAAATTCCAAGGCCTAATAATGCTACATCTTTCACACCAAATACAGATTTGCTAGCATTGATTATACAGTACCAGCAAATTTTTAAATGGAATTCATGAGTCTTTGGAAAGACTACGCAGACCAAAAGTCACTCCAGAAAATTTGAGTAATCTGAATTGAGATTGAATAACAATCACACTTTTCAATAGACATTTGATGTTGTGCTCGTATAGATCGATTACACTAAAATCAATATCTAAAACTATACAAGCTGAGCTTAGTTTTAGCATTTAGATCTCGGTATCCTGTGTTCGCGGATATCTGTCAAATTTTTTTTCATTGATATTCATTGTTCTTTGAATCCTTGAAAAATGAAAAATTTTTGACAACATAACTACATGGATGCTGAACACTTACGAGCTCACTTTGCGAAAAAAGATGTAAGTAACAAAAAAAGATGTACCGTAAAAATATCAATAGTCAAATGAGAACATTCATTCAGGCAGTGAAAAAAAGTCAGTCAAGTGCATAGATCCTGGAAATACATTAATAATACTGAACTATAGAAAATCTCATCGAACCTCATCAAAGCTTTTACAAAACGACTTCATAAGTCCAGCTTACTAGTTCTGTAACAAATTATCCCCGCCATTGCATATTTAAAAAAGAGACACCACATTAAACAATTCAAATCGCTTGGATATAACTTCATATTGTATTTGACTTAAATTCAAAAAGCAACCATTGAGAGGTAGATCTACGAAGTTAAAAGGTAGATAATTGTTTGCTGCTGGGCACATTTTTACAAGTGATTTTTTCGTTGGCTTTCAATAAACCGGCATAGTGACGAGGTTTTCATACCAGTCCTATAATATACTTCTTTTTTATTATAACAAAAAAATATGTAATACCAAACTTATTAACATGGAAGCATATACAGCATACAAATCATTAAAATCAGCTTTAGTTTCTGCGCCAATCTTATATACTCTTGATTACAAAATACTTTGAAATACATTGCAACGCCAGTTCCAGTGAAATTTCAAAAAGCAGTAGTTTTTCAAAAAGTTCAGGAAGGGGAAAACCAATCGCTTGCTTTTATGTAACAGAAGTTAACTGCGGAAACTACAAAAAACTACAGTGTAACAGAGCTTGAATATCTCGCCGCTGTACAAGCTATAAAAGGCTTGTGTTGATAGCCTGCCCTTCACAATCATAAGTGATCGTGTATAAGCTAGCCGAATGGATCTTAAAACTGCAAGGGTATGACTTCAACATAGAGTATAAAAAATATTCACTCAATTTTGTACTGGATGCTTTGTGACGGGTAAACATGGATGCTCTAGATCAACTACTTAGTCCTGTCAGCATAGATTTGAATATCCCTGCTTTTTTGACTCCTTATATTATACCGATATGGTTGAGATTATCAAAAACTACTGCAAAATTTCAAATATTCAAATAATAGATGGTGAAGCTTACGATATGAGAAACCGCACACTGATCCACCTCTGAATAGTGATTTAACCCCTTGGCAACTGATTGTGCTAGAACAATTGAGTGGGTCTCTGCTTAAGTTAGCACACAGTGCATCTTCATCAGCGTATTTAAGAATCATAAAAACCATTAAGGCTATACGACGATATTACTATACTGTGGCCTGTACTGAATATAGAGATCAAAGTTATATTAATAAATGTTATCCTTGTATAAGCACAATAATCCAATGAATTCTGTTATTTGCTCCTTACTCAGCTCTTTTACCATACAACCTTTCTTTCTTGGCAAAAGGTTTATCTAAATTTCTTAGGACCTTATCCTCGTACTTGTGATGGTAACACTTCAATATTAATAGCAGTGTACTATTTTTCAAAGTTCACGGTAACTTTATCTATTCGTCAAGCTATGGCTGACGTCGTAGCCTGTCTTCTAGAATTTCAGATTTTTTAATATTTTGGGTAAGACAGAAGTTATAGTCATTGATAATGGTAGGCAATTTTAGTCTCGAGTAATAAGTGATGCTAGTATTAAATGCGGGATAAAATTATGTTTTCTCCAAAATACTGGCCACAAAGTAATGCCTCAGAACTAATTATTTTAACACTGCTGGCTGCAATTCGATGTTACATCATAGATGACGATAAACATTAGGATACAAATTTGAACGCAATAACTCTCGTCCTTCGTAATTATGTCCATGATACAACTGGTTTCTCCTCTCACTATAACAAAGAGGTAAACATGCCATTTTCCTTAGGTCTATAGTTATAACATATTGAAAACTGTACTAGCTGAATAAGAATGATATTAGTCTTAACGACTGTTCTGAAATCCTTCATCATATACATAAATCCGTTAAAGTTCGTTTGAAAGAAGCATCACTAAACTAAACTTGTTCATTGTATAATTTAAGACCCAAGCATTGTATAATTTAAGACCCAAGCGTACAACCTTATTAACTGAGCAACAGGTGTATGTGAGAAAGTTTACTCCAAGAAAAGCTGCTGACCAATATGCAGCCAAACTAACCCTAAAATATATTTCATAAAATTATGTGTCCGAACGGTAGCGTGACTACCCGTGGTATTTATTTAAGTGTTGCACTTATTACAAATTATCTTGTTGCAATGGCGCATTATAACTTCAAAATTTAGAATAAATTCTTACAAGAACTATCAAAAAAAATACATGTGTTCCCTCCAATCAAACTTTGTTTTGAACATTGGTTAACTTTTATCAAATTTTGTTGGTCACTGCATTACTTCTAAAAATAAACAGCAAGGACCAATTATGGAGGTAAGCAAATTTTAGAATTTCATTGTTAATTTAATACAAATCCTAGTAGCAGCTATGGTGGTAATTAAAAGCTTTGGTCATCAGTAAATTAATCAACAATTATTTTTAATCCAAAAAAAGAGAAAAAGAGTTATCCTTTGCTAACTGAATTTGGTTGTATATTCAATTCAACAAGTATAAAGTGCCTAATTGTTTAGTCAAAAGCTCTGTATAAATAAAACTACCTACTGTGGCATCAGAAATAAATCAGATTAATCATAAATAAAAGGCCAGATTATGTCGTAAAAGCATAACGCATTTTTAAGGACTTTAATAAACAACAAGCTATTAAAATAATAGATTAAGTTTATGGACATTGCAAATTGGGTTTTTTGGGCTTTCTAGACCAGTCTAAGGTATACTCCAAGATTATAAATTTCAGTCTTAGCCTACTATTTACAGATTTGTACTCATATGAAATCTTATAAAAATCAAAAATGTTACTTCATTTTTCAAAAAATAGACAGTGTAAATTCGTCTTTTTACTTGAAAGAATCAAAATTTTTAGAACAGTCTAGACTGGCCTGAAAACCGATAAATTCTAGCTTAAATCCATTATTAGCGGACCCATCTGAAATTAGATACATATCGGAGATATTAACTCTAACCGTAGTGGAGTACAATTATTTTGTTATAATATTAAACGGCCAATTATTTTTAAACGAAATATAATCAGCGATAACCCTCAAATTATATGAACCAATTAAAAATCGTTTAAGTCACTTAAAAAAAATTCACTCGAAGTTAATCTTAAAGCAAAAAAATATATTAAATCAAAGTAAAATCAAATTACATGAAATTGATTCCAAGCTTTAAGTTTTATATTTATTTTTAACATTCCCAATCGTATATTTAATTAAATCTTCAATATAAAATACACCAGCAAATTTCCAGTTGGAAAGCAAAAAATCTTAAAAGCTCTTCACGACAAAGAAGTAAAATTTATTTTTTATATTTTTTCACTATATTAGGTTTAGCTTTTATAAAAAATAAATCCAATATGATTTTTTTTATATGAAAAAGATCCATAATTGATTGGTAGGTAATGTTCTGTAAATAAAACGGAAAAGAAACCAAATTACTTGGTTATTTTGTTCTCTAATTTATTTACTTTACTTTTTAACCTCTTATATGTACAATATTCGATATTATAGTCTCTATTGTTATCTTTATTTGCAATAAATAAAAAATAAAATTCAATAATGTAATGCCTCCTTAAATATTTTTAGTTTGGTTCATTGTTGTAACTTTCTTAAATTCGAAAAAAAAAAATCGAAAGTAAATAAACTTGATAACAATCATCAATATTACTTTTTCAATTTCACGTTTTCGACCCACCATCGTTAAGTCTCTTTCCACTGGCACATCACAAAATGGAACTTCAATTTGTTATTTATTTATTTGATTTATGTGGAAGAATGGAATGGGTGCTTGAATTGTATTTTTTGTTAGGAAAAAGATTAGTTAACCAAATTGTTGCCATAATTATAATTAAAATTGATGATTTTAAAACTTGTAGAAAGTGCACCACATTTTTGATATGTAGTGGTTGCAGTTTAAAATTAAAATAACTTTTCCCATATAGTCATCAAAATAAACACACTAGGGCTTATCTAGTAATGGCCAAAAATTTAAATTTCTGCTACCATAATTGTGAACCAGCTAAAACAATTAATGATCTGAGATCAAATGACTTTGGTAAAAACAGGTTTGGTTACCCTATAGGTAGTGGAGTAGACTAATTACTTTTGCTTCGAACACGAAATTAATGAATTTAAGGTTGTTGAATATCAACATTCAACTCTCTTGTTCGAATTGGATTTTAGTAAAAACCCGAGTTTGCTCCCCTTGTCTTAATTAATAAATGAATTGACAAAGGTATAGATGTCGTCTAAAAAATAAACGTGCTCGTTTTTCCAGACAACAGATTGATCCTTTTTCAAATTCGCACCAACTAACAAAACATCGTTCAGATAGCACACCATCTTCACAAACCTCCGTAAAATCTCTTTCATTAGTAGTTAGAAAATAATTAAAATAGCAAAAAAATAAATCAAAACAACCCAAGGTGAATAAAAATCGTAAAAGTGTCATTCGTTTCAAGACAGTAACAGGTTCCACTTACATCATCATCTCATCTTAAGCATTCAACATCATGATCAACATCAATTTGTCCTCACCATACTTATCATCTGAAATAAGTAAATTTTTATCGCAATAAGATTTCAACTTTTTGTGGCAATACAATTAAAGCTCTAGTATTTAAAATTAAATGGTATTCATGAAAATTTTTTTAGCTGTAACTAATGTGCACTTTTTAAAATCAGTCGACTGGTTGAAGTCTCAAAAAGGCAAAATTGTCCGGTGAAGACGTTATCAATAAAAAAAGCTACCTACCCTTCAATATTCTGAGTTCGTACAAAACCATCAATGTCATTTTAAATTGACGACAATGTACATCCGATCCGATAATAATTTATTGCTAAAAATGTAGGGAATCATGGATGCAGACCTCTAACAGAAGATTATAGTTCACTTGGATTATTCCAACTGGCCTACGTCCATTGTTTTAATGTGTATTAAGGTGATGGATCAAATAAATATGCGGCGATTTGTAGTCAATCATGAGAATGGCCATACATTTTCTTAAAACTATTATCGTCACTTTCTTGAGGTAAAATCGCCGCTAAAATAACCTCTTTTCCAGGAAAAATCTTCACTTCTTTAGAACATTGTCACATAATTAAAAATCATTCCTATAGAACTAAGAATTAATCCCGCTTCTGAAATAATCAAGAACACTATCGAGGCTAAACTGAAAGGAACTAATAAAGTCGTTTCTTCTTTTGATGATATCAAGGTCACTGAATCCGAGCAAGACGAGCAAGAGCTCTACCGCCTTTTCAAATAAACTTAATGACCATTGATAAATAAGGTCTTCACTTTGACAGAGACAAGTGCTAGTTTGACATATCTATCGTAGCATTTATGTTTTATAATGGACGTTGGCATTAAAATAATCATTGAGAAAATAAAATTATCAAAAATATCACTGTATCAACCGACAAAAAAAATTTCAGGTTTTTTTGGGATTATTAAATTGTAACTATTTATTTTTACTGCAAAAAGCCACAATCTCAGAACCACTGGATCTTTTATTTTAAAAAATGCAAATTTAATGAGAGAAAGGGAGATACGTCAGAAAACGTTTGACAAACTGAAACATCTTGTTTCATCCGATAATGTAATTATACTTACTGACATCGTCTAACCGATGAATAGAAAAGACTGATTTTGTATTTTTTTGAAATTATGCGAGCAATACGAAAACGGCTAAACATCAAAGTTACGCTCAAATTGATCTTAAACCCATTCTATTTTTTTCAGGCGTAAAACAGTTTTTCGAGTTGGCTTATGGTGGACTCTTCAAAAACATCACAAATCTCCTGAAGCTATTAGGATTATTTAATCTAAATTAATGATGTCAGTTCATATGTTGAGATGATACATGTTCTTTAAAATGTGCAGTTATGAAGTAATTTATAATTCAGGCAAAACAATGGCTAATACTGTCAATTCTCTAAGTCAATAACCAATGAAAACAAAAAAGGAAAACCAAATTTAAAATTTGTGTATGTTTAAATGTTTCGATTCAAATGAATATTCTTACAGTAATATATTTGATCGGTTCTCGACCATCTAACAACATGACTAAATCAAGTGTGATTCATGCAGAAATATGTTATTTTTAATTTATATGAATAATGGAAAATTGGCATAAGTAAGAAACTTATACATAAAGTAAAATAACAAAACTTACATTACAAAATTAAAATTAAGTTCTAACGGTATTATAAAATTAACAAATCAATAGATTTATATAATTATGTAGTTTAATCTTAATACGAATCAACAAACAGCTTACTTTTACGACAACGATTTTTTAATACAATTACATGGAGATTTTAATATTACCCCTAAATGTTGAATCATGTAAAGTTTTTGTTGTTGTCAACGATATGTTGTTGTTGTCAATCAACATCGATTAAATAGTAGATTTCCAAATTAGTTTTATTTAATTTAGATTGAGCCGAAAATATTGCCTCGAAAATATTGTCTAGAATATAGCGATATTATTATATGCGATGACTTTAAATGTGCCGAGCAATTGGCGCATTGGTTAAAGCTGCGGTGTTTGGGACGGGAGGTACCGGGTTCGAATCCCATCAGGGGAGGGTTGCAAAAGGGATTTTTCATCACTTGATTACGATCGGTAATGACGATGAACACAACTATGACCCCCCGTACAGATAGGTGTAAAATTACATGCCAGTACAGTACTACATGCCAGTACAGTACTACATGCCAGTACAAGCTGGCTGGAGCAATGCAATGTGCAGATGGATATTTGAAAAACGCGAACCTGTATTCGCGCGTCCTCGATTTGGCTAGTAATGGCGTAAAGTAGGACGGTAATTAACCGCGAAAGAGTTGAGAGAGCTTTGGCCCCAAACAGATTACATAGAAATAAACAAACAAAACAGACTTTAAATGTAATCTTATGGTATATAACAAATATAACTGATAATTTATCTTTTTTATTCTGATAGCTGTTTGGTAAATAACCGATGAACTGCTGGTTGCATTTTTTTGCTGTAATTGTTTGTAATAAATAAAAAATTAAAACTAGGCTGATTACAATTTTCCTATTCCGCCTATTTAGAAATTGGGCAAAACATCGTTTCCTATACACACTCACATAGTTTATATATCTTTAAAAGAAAAAAGAAGGAAAATGAAAATGAAAAGCCACGAATTACAAAATAAAATATTACGTTATTTTTTCCTGAATTATCTTTGGAGCAAATAAAAACGGAGCAAAAAATATTTTTGATAAATCATTTTTTAAAGCAACAAAACGAAAATTATTATGAAAAACATAACCATCTGTCATTTTAAGTACGCACAATATCAGAAGATGATCGAAAATAAAGTTTTGTGTTTTGTATGCGTCTGTTTGTTTTTTATTTTTATAATCTTCCTCGTCGATATTTTCCTTTTAATATAAAAAAAAAATGGAAAATTAATAATAATAAAACAAACCAAATAAATTGGTATCATCAGTAAAGTCTTCATCTATTCGTTCGATTTTCCGTGTTGTTGTTATTGTTGTTATTTTCTTTACTTCCTTCTTCGATTATGCTTTATTTATTTATTTATTATCGATAACACAGAAACTGTAACAGAAATCATTTGATTTATCACTTTTTAGGCACTTTAGAGCAAATAAAGAAATCGAAGAAAAACGCCATCATTTGTTTTGATTTAAAAAAAAAAATAAAAATAAAAAGCACAATGAAAAACAGAAATAATAATTTATAATAAATTTTTCATTATTTTATTTATTTATTTTTTGTTGTTGTTATTGTCGTTATAATATTATGATGTTATAATATTAGTGGTGTTCGTGATGTTGTATTATATTTGTGTGCCCTTCTAACTGCCACCACTCAGCATGCCTCCACCACGCATATTACACAAGGCGTCAGAAAGGATAAGTTGCGTAAATGAGACAATTTATTGCTAACTTTGATAAATTTATGACTTTGAATTGATGTCTGTTATGTCAAATACAGAAAGTTTTTTTTTTATTTATGATTGGGAAAGCATCGATTTATAAATCTGTCTGGTTTTTCATAAATTTTCATTTGGAATATGCATTTTGAATGATGAGTTTATAATAAACAATTTTAATATTTGATTTGAGTGATACCTTGGATGGCAGACTTGATGCTTAAAATTAATTTCAGCATATTTAGGAAGTAACTTGCTGGGAATAAGTGCTACCAAATTATGTTATGTAAAGACTAAATTTAATCATTATTGTACAATGACCCGGAACCACCAAAATATAGTTCTTAATGTATGGCAACTATTACTGGACTAAAATGCGTTGTTGCCACAAAACACACCTTGGGATTGAACATTGAACTGAGTGGAAATAATTAAAAAGGCGTACTGTTTTCGATCAAAGTCACAACATGGATCTAGTAAGTCTAGACCAAAATTATTGAATTATCAAAATTCTACTGATTAAAACCTTGCTGATCTGTAAGGCAGCAAAAACATTTTAAATTTTGCAATGACTTATCCAAATCCAGCCGACTTTCAATTTTTAAAATTCCTTTACAAACACATTTTTTAATAGATACTAACGCAAACGTTTCAGTCTATATATAATCGGTGCATATTTTCTACGGAAGAAAAGGTGGCTCGTTGATATACAATGACAAAGGCTTATAGACCTGTTAACTTCTTTGTATATATCCAGTACACTTTTTTATAATGATCCTCTGGCTTTAACTAGTATTGACAGTTCAACGACGGACTCTGGATTGTTTTAAACTATTACAAAATTTTCGAAAGTGATTCACAAAAACATCAACATTGGCAACATCAAACATAACTTGACTCACAAACGTGAAACGAAATGACCTCTAATTGCATGCAAAACACAACGACTGGCACCGGAAAAACTCAATATTGCGAGGATATAATTTGAACACATGATGAAACTCGGTAACATCAGTCCTGGTCCAAACTTCTACATATTGTCCAACAAACAAATAGAACATGGAAGCCGTGTGGATATTTTCAAGCACTTAATAAAGTCACGATCCCAGATCGGTATCCGCTTCCACTTCTCCAGAATTTTACTCAACATCTCGAAGGCTGCTACATTTCTACAACGATAGACCTTGTCCAGGACTACCATCATATTTCAATAGATTTGACGGACATTCCGAAGACTCTGTGATCAGACCTTTCGAATTTTGTTGAATTATTTTCGGTCTTAGGAATGCAGCACATCTTATGCAAAAAGTTTTACGAGGACTTGACTTCTGTTTTGTAAACCTAAACGACGTGCTCATTGCCTCTCAAAATTATGACATATATCTCGAACACATCAAAATTATCTTCGCTAAATTAGAAGAACATTTAGGATAAACGTAGACAAATGCATTTTTGCAAAAACAGAAATTATCTTTTTAAGCCACTTGATTACAGGATCAGGCATATTACTATCGTAAAAACGGGTTCAAGTCATTTACCATTTTTAACTTTCGATTTAGCAATAGGAGTAGTGGTTCAGCAGTTTATTATACGGATACTTAGCAACCACTCGGATTGTTTTATCTATACGTCCTAATCTTATGAAAAAAAATACGGTGAATATTACTGTGAACTTCTCGCGGATTATTTGGGGATCAAACATGTTTGACATCTTCTCAAAGGTCGTACTTTTACTCTCAACACCAACCATAAACCAAAACCATTAATCTATGCTTTCAATCAAAAACCGAATAAACCAACATTTCGTAAATGCAGACACTTAGATTTCATTGGTCTGATACTTCCTCACGCATTTATTAAATTTTTTTCTCCGAAAAGTATTGATTATGCTGTCATCGCAGATGCTCAGTCCAATAATGCAGAACTTCAAAAAATTTTAAAGAGTAATTCTGTTCATTTTGACAGATCTTATTTATTGCGATACTAATACTTTTACACCTATAGGCCATTCATTCCGCTAAATTTCTGAAAGCAAGTTTTAGATGCGTTTCATAATTCGTTGCTTCCATTATCTTAACATAGAAGGTTATTTGGCCAGCTATTAAACAAGTCCTAGAAAATGCCTCAAAGCTGTGTATCATGCAAAAATGCTTAAGTCTCAGGACACACTAAATCTTCACTAAGTACTAGGTATTAGTTATCTTTTCCATGTTTTTCGATAATTCACTTCGATATCATTGGCCTATTACCAGTTTCTGCCAATGAGCGGTATTGGGTCACATGATTGATAGTTATACTCACTGGCTTGAAGCGACTTCAGTTTCTGATAAAACTGCGGGGACCATCGCGTTTGCTATCTGCTCACATTCAACAGCTTTTTATAGTGTACCAGTATCGATTGTCTTGGTTCAAGGCGGGTAATTTGACATAACAACATTTTAATGAATTGGCTAACTTACTCGATTTTGAGAAAAAGAGAACAAATGATTTTAATTCATAATGTAATGGTATGATTGAGCGCTGGCATCATATCATGTAATCTGCTATTATATGTGCTACGACCGAAAGGATGGGATCAGTATTATCCCTTCAATATTACTTGGACTATATAAACAACTTGCAGTGATGAACTGGAAGCTACGCCCGCTGAACTTGAATTTAGATCTACGACTCGAGTTCAGGGAAGTTTTTTAGATACTATACGAATGATGAAATTGTATCATATGACTTTATTACAAAAATCAAGCGACACTCTAACGCGATTTGTCCTGTACCGGCTTTTCGTCACGCTACGAACAAAAGTTTTATTAAAGCAGATTTTCATACTTGCTCGCATGTTTTTTTAAGGACTGATGCAGAACGCAGATCATTGCAACTACTTATACTGAACCTTATTTAGTTATTGAGCTTACTCCAATACCTTTCACTTTAGATCTGGTCGGACGACTGGCCAAAATTTTCATCGATCGTTTCAAACCTTAATATTTGGACTAATATAACCGGACACATAAACTTTGCAAACTGGATTAATGGTACCTACTTAAAACACAAACCTCCTTTTTCTGTTGACCAAAACTACCTTTCGAGAAGCCGAAAGTTTCAAACAAGTTCACTTTGATTTTTAGCCTGAACTCGTAATAACTAGAGTTTGCGTCGTGTTTTCAGAATTCCTTCCAAATTTACTAATCAAATTCGATAGGTCTTCGTACTCTTTGGGAGAAAAGTGTTTGTGGGATCTTTTACCACACTGTGCTTCTTAAAGTAGTATTCATTAAAGTTATTCAAAACAATTTATTGGGTCAAAATTTATCTTAAGTGGACCTCAGTAGACAGTTACACCATAACATCAATCTCTACGTTTCCAACTGCAACAACATCAGCAACGCAATCAGTCTATATGTAATCAAGTTTCTGTATCTATGTCACTATCACATCAAATACAAACAACGGTTGCAAATGTTCCAACATCAAAATGTATCTTAAATGGACCTAAGTGGATCATTGCATCACAATAACAACCTTAACGTTTCCATTCAACTGCGTTAACGCTATTACATTTGTCTGACTTTGAACAAATTCTTTCGGTTGAATATAAGAGATATTAAATGTCATTTAAGAGCATAATATATAGCCCAAACAAGACGATGATGACACTTACTAAGTTTTATTAAACCACGAAATTTAGAATTTAATTTCTCGCCATTTGGCAGGCACAGAGATCACTGTCAGTGACAATGTCTTCTCAGGATAGAATGGCTTCTCAGGAATAGCTTGCCTTCTTCGGGTTGCCTAGAACAAAACGAAGAAAAAGTTCGGAATCAAATCCAACGGAGCTAGAATGTTGACTTGGTACAGCAATGACTTTTAAAAGCCGTTTTGTTATTATTAAAGTACAACGATAACAAATACCAATATCTCTGTTTTTTAAATCTTTTTGCTATTTTATCTTCTGTAATCCAAAATTCGAATGAAAGTATATCTATAGTTCTAAATTTAAATATTTACCAAAAGTATTACTTAAAATGTACAAACTGGAGCACCACAAATAGATCAATTTAATAAAAAAAAAGTATCCAAACCAACATTTCCAAAACTAAATAGGTGAAACCAACTATACAGTATAAAAAGAATAACTTTTATCCCAAGACATAACTTAATCTCGAACAAGGAAAGAAAAAAACTATTTCCGGGAACATATTATATACCATATACCCCAGATTCTCAATACACTAATGTTTGTATATATATAAAATGTACATGTAGATTGGTGCTAATGCTAAATAACATGAAATTCAGCAGCAAAAAATATATGAAAAACGAAAAATATTCCTGTAATTGTAGGCTTTAATAATACACCAAACAGAATAAAAATTCTAACATTCTTTTTATATTTCATTTCCTGAATAATCCGGAAATTGAATAAAATTTATATCTGTTTCTGGTAAATATATAAGAAAAACTTACTTTATGTATGTTTATACTTAGCCAAAAATATCATACATTTGTTGGTACTTTATATAATATCTGTTTTGGAAGATACATATTCATACATAAGTAATAAAGCTATGTGTAGCAGATAGATTTTATGTTGTTCGTATAGAGTTATACGACTCGTGTATCCACAACAATAAATTGAACATCAAAATAAATGAATTAGAATAATTTATTTCAATTTAAATGATTTTTGGATAATAAACTCAACTATACATTGCTCCATATATATCTAATATTCAATTAATCTTTTTCGTAATTTTTTCAATAAACCAATACAACAATAACATAACACAACATTAACAAAACAACAAATACACAAATAATATAAAATCAATTCTCGCAAGATATATACGAACAGATAAAGAAAAATGATTTTCGTTTTTATCAAATTCTAATTTTTATCGGATCTTCATTTGTTTTCATGTTCTAATTCTATTTCACGTTTTCATTTGACTTTTTCCCGTTCCAATCAAAATTTTGTTAGTATTTGGATAACATGTACCTATACTCCAAGTATATATACAACTGAGAAGAATCCACTTATTTTCCTATGCTACTATTGTTAGTGTTGTGTTGCTTGCAAAAAAAAAAAATTCTAAAATAAAATTCAAGGGAATGGAGGAAAAAATGTCAAAGCTCTAAGTCCTATTACAAATTACATTTTTATACAAGCAATAAATATTTTCTCGTATAGTTTTAGTTGCTCGACATACAATCGGAAATATTTTTATTATTTTTTTATTTTTTTTTTTTGGTTTTGGGGTCGGGAAAGGTGGAAATTATGTTACGGAAATGTTTTTTGCCAAATTTATTAGAGATTACAAAGTTTTGATTATTTTGTGTTCTTATATGTATATGGATATATATGATAAAAATTTATGGGTTACGTGAAGGTAAAATAAGTTACTCGTAATATAGTTGGAATTTACGGTATTATTAGTAAATTATTATCAGGTGATATATATATATGGTGCATTTATTTTATGATCGATAAGTCGATATGAAGCTGTGTATATGAGTTTTTACTAATTGATTATTGAAATTGATGTAGAAACGTTGTTTGAAAGAGGTCAATTTAATAGCTGGGCTGACAATCCTCATCTATTAAAAAAGTGTGGAGAGATATATCACCAAAACAAAAAAAGTATCGCCTAAATATAACGAGGCCCATTCACGTTTATATGGACGGTTTTATAGTGATGTCATTTAATGTTTTATGGCACGAGAATTTCACCTAAGCTTTACTTATACACCATTTTTGTTTTTTGTCTTATCAACTGTTCTCAATATGCTTAGCCAAGTTAAAAACTTGTCGCGTTTTTGCCTTATCCTCTCTAAATGGCGTAGATTTTTCATCACTTGTGCAATCATATACTATATACCATTTTCCATGTTCCATCGGATTCCGTTATACAGTCATTAATATTTGCTGGTGTAAAACGAACTCCCATAGACCAAACTAAGTCCAAATATTCATTGCCAAGGCGTTGATCATTCAAAAAACATACGATCTAGTCAGACGATTCTATAAGACAGTATAGAAAATCATCGCTTCATATCTACAGTTTATCCATTTATTCATCAAAGTGATCATTCAATGAGTCATACGTCCTTTTGGCAAATGGTTACACAGCATGTGTCACTCGTTTATAGTTTCCGCACGGTTCATATTACAATTTTCCTTCTTGTTTCCATTCAACGGCGGGAAAACAAATTTTATGAAAAAAATTGTATCTTATAACCAAATCAGTACACCATATGCCTAAGAACAGATATAAGCACGTTAGAAGCAATAATC
The DNA here is from genome assembly GCA_963556175.1 of Tipula confusa. Classification (NCBI taxonomy): domain Eukaryota; kingdom Metazoa; phylum Arthropoda; class Insecta; order Diptera; family Tipulidae; genus Tipula; species Tipula confusa. The sequence goes on along the minus strand of OY744476.1, from coordinate 20,236,979 downwards.
AGCAAATAAAGCGAGCACCTCCTACGTTTTACATTATTCGTAATAAAGCTCCATTTACTACAGCTTTCTCACACACACTATCTAAATTTATTATAATTAATGGTCTAGTATCGACCATTTCCAGATTTTTAATAAAAGGTTAAGACCAAATCTCTTGTCCACCCACTTTAACCATTTTTCTTTCCATAATTTTCCTATTGAAGATCAGATATTTTTTCTTCTGTTCCGCCGACTGCAAACCCATAAAAGATACTCTTCTACCTCCTCTAAGTATTTTACCACCATAACAATGACTTCATCCACAAACCCGACCACTTTTGCTTCTTCTGGTATTGGTTGTTTAAAAATACTTTCATACATGGCGTTTTATATGGTAAGATCTAACACCGACGCTTGTGGTATATTCTTCTAGATATATGATAGTCGTGTTGTTTCTTCAAATCTTTATAAATCTCAATTTCTAAAGTAGTAAGCAAACAGCCTTGTTGAGTACTTGGGGGTCTTTTACTTAGTAGCGCGTCTTATATGCACATCCTACTAGAAGAGTGAAGGGCATTTTTAACTCCCAAAATAACTCCGTTCTTTCCATTCATTTAACTATTGCAATTCCTTCTCGCGCAGGAGCTTCCACGAGCTTAATCAAGAAACATCATTCCATATTTATTTTCAGATTTGTTACTTTTATTTTTTATGGCCAGCTGAAGCCTTTCGCTTATGTTACTTGAAAAAAATGTACCTATTATATCTATCTTCAATCAGCTTGAGCAATATATTTGATGATGGCGGTATGATGACATGGACAAACCACCTGGTATATGAACTGACCTCAGTAATTGCTAACGCTACATTCAGAATTGTATCAGTACCAGAAACCTTATTGTTTCCTACTTTGCCACATGCTCTAAGAATCTCCTCTATTGATATCGGTGGAATTACTTCTGCTTCGCGCCTTGGTTCGATGTTGTGGAAATGACATAGAAACAGTATTTTCCCACAAAAGTTCTAGGTACGACGGGCTTGCAGTGTATGCATCATTGAGCCTTGTCGTAATAAGTCTATATAAATTTTCTCAAGGATCCTGTTGTACCTTTACACATTATTCTGGAAAACATGGTTTGCTCGCTTTGATCGAATTTGTAATTCGTATATCGTGTTGATCCTTGCAGGTTGATATAAGCGTCTAGAGCGGAAGCATTTTTTACGCAGCTCTACTATTTTCTGGGTCTACCAGTACACTGGAACCTCCCACAGCTACATAAATGTATATATTAAATACATAGTAATGTAGTGTCAGAGTTTTGGAAAAACTGGCACTCTTTTTTGCTCAGAATAGTATCATGGAACGTTTTAAAAGGCGTGATGTTTCTTAGAGTCTTCAAAATAAGTAACTGTAAGCACAAGCCTTTTCTCCATTCTTGTTTTATGTTAAGAAAAAAAAAATTTTCTCTCATCCTTTCTTGTAACAATATTTAAATTGATATCACTCAGGCTTGAACAGGAAGATTATCTGTTGGTACTGTTCTGTAAGCTTTTGTAATAACAAATAGAAGTTTTTCGTGGTGACATTTCATTATATTAGCTGCCCATCCGACACAACATAATAAATACGAAGTGTAACCCCTAGGCCTTTATGATAATAGTCTTAATGGTCTTTTGATTAAGTCCCCAAGTTAATTTACCTATATACTCATGCAAAGTAAGGATGAATTTTTACTACTTTCTGCATTAGTTTTGAAATGTGACGTAACACCAAGTATTTTATCAAAACCAACTATATCCCATTTTACGGTTTTGACCATCCTAATTCTTAATAAATTCACATACACCAAAAGTAATCTTCTGATATCGAGCGTTTCTTTTAATTCGAATATAGTTTTGGCTAATGAAAGCTGCATTTTATGGTTGATAATGACCAAGTAGTCATTTTATTTAAAGCTGTCTGTAAAACTTCCTGAACGATTTGTCGAGAGTAGCTTACAAAAAGCATTGTCTTATCATCCGCAAAGGCTACTTTGTGAAGTTTGTCATTTATTCTATTAAAAAAGATATTCTAGAGTTGTGGGTCAAAGATGTAGGCTTACGGGTCCCTTTTGATTAACTCTTTTGTAATTTGCCATAATTGGAGAATACAGTGACAAATCTATTAGAGAAACAATTTTGAGAAAATGCCAAACAATACTCCAAAAATGCATTTTTATCCCATTCTTTGACTATATGTTGATTACGATCACCCAAGCATCCTAAGTAGACATATCTTCCCTGAATCAAAATTATATATCATTATATTCTCCACCACCTTGGCATATCCACATATACCTGTCAGTTAATAGTTTTACTAGTAACTTACCCAAAACTAGTAGCAATACAATAGGCCTAAAGAATTTAAAAGAATTCATATACTGCAAAGTATTCATTACGGCATGCTACAAAGCAGCATTACTTTCTCGCAGTTCTTTTTTTATATTATATTTTGTGCATCAATGTCAATGTTGAGCTCTTTTTTTGCCTAATTTGTCCATCACGGAAATTTAATTCCGAACATTTTGGATGTTTAAATTTTTTCAGCGCATATCGGGAAATTTTAAGAATTTCTCGATTGTTTGTATCCTTTTTATGTCAAAATTTTGGTTTTACATTTAAGTCATCAATTATGATAATTTCAATTTTTTTGAAGAACTCCATATGATTTTGTCAATCCAATTGATGTTTGCAATACTTCATCAGCGTATTTAAAGGAGATACTGATTAATCAAAAATTACATAAGGCAGAACTTACTTCAACACACACACAGTTAGAGTCGCCGAATTGTTTGATTCTAGGTACCTTTATATGTTCTGGTTAAGGACGCCTATGGCAGTCTTTGCGTTATCATCATCATAAGTGGTAACTTTGGTCAATGTTGGCAGTCTATCAACTCTCAGTTCCATTATGTAAGATTCCTACATGTAGATCGATATTATCTTATAGTATATCGATAGAATATCGATATTATCTTATTGCGCACTCAGTTTAAAGTCATGTCCAACACTTTTTGCATTTGAATATTAAGTTAGACAAGTTGGAAAATTCTCAACTGATAGTTTTTGTGTGGTTTTTAATTATTATAACCCATTTTTCAATTACTAACTGCAATGGCTGCAAAGCAAATAAGTATATTTTATATTACAGGACAGTCCAATGTGCCTAACTCCATGGTATTTACAGCACCTTAAAACTCTGACATAAAAATTTAGAAACTCAGCAATATTTAAACAAATTCATTTTTCCTCTTTAGTATTAGTAGTATTAACTGCAATTGCAATCTAATAGTAAAGAATTTAATTTCATGTTAGAAGTGAACAAAATTGAATCAACGATAATGGAATGAAGATCAGCACCTTAACACGAATTGTCGACCAATAATCGGTACCGGATAATGAATGATATGTATTTTGTCTTCACACTAAAATGGTACTAAGGGAGCTACATTTTCCAACATGCTTTTCGTAATCCTTATAGTGGTAGTGGCTTCTTTGGAGAGTTTAATGAGCTTTCCTCACCGATGTTTAGATTATATGATGGCACTTCTAAATCAGACGTTTCCATATCTGACAATCGTTTTCCTTACACAGCTTGTCCGATTGTCCCTGTACAGTAATATTGCCTATACAGATTAGTGGTCCACACTACTCTCCCATTTTTTTTACCAATTTTGATGACTACAAGTTCCAAAATTCCATTTGATTTTACTATAGAGAAGCAAAAAGTCAACTACTTGTTGACTATCATTGTTTATCCGTTAAGCCTTTCTTGGCTCCTGCAAAACTAAGCATGATTTTCCTGGTTGCAAGATTGAAGTTGCTAAAACAATCACGTCTGGACCCTTTGGCTCGGTTGGAAGCCAAACGTTTTTTCTAAGCTTATTGTAAATTTCTTCATGACTGTAAAACGCAATCTTTACATTTTACTTCAGCTGCCCATATCAGCTGTTGCTTTTTTATAAAGATTTATACTGATCTCTTATCCAGAGGATTTTGACGCTTTCATTTTCCAGACAATTTTTAATTGGCTAGCATCACTACATATTTTCTGATGACTTCACTGAACAATTTCACTTTAGATCTTGTTGTCTTGAAATCACTTCATTTCAGACATGATTGCTAGAGGGCAGTATAGCCTTCTAGCAGCTTTGTCTACTTTCAACTTTTCCTGCAACCTTGGTCGTTTGTATCCGTTGTCTCCTAATTCTGGGCGCTCAACATCATGCTATCTTAAGAAAAAAATTGAAATCCACAATATTCCATGACTAATGGAGATGGACAGTTCTACCTGCGTATAGATTCGTTTAAGGGAAGGGTACATACAACTGAAGTTTGCCAGGTATCTGAGATCTTTTTTATAGGTAACGCTTTTCCAAGTGGGATCCAATCTTTTTCAACCATTGACACGATTATGGCCCGATCATGGCGCTTATTCTAAAAACTAACTGTTTTCTTGGAAATATAGAGAACAAGATTTAAAAAAAGTAGATTTTTTAAAATTATGCTCCATCCCCAAATTACGTACGATGGCATTTGCTAACATAATGAGTTACACAACCACTCATCATTATATTGTATACAAAATTATAAAATTTGCAGAGAAACCAAAAAAAATGTTCGTTCACATCTTTAATTATGACGTTATTAAGTATAATAACGATGACTAACACTTTTTTCGAGAAAATGAAACATAAAAATGTACACAGACATAAAAAAAATAAATTTCATCTATTAATATTTCAATTTCGTGATTGAAAATGACTGATTATATTACATGAGCGATGGTACAAAAAATAAAAATTGTTGGTCGTTGGGTGGAGAAATGCGAACAGTATATCGTTCCAATATTTTTAGAGGGAATAACATAAAATTTTCCATTTTTGCAAAAATTATTGAATACAAATAAATAAAAAATATTTTCGTATTTTCGTATTTTATCAAGGACTATAAAGTTTGGAAAAATGTTTTGCTGGTAAATCAAAACAAAATTTTATGTGTTTTGTGACTTTTGTCAAAATTTTGTATCTCGTAAAAGTTTGGTAATCGTTTATATCGGAATTGTGGTGGGGGAAACCAAAACTACAAGGTTATTATTCATCCCCAGATACACTGAATAGTTTGCTTAATTTTTGTTATAAAATTTAGTTCTTAAAATATTTTATTAGTATAAGTTAGTTTCAATGGCAGTTTAAACATTCCTTGCATTAGTATTACAAAAATTATTATGAGAGCTTTCGATTAAGGTATAATTCATTACAATCTCTGAGCTGTTTGACCTCAGCTATAAAAATGAACTTTGATAGCAACAAGAAAAAAAAATTGAAAGCCAAACTTATCACAAATAAAAAAAGCAAAATTAGAAAATGAAAGTTAAAATCAAATTAAATTTTTTTTATGATTATTAGATATTATTCCACCCATAAAATTAAATCTACTTTCTATGATATTATTTTTATAGTCTATTCTTTATCAAACCAAAATAAAAAACTGGAAGTCGAAAGAAAAAACTTTGTTAGAACTTCCTAAATACAAACACCAAATCGGAAATCAAAGAAAAACAAACCAAACAAAATACGAAAAGTTACAACCTCTCGATATTTTGATTTATATTTAATTTTTTTATTTTTTTTTTATTTTTCATCTTATTTTTTGACACCGAACAACAAATGAAACATGAGGAAGACGATAAAGAAGGAATGAAATAAGAATTATTAAGTTTTAAACGATAAATTGTTTTTTTTTTTTGTTGTTGGCTGATAAAATATATTATTTACTGAACGAAAAATATACGAAAGCTTTTTATTTTTTGGGAAAACTTTTTTCTGTTTTGTACTTTCCTTCCTTTTACACTTTCAAAAATATTAAAGAGAAGAAATAAAAGAATTTTGTGTTGACTTTTTTCGAATTAGGAATAAGTTGTATTGTGTTTCTATATAGCTTGGCATTTTTTGGATAAACGACCAACTACTAGTGCCAAAGTTGTACAATGTGACCTTAATTGTTATGTTTGAAAGCTAAATTGTGTGTTTAATGGTTTGAATTGTTGTAAACAAGTGATGGTTTTGTTGCAAGTCATTTAGATGCGTATATTTAAAACTACTTATTATAATAATATTATGATCAATAGATATGATAAACACAATTTATAATTTTGTCTTAAGATCAGGATCAAAAGAACAAGTTTATTTATCAACAAGATTCGTCATATTTTTAATTGAGCTTCAGTGGATGTTCTTTTTTCAAGTATTCGAACAAGTTAGGCCAGATTTTATGGTTTTATATTGTAATTAGACAATTTTAAGAATCCAAAATATCAAACGAAAAACTCGTAGCCCTAGACCAAAAAAAGTAAAATAACATTTTTTCCCATGATATATCGAAATATCTGTATATTTATATTTGTAGAGTAAAGTTATGGTAAGTTGACATACAACATTTTACTAAAGTTTTACGTAAATGTTAAACAATTTTGTCATAATATCGTAAAATGTGTTAATTTGGTAAAAATCAAGAACTAAACCTTCTGGATTTTTCAAAGATGAGTGACAAACTAAAGTATATCAGCTGTCCTATCACCGTTGAAAAATGTGCCACAGGTGAGAGTTTAAATTTTTAATGTATATAGCTAGATTTTTAATACAACAGTATCGGTACATTACAGGAAGCTATTTAGATAGTTTTTTTTCCAATGTATAAAGGCACAACATATAACAATTTTCATTCGCATGTGGCGTCCATTAACACGTCGAAATCTACAAGAACCTCAGTTGAAGTTTGGCTAACTAGGAAGTCAACAGAAAGTCTATCTCATGCAAAGCTACCATCAAAGGAGGATGTTCTTAAAAGATTCCTTTATCACCAATTAGAACCGAAAACGAAAAAGAGACGCGGAAATTGAAACCAAGCGACTACTAAATATCCAAAAACAAAAGACAAACCAAGAAGTTTTTGATACCTTTCTGAAAATAGCTCCAACACATCATCATGTGATGGGTATCAGGCTCCTTCGACCTCGACCTGCAAGGCAAAGGCGAAACCATCCTTGCAAAAGTCTGTTTCTACTATGGATGTTATTGCATACTATTGACCGAGTGAACCTTACTTGGTAATATCAATAGCAGATATCTCATTATCACGAAGCACAATACGTCAAACAAGAAACCAAATTCGTAAAAATGAAGTAGAATTGGATCAAGCTTTATTTATTTCACAATGTCCTCTTATCTTACACTGGGATGGAAAATTATTGAGCGATATTATTGATGGAGTACAAAAGGTGGATAGAGTTGCGATTATCGTCAGTGGAGGTGGATTAGAAAAAATAATAGGAGATCCGGAAATCAAAAGAAGTACGGGTGAACAACAAGCCGGGTGAACAACACGCATGCTTGTAACTTCTTAACGATTGGTGTCTCAAGGGTCACATTCGCGCACTTTGCTTCGATACCACAGCGTCTACACAGGGTTAAACGTAGGTGCATGTACTTTAATTGAAAAAGGCCTTGATAAGGAGCTCATATATGGATTGCTTGCCGTCATCACATAAAGAAGTTTTTGGATCATGCGGACCAGATGTACAATTATTTAAACGCTTTCAGAAACAGTGGTCGAAAATAGATAAAAAAATGTATAGTGGGAGATGGATCTTTATTTAGTACCAATAATTTGATAGAACTTCTTCAAGAAATGCAAAATTACTATGCCGAAGCTATAAAAAGTAAACAGCCTAGGGACGATTACCTCGAACTATTGACCCTGTGCCAAACTTTTCTAGGATGTTTAGAAAAAACTGAGGTTAAGTTCCGTGCACCCGGCGGCTTACATCAAGCTCGTTGGATGGCAAAAATAATTTATTGTTTAAAAATATACTTGTTTCAAAACCAGTTTGCCCTTACTGCAGCAGAGGAAAAAGAAGTCACTGATGTAAGTGTATTTGTTAGTCTAATATATGGCCGTTATTGGAATGAAGCCCTCATAGCCGATAAAGCCCCTTTAAATGACGCCAATCTATTTCAACTTATTGACAGCTATCTTAATAAACATATTCGTCCAGCGGCTTCTGAAACATTTCGTCGTCACCTCTGGTATTTTTCAGAATATCTCATTGGACAAGCTTTTTTCGATTCTCGAGTAACAGTTGAGTCTAAAAGAGAAATGGTTAAAAATCTCATGTTACCACCAAAAGCTAAAGCGTTCAAAAGACTCGACGGTAAAACTTTCATTCATCAGAGCCCAATTAAGTCCTTTGTTACCCAACGCACATTTCTTACCAAAGACCTCACGGAATGGAAGGACAATGCAATTTTTATTGAAATGGAGGAAAAAGTACGCCAGTTAAAAGTGGTAAACGACTGTGCAGAGCGAGGTATTGCATTAATTCAAAAATTTAACAATCGCTTTACCAAAAATGAACAGTAAAAACAATATTTGCTTCGGTTAGTCGATCTACATAGAAAGGATATTCAATAAAATATCATCGATATTTATTTAAACCCGCAATAACGGCCGAAACTTCGAATTCATCAGAATGATAATTCTGTTCGTACGGATTAGTTTTACGACTCATGTATTGCACAGGATGTAACATTCCATCTTCACATCGCTAGAATAATATTACGCGATAATTAAATTTACTGACATTAGTATAAAGATCGGTCTCTAAACCAAATGTAAACATGCGATACATCTTAGGTCACTTCCCAAAATAGTCTTTAAAACCTGAAACGCTGTCAATCGAACTTCCCCACATTCAAATGTGACACTCAGAAATATCCTGTGGACCCTAAAAAATGTGCACCTCTTTCGGTTTTTTTTTGGTATTTCATCACTGCCTTTATTTTATCGGTGCTGGTTTCTTCGTTAATATTTATTTCTGATTTTTTTTTTATTTGTAGGAAATCAACTAAGGACGTCTGCCACAACGTTGGCCTTGCCTTCCTTATATACTACATCGTATTTTAAATTTTCAAGTTCTAAACGCCATCTTAGTTTTTTGAATTTGTTTCTGAAGTTTTATTTGTTTCTTCTTTTTCATTTGTTATATATTTGCATTCTGTTGAATTCAATGTTCTAGAAGCGAAAGCTATTGGTTTTTCTAACCCGTCTTATACTTGGGACAAAACTGCACCAAGAGCGGTTTTTAATGCATCTGTCGTTATGAGATAAAAATTTTTTAAAAATCCGGGTAGGTTAGAATCGGGTAAGTAGTTTTAAATTTGCAAATGCTTTTACATATTCTAGATCTAGCATGTTAATGGTTTTATCTTTTTTTAAGTACTTAGACATGGGTTTAGTGACTTTAGAGTAGTATTTTATAAAATGTCTTTAAACGTCCCAGAAACTCTCATTTATCTATTTAAATTTTCAGGTGGAGTTGAGTTAATCGCTTTAGAACATTTCCCAGATTTTCAGAAGAGAATTCGTAGTGACACGAATTTCTTGAGATTTTTCTCCCATTGGTATTGGAAACCAGATTTTAAGTCCAATGTGGAAAAAATACAAACTTTCTTAGATTGTCTAAAATCTCCTCAATTTGGGTAATCAGAAACGTATCGTTTTTTGTCCTTTCGTTAAACTTACAAAAGTTCATCTAAACTTTCTCTTTTCGTGTAACTGATGCGTCTATTTTTTTTTTGTTCAACCCAAATTGGAGAAATATATGGGCTGCTTGAATTGTGAATAATTCCACTATCCAGCATTTCCCAAACTTGATCTTCCACATCCTTTTTAAAGTGGTGTGGATATCGGTATGTCTTATTATATACCGGGGTTTCGTCATTAGTAAGGATTTGATGTTTTATAACTTTTGTTGAGTTTCTCATTTCCTTTTAACAAAACATCTTGGTTTTTATATATAACATTTATTAGTGCATTTTTTTGTTGCCATTTAGTTGCTCTATCCAAATTAAGGGATTTATTGTTTTTTTATCGATTTCTGAATTGTTATATAAAGGGATTGGTTCTATTGTTTCGAAGTTATCAACTTTTAAAATTAACTTCGGTAACTTTTTCGGTGGTACCCAAAAATTGGGTATCTTTAAGCACATCTATAAAATATTTATACGCAAGCATTCAACTTAATAAAAATATAAATAAAATTATGAGCAATAATTTTGTCTATTGGGCACATTATTTTTTGCTTATTTGTGACATTTCGTATGTAATGAAATTTAGTTGAATTTGCGACATTTCTTGGTTTTATTGACGTGCTAAATCATATTTTGTGTCAAAATACCAATATTGTAATTTTTTGATAATGACATTTTAAGTTTTGATACCAAACGATAAAACTCAAAATGTACACAAACGAACCAAAAAACAAAAAAAAAACACAAACAAATTTGGTTAGCAAATTTGATAGAAATAACAATTAGCAAAAAGCATACTAGATTAACTGATATAGGTGAAAGAACTCAAAATTTAGACCAAAAAAAAATAAAAAAAAATACAAATATGGTTAGCACAATGTCAAAACACAAACTAGAAATTCATTGCAATTAGCCAAAGGCATGCATTAACTGATATTAGGCGAATTTTTGAGCTATTTTAATATGTTATTAACTTCATATTGTTGACAGCTTATTATCCGGATATTTATCTGCATACATGCGGGCGCCTTTAGTAGTGGCTGATAGATTTATGATGATGTATATATATATATATATATATATATATATATATATATATATATATATATATATATATATATATATATATATATATATATATATATATATATATATATATATATATATATATATATATATATATATATATATATATATATATATATATATATATATATATATATATATATATATATATATATATATATATATATATATATATATATATATATATATATATATATATATATAATATAAAAAGACAAATAGCTAGAATGCAAAACAAATCATAATTATTTCTACCCCAACAGCAATATAATTTGAACATAAATAATTTTATCCATTTGGAAAATATTTAACATAATTTTGGTTGAAAGAGTATAATATGTTGTTCTAGTTGAAAAGTCGTAATGATACAGGTGGAATGGCTCTATATACACTAAAGAAATAAAAAGTTGTGCTATCTTGAGATTCAGGAAAATTCAAAATTTTAATTACAATAATGAGCAAACCAAGTCAACTTTATAACACAAAATTTATAAAAGTTCGAGCATAACTCAACAAAACATACCTTTATTTATATATATGCATATATAATTACTACTATATGTTTCTTGTTTATTTGAGCAACATATAATTTCGTTGGCATATATTTACCATTCTCCACGAATAATGTATTCATCGATGATAATTAAAACTACAGAAAAACTATATACATATATATGGATATTTCAGTTCCATCGTCAGCATGAACATAGCATTACATATACCTATATATATATTATGGTATATATTATAGCATAATATATAATAGAGGGAGTGAGACTGGAATAGTATCGTCATAGAGCATAAAATAAACACATACTTTTTGCATGTAATTAAAATTATAATAAAATTAACATATATAACTTTAAATTATATGCAATGACAACATTAATAAAATGAAATACCGTGAGTTATGCTAAAATTATGCTCATTGCTTTTTTATATATGAACATAAATACATATTATATATACCAGCAGCAGTAAATAACTATAATTTAGTTTGAAGTTTTGTTGTTGACCTATGCGTATCTATATATGTGTGTGTAGCCCCATCTTTTGGGACCAACCATAATATAGCAACTACACACATGAAAAAACTTGACTAACAACCAAAACGATGAACTATAGTAGCAAATATCCTTTTCGTATTGTTGTTGTTCGCTGTGCGGAATTTATTCTATTGGTACAGTTTGGGTTAAATCTGGAAAGCAAATTAATTTATTTATGTATAGAGGATACATTTATTTTGGATTTCTGCCGAAATTTTCTTGATTTTGCCATGATGAAACACAAACACATAGACACACACAAAAAATAACACAAAAAAGGGAAAATTTATGGAGGCTGTGATGAATTAGGTTAATACATTCTAAAATGTGGTTTTGAATTTTTTTTTTATAATGTTTTCATTAATTTAGAGTTTTATAATTTGAGTGAGATTTTTAATGGTTTTCAATTAAGTGTGATGGATTCGTATTCTTTATTTGGAAATAAATGTTAGGTGTAAGGAGTTTTTTTTAAGAATTTTTAACAAGCTATTATTATGGGCATATAGTATTTTTACACTTAAAACCAAATAATATTTAAATTTTTATTAATTAATCTAAAGTAGAATTACTTTACGGGTTCTACTGTAGTGTAAGCTCAAAGTTGGGTTTAACTATAATAACACTTCACTATCTTGCATTTATCAATTTTGATACTTGCGTAATTTGTTTGGGGAACTACTTAAGTAACACTTTCAGCAGAGTTCTTCATAACTTATGTCTAATATTATTTTAATTGGATCTACCAATGAAAAAAGACCCACCATTACTTTGCCATCTTAGTTGATCCTCCAAATAAAGGTGACTACATCATACGCTTTTTAATATAGCATCACCAATTCCATAAGTATTAATTATAGGATGTTGTTTCAAAGTAGAAGAAGAGGATTATCTACTATTGTGACTACCGCTAGCCATTCAAGGCGATCGAAAAGTATTGCACTGTGGGACAACAAGTAGCGTTTGGTAGAATTTTTGCTGTTAGAAGTTGATAGTGAAATCCAAAATTATTCGTTTGCTTAATTCCAAAGCAACTTTAAAGTTTTCACCGTTTCTTCAAAACTGAAATCAAAAATATCATAGTTTTGTAGTTCTATTGGTATTGCTTGCATCAGGACGAGACAGTTAGCGAGTTTGCAGAGGAGTTTTTTAAAAGCTCTAAATTTGGTAGTGTAGTTTTATTCTTTGAATACAGCGTGGATAAATACAAATTGTCAGTTTCTCTACTTTCCTCATCGATCGCTTTCATATGGCTACTGTTGGTATTGTAATGCCGATTCTAATTGGAGTGGACGAGGAGTAATTGTTTTTTATTGTAATTTTTATTATAATTTTTTTTTGTTAACAAAAATTGTTAACATAACATGCTCCGAGAGATAAATTCATTCACGTTCACTATGTTTTTTATGGCATTGATGATCCATCTTAATTTTGTTTATTGGGCAATTGTTTCTTTAAGTACATCTTTCCAACGACTTGCCATTATTATATTCTGTCCATAATAATCGGCACCTAATAGTTTGTTGATTGAACCGTGTTAATGGAAAGTAATATCTGCCAATATCAAATTTGTTGTGTGACTCGCAGCTGTTCTTGCTTGAATCGTGTTTTTTTTCAGTGATGAATGTACCTTAAGATGAGTTAAAATATGAACTTAATGTTATCCAAAGTTGATCGTCACCTTTACTTTGGCAGTTGCAGTAATACGCAAACTTGTTTAGGCTTAGAATCTGACTGCAAGTTATATTTATTGTTGGAAAATCTTATTTTTTAGTTACTTCCTTTTGAATACTATTAAGCCAATTGTGATAACCTTTATAACATTTTTAAATTTTTTTGCAAAAAAAAGATAACAGTGCTTCCATAACTATTTTTGGCGTGAGGATTTCGCTTTTCCAATATCAATTCTCTCTTAGACTGATAGATCTTGAAATAGCTAGTAATTTCGTGGACGCTGCTACAATTAGTAAAGGATTCATCAGTCGCCGTAGGAAGTATTGATCTATTTTGAACGTTTTGTAATTAAAATGGTTTCTTTTTTTTTACCTTTTCTCTCGATAGTGCGGCAACTGACTGGAATCTTGTTTTGAGAAAAGTGAAAAAACTATCCATCATTCGGAATCTCTTTTTGATTTTTAATTTAAATTTTTTATACATGCGATGAGTCTCAGCATCTAGATTTTCGATCAAAACGCGAATTCGGAATCTAGCTTTTTGGTCAAACCATAAAGCTTCGTTTAAATACATTAGATTTTTAGTGCATGCATTTATTTGAGGGCAATATCATGCATTGCTTTTAGGCTGCTGGCTTATTATACGCTTAGTGTGAGTAGAGCCCATCACTTAGTGTTGGTTGATTATTAATATGACTATTATGATTATTATTATTATTATTATTATGATTAAGTCGGTCATTTGTTGTACCATTGGTATTAGATTTGCTTCAAAACATGGTCAACTGATGACCTTCCACAACCAAATATGTTGCTAACCTTGTTTTTGACAGAATGATGAAAGAATGCAATACAATTACGTACTCATTTGCGTTTTGTAGATGACCCCCAACTCAAACAGCACCATCACGACCCTTAATTAGGTTTAAAAACCGAAGACTATAGACTTCAAAGGTTTCGATTTTATTATATCGCAAATATTTTTCTTCGTTAGGTTTGAAAAAACATCCAAAAAACATTTCGGCCTCAGCTACCCTCGCGTTATTACCCCAATTACTCGACCATATTTGTTACTTGTTTTTTTTTACCCTGCCCAAAAACGGCCACACTGTGACCTGAAAGATTGTTATTTGTTCGATTGTTACTTGGTGTTTGGATTTGTTACTTGCATTTTTATTTCGTGCAACAATTTTCAATATTTTAAGAAGCGAGAACACTCGAGAGGTCCAACTTTCTTGCTGTTGTGTGTTAAGTGAAATTGTTTCTTTGATTGTAACTATCTTTTGTTTCGGTAATTTTTCCTCATTTTTCAGCCACAATGGACCATCCTATCACAACTTATAAGTTAAAAATTTCTCCAGCAGTAATCTTCTTGTTGCATAAACGGCAGCATTGGTTGGAACATGAAACCATTGTTTTCTAAGGGTTTTTTCCAGAGCTTTTGACGTTTTATTTGCCACTAAAACTTTCTAGCATCTTGGTACATCCGCTAGCCGATCGAACACTAATGTAGAGTTGGTCCAGGAACCCTTGCTGCTTACGATTGTTTAGGGTGTCTTGCTGCTTAAATGATTTCATTTTTGGACTAAAAGTAATGCAGGACTTAGTTATCTTGCAAATGACAAAGTTTTAATTGTTGTGACCTTTTTATTTTTGCTTTGAATTAGGTGGATTAATACTTCTCCCTGCTTTTATGTTTCGCATTAATGACTACAGCATATACACTGTTTCTAGCATTGCAGAACCCATGCAACTCAGTGTAACTCAGTGCAACCTGAAGCTTGAAGCTTTCAAGGAATTCTTACCATTCATAATTTTTTAAGTTTACCACGCAGTGCAAGCTTCCAACTGTTTTAAGCAACGTATCATCCCAGTCAATTGGTTTCAACCACAGTTGATCTTCAAACAATTTGTTGTAACTGTCTATCTTCGGTTTGGATTAAAACTTTTCAAAATGTTCAAGATTTCGCTATTGCTTCATAGGTGGTAGCTGAAGTTTATAGTTTAGTTTAGTTTAAAGTTGAGGCACAGTTAGCGACTTTTGTCTACTTTTGTGT
This sequence comes from Tipula confusa, assembly GCA_963556175.1. Classification (NCBI taxonomy): domain Eukaryota; kingdom Metazoa; phylum Arthropoda; class Insecta; order Diptera; family Tipulidae; genus Tipula; species Tipula confusa. Next base: position 20,221,512 of record OY744476.1, on the reverse strand, counting down.
AGTTCCATCTATCTAAAAATAGCATGAACTAACACGCTATAATTTAGTTTAGTTAGTTTAGTCGATTTCAGTAGACAGCATAAGTATTTGATTCTATAGTTCAACTTTTTAATGTTAATTTTTTATACTTTCAGGTGTGTAGAACCTATTTTTGAACAGTCTTAATAGCGCGATTTAGTTTACACTTAAATAAAAGAGATTTGGAATGTTGACATTGCCTCTTTATTCTGCGTTTATCTTGAACAAGGTTTAGGAAGCTCCAAAATTTATTTTAACCTCTTTGCAACCTTACCAATATCATTTATTCTAAGTGGTTAAGCTATGGAAACGTAGTTTGTTCGGGTAGTAGATTATTATGTTGATCAGCATCCTCGGTTTCTATTGAACTAGAAATTTAATTCCCAAGATTGAATTCTACGCTAGCTAATCTAGTCACTGACACTAAGCATTTCTAAAGAGACCATAATCTAGAGGATCGATATTTTCTGTGTTTAAAATAAAATTGCACAAAACATTTCTAATTTATTCTAATTAGCTAGCTGAGCTTTACTATGTTTATGATGTAATCCAATTCAGCATCATCATGTTTACTATAAGTAGTATTATTATTAAGTTTTTTTTTTCATTCCATTTTATTTTTCCTGAATATCATCACCATATTGTATTTCAAATCCTCATTCCAGACAAAATACTTTGTACTGTATACTTTCATATTGTGCTTCTAATAGAGAATAATAAAGAAATGTGAATGGAATTATTCATCTAATTTGTAATTCTTTACAAGCTTTTATTTTTAATTCGTATGTATCTCTTCGCATTGTCTTTGTTGTTGGTTTGTTTTTCATTCTACATTCATTTCCATTTAGGTTATTGGAGCTGTTTTGTCTGGCTATACCAAGCATAGTATTTTATTAGAACTCTTGAATGCGAGTATTATTTGATTTTGACAACAAAACAATAATTCTGTAATTTTTTTTTTCATTTTGCTGTGGTTGTTGGATATATGGAGTGGGATTACAAAATCATCATTAGAATGTTAATGATCATCTTTAGCTATGTAAATATGGAATGAAATTCAAACGCTTCAGAAAATATTAATGTAACAAAAACAAAATATTATATATATATATATATATATATATATATATATATATATATATATATATATATATATATATATATATATATATATATATATAAATATATATTTATAAATAAAGCATTAAAACTATGCAAAAATAAACAAAAAGCTTATTATTGTTGAAACTTTTATTTTTCTGTATATGTTATGTAAGCTTTTTGTTATTTAGTTTAATTTTATTTATGAATATTATAATGTTTTGATCTATCCGTTAAAATTTTTATGTTTTATTTTACACTACAATTTTTACCCCGTTTCCGCACGACTTTTTGTGGTATTGGTATATAATATAGTGACCCAGTTGAGTGCTATAGTCATTTTAATTTTCCCCGAATACTGTAAGCATAGGTATTATAAATTTAAGTCTGTCTAAAAATTTAAATATAACCAGGACGGCGTCGTTTATGTTTTTAACTTGTGCAAATAATACGCAGGTATGAGTATCATGTAAAAAGTATGATTGACGATCCATTGATTCACTTTTCACTCACAATCCAAAGTATGTGGACTAACCCGTTGCCGGATTTTTATGCTTGAAAATGATTGTACGAAAAAATATCATTTTGTTGAGTCACTGTATGCGAATAAATATTATCTCAGTTCTATTTTGTAAGCTTTTTCACAAATTAACAACAAGATTTAGTTCAAATTTTATTCAAAAGCAACAAAACCAAAAAACATTATAAATAACAATGAACATTACAACGTTTTATTTTAAAGCAAAGCTACATAATTTTTCTCTATATTATGCTCGTTCATTTTCATATTCATGCATAATTCCCTAAAATTACTCAACTACTTAAACCCAATCTAAAGGGTGTGCGAATTAGAGGCCATATTTATCAAATTCAAAAAAAGGGAATACAAATCAACCTAAATATGAGTAAAGAGGTAACCAAGAAAGTTTTTTGTATGAATTATTACAAATATCGCATTATGATTCGTTCAAATGAATCCAACTTGACATAGGCAACAATTGAAAGTGCTCAGATCCTTTTTATTTGGTTAAATCAATAGAAGCTACATGTTGAATAGGTTCACTTATACTGGAATAGTATACTGACAATTCGCGACACAAATACGCAAAAGATGCACAAATACGCAAAAGATGACATGACGTTTGTTCGAAAGTATGAACGTTCGGATCTACTTATCACCCTAAGCACAGACATGATCTTCTTTACTATATGGATCGTGCCTTACTCACAACACAGATTTCAAAAATGTATATGGGGTCCATATTAATGTTATAGACGAAACTTCAGTAAAGCCAGTAAAATATATTTGGAATTATGCCAACAAGAACATGGTTATAGCCATTAGCTAGTTGCTCGTTACATCACCAGTAAAGAAGCATTTTTTGCGAATATTCGCATTCAATATCTACAGACGCTATTCAACTGTTTAACATCTCGCTATGTTCACTTAAAAAATGGCCAGCATCTATTCTTCACCAATCAACTTGCAAAAACTAGAGCTGAACACAACCAAACACAAAAATCGCTCTTTTTCAAGTATTGTGAACATCTAATGACTTCGCTAAAACATTGCTAGAACCGTGCATTTGTCAGATGCATTATAACGTTTAAACACAGTACATCCTAAAAACAATGAGTGTTATTGTTTGCGATTGTTATTGCATCTTATTGTAAAATACCAAACTAATAGAGACACCTGAAGCAAGTTCAAGCTGAGTTTACATGAGATTGATCATCATTGAAATACAACGATAAAAGAGGCATCGCTTACGTGTCATCCAAAGATAATACGTACTTTGTCCGCAATCATTTTAACAACAGGCTCACTATCGAATCTACGAGAATTATAAGAAACTTATCGCAAAAACATTCATTGCAGCACAAACAAAGCTTTCATTGCTGTTTAGTTGCAACCCGCCAGTAAAACACATCTATTCAATACTGAAGTCGGTCTCAATATGGATTGGAACAAAATTCGCAGTACCATTATTGGTAATTGCACCAACACTACTCAATGGTGAACGATCAGCACTCTTGAGTGCATTTATAACACAAACTACCATTTAATTTGAACCAAATTGAAACACTACCCTATGTATAACTTCAGCAAAAATTCCGGAATGGCCACAATCCTTATAAAACATGCAAAATCATCGTTTGGGATAAATGCAATATGACAAATAAAAAATCGTAATCGGCGCTAGATTGGACTCTTTGAAACTTCGGAGAAAAAGGCCTTCTGATATATTTGCAGCGAATTTACACCAATCGTTGCGCCCATTGTACAATATACATCGATTCATAAAATTTCATTTCCGACAAACTAAAGACAAATTCAACTAAATATTTAAGCCGTTATATGCAAGGTATTTGTACATTTAACAAGAAACCACAAAAATCTAGTTTGGCTGAGCGTAAACTATACCAACGATATCCTACGATCTGCCATTCAAATTCAAGCGGCACATTTTCCCTTTGCGTTTTGCCTTTTTAATCACCATCAACAAAGTACAAGGGCACTTGTTCCTGTTTTTTCCACGCCAATTGTTTGTTGTTTGCTCCCAAATTTGCCCAGAAAATTTATTTACATATAAATACAAGCCCAATAATAATTTTATGAGAGAAAGTAATTAAATCTTCTAAATTATTTAAAGATAACCAAAATTCTGGCAAAATGTTCGTAATTTGGGATTTGGTAGATGCAGGAGTATCATTCATGAGGTTTTCAAGCCAAATGAATTCAATAATTTTTTTAGCTTCAATCTTAACTCTGGTAGTAATACGGTCGAACTACTTCCTGATGAGTCCATTAATTCATTTTCTGTCACAAATATTTCGCTCGACGAGTTAGATTCCGCTATTTGGAAGGTTAAATCGGAATCTTCTGGTTTGGATAATATCTGTTTAAGATTCATAAAACGAGTTTTTACTTTCGATTCAAAGCACTTGTTACGTAAGTATTAATTTTATCCTTACGTTCTCTTTCTTTCCGGACTAGTGGAAGTTTAGTAACATTATTCCTATCTCAAAGATTAGCAATCCTTCTGAACTATGTCATTTTCGACCAATAAGTCTGTTAAGCTCCATCTCTAAAGCTTTTAAGATAGTTGTCAGGAATAAAATTCAGGTACACCTTAATAGCAATAGTTTAGCTAGCTGTGTTCTTTTAGGGCTTAGAAAGTATCATGATACAACCACTGCGTTATTAAAATTATGTGATGACATTAAGCGTAATATGAGTAATAGAGATTTGACCTCTTTAACTTTGTTAGATTTTTCCAAGGCATTCGATTCTATAAATCGCAAAGGTGTTTTATTCAATAAGCTTATTTGTCAATTTAGATTTTCGTTTTCCTCCACCAAATTAGTTTTCCATCTTTCCAATCGTTCTCAGGCAGTTTATTTCAGTGACAGTTTATCTGATTTCCTTCCAGTTACTTCCGATGACGTTTTCTTATTCCGAATTATTCCGTTTTTAAATATTATTAAACATTTAGGGTAAGTTTTTATTAAATATCTTTCTTGGAGGACCACTTAGTTAATATTAGTAGAAGATTTGGCATGCTAGGCAGTTTGTACAAAGAGGTAGAGTTTACGGATAGTCAATTTAAAAAGATCATTTCTCCAAAGGTGTTTAAATGCTTATACTAGGTTTATTTTTGGTATTAGAAAATTCGATTATATTTCTCCTTATTCTAATTATGCTTTAGGGTGTAGTTTATTTACCTTTTTTAACTTCGCGTTTTTCTGGAATTTGTTATAGGAAGTTGTTATTAGTAGGTTTCATTCTGCTAACTTGCGAGTACTTCTATCAAAAAATTTTGTTAGATCGTTACATAAATCCTTTTACGATAGGAGGATTTCTCTCTAGAATGCAATTCCACTTGTTATTAAAAGGCTAGGTTCGATAAAATAAATTAAGTCAAATTTTTAGATTAGTGTGGCTAATTGGCAATACACAGTTTTTTTTTAAATTTTTTATGTTACTTGTAATTTTTGTTATTTTATTATTATTTTTATTACTCCATCTCGTGTAGCGCATTTCATTATAAATGAGCTGTAGTTTAAAATGAGGTGTGCTGTATAGGGCGAATTTATTTTGAAAAAGTTAAGAGGTTTATATGCCTAATGAAATCAAATGTCGGTATTTATGTTATTATATTTGCTTCCATATGTGCTTTCCCTCTTAATTTTAAATTCTAAATTCTATATGTTTATGTAACATATACATACAAATAAACAAAAAAATAAAATTTTCCATTTTAAAATATTGGTAGTACCTTTGCGAACAAAATTTTCAAATCCTTCTGGAATTTTGTTATTTTATTGCTAAATAAGAACTTAATTTTTTTAAATATTGGTCATATCCATTAAAGTTTAGGAACTGTCCATATGATACCTTGATAAAAAGCTCTGATCATCGATATAAATACTCTCAGCTTTAAAATTTTTATACATTCTAACAAATAATTTTTATCCCAAAAAAATAGCGAAAGGGTTACCCTTTGGAAGTTTACGAATTTTACTGTACATTTAATACATCACGTAATAGAATAGATCCAAACTTTTTCTGTTTCTTTCCGAATGTGTATTTTTGCATCAGGATGAATGACTTATAAATGCAAGGATCATATAAAATTGATGTAATGTGTGAGAACAATGAAATGGGTCGACGCTCCAGAGCAAATGATATAAAGAAAAATTACATAATATCTTCAAAATTAATAAAAGTACTGTAGAAAGTTATAAATAACATGCTGAGTCTATGTTGATTAGCACAACTTCAATACTTGTGGCATGTAGCTAGGAGGGCCTTAATTAAAATGTAAACTTTCCAAATTTTGGATTGGATCCAAATTTTTCTTCATATATCGCTTCCAACTACATCATTTTCTATCGGCCGTTTTTTATTGGCTTGCAACCAAGCAAGCGTATTTAGTGTCCTTTTATGTGTTTGGGAAACAAACAAGTGAAAAGTTTTCTAATTTTCTAATGCAATAATATGGAAGAGCAAAACAAACGAAAGGGTTTGTTAGTTTGAGTTAAGAATACTTTTGTTTAGTCGATTTGATTTTGTTTTTTAATAGGTACCTATATCAAACATCAAGATATAAGAGAATGCAAGGACTTTGTTAATATGTCTATCTAACAAAGTGCAATGAATGGTTAAGAGTAGTTAAAAATGTTGTAATAAATGCAATGAGAAAAGTATAACAGAAATATCGGAGTACAGATAACTTTATGATACTGCTGTGAAGCCTTTTTGCAAAAATGAGCTTAAATTAGAATAGGAATGATACTCGAATGTACTGAAAAAACAAAAAACTACCTAAACCTGAGAAAATTGAAAAAATATTTTCAATACGGAAAAAATACTGGGAATACAGGAATACAACACTGTTTGCATAAAAGTGGTGGTAATTTTCCCAAAAATTATATATATATATATATATATATATATATATATATATATATATATATATATATATATACATATATATTTATATATATTTATACCTACCAACGTATAAGAAATAATAATGTTGCCCTCAATCTATTTTATTACACCTTTCAGAAGGAGTAATTTCCGTTCAAAAATAACAACAAAATTTACGAAAAAGTTAAATTGGTAAAGTTCAAATCCAAAAATATACTTTAAGACGCAAAAAGCTTTAGCATAAAGAAAAGAAATATATGCAACAATAAATTTTTCGGAAAAGTACATTTTTAGTTTTGTTTTTTCCATTTGGGATGGGAATGTATGATTTTAGGGAGGTTACCTATATGTTATGGTTAGAATTCATGTATTATTTTTATTTATATACAATTTGATGTACATATATATGTAAATTCACGGTATAATTTGTAAATGTCATTTGATATAGGTTGGTTGGTGCGGCTGGCTCGTATAACTCGTTCACCATTATAATGTTTTTGTTGCGCGGAAGTTATATTACATGTATGTCAAAGCACAATACCATAAATGATATTTTATGTGCACAGCTTGGGTAGAAACGACAAAATATAAATGTTAGCAGAAAAATTGGCTTTAGCGTGTTGAAATTCTATATGTATCTGCATTACAGCACCCAAAATTTTAAAAGTGACTAATTAAATTCGTATTTATATGTACACGAAATAAAAGTAAGCTCAACTTTTTATTTTTTTATTTTTTTTTTTGTGCTTGCTGTCATGTAAATGGAATATAAATTCATGTATATGCATGCATTCATGAATTATTATCGTTTTTAAATTTTTTGTTGTTAGTCGAAATATATAAGCTATGTTTGTGTACTAAAAATATGCATATAGAGTTTTTTTTTTTAGAAAATTTGTCTGTTAAATGCATATTTACAATTTACATACATTTTGTGAATATTTTTTATATAAAGCTATGTATGCATGTACTTTTCATATAATATATGCAGTGTATATAGTGAAAAGATGTTAAATTTATTTTGTAATTAAATTTTCGTATGTTACAAATTATATTACAACATTTTCTTTTCTTATCTCCTACTGTATATATTTATATATAAGTATAAGGATGTAGTTTAGTATAGTTTCTATATGTATATGATAAAAAAAGTTTTTGTATCTTCATAATGTCGTTTATTATTATATTTAACTTTGCTTCCAAAAATTTTCATTTTAAATAAAAACTTTAAAAATTTAGTTTTTCAATTTTTTTGTACTTTTTTTTCGTGAAAATGAAAATAAAAGTTTTCAATTTTTTGAACAAATTGTTATTCTTTTCTTAGATTTGGAATTTATTTTCGCTGCAATTTTAATTAATTTTTATTTACATATGTATATATTATGCAGAATGCAGTGAATTGGAAATGTTACTTTTTTCGGTATTGTTGGCAAATTCAATTGGATTTAATAGTTTTGCATATGTATAATACGATGGAGTTTATGTGAAATTTAGTGGAAGATTATAGTATAAGAATTTGAGACATTTTGGTTGCGGTTTGTGGTTATCATTAGAATTTAAAGTTTTTACTTATTTTTACCACGCGCGGTTGAACACAGCGTATTCAAATATGTTTAGTAAACGATTCTGTCAGCAATATAAAAATTATTAAACCAAATTTCATAAAATTAAAAATTTTACAGAAATAAAATTTGGATCAAAAATCAAAGTTTTTGTGCAGCTTTGCCTTTTTAAATGGAAATCATTAATATGAAAAGCTGTCGCAAACTGACACAAGCAACAGATAATTCGATAGTTCGTCCTTTTTACAATAATCGATAAAAGGTCATGGTTCATCGTATAAAGTACAAAAAGAATGTCAAACTACTTTGTTTATTAGATGTTCTTTAACTGGAATTTCAGATTTATTTGTTAATAAACTTTTCACTTTTCACTTTTCATTTTTCACTTTTCACTTTTCACTTTTCACTTTTCACTTTTCACTTTTCACTTTTCACTTTTCACTTTTCACTTTTCACTTTTCACTTTTCACTTTTCACTTTTCACTTTTCACTTTTCACTTTTCACTTTTCACTTTTCACTTTTCACTTTTCACTTTTCACTTTTCACTTTTCACTTTTCACTTTTCACTTTTCACTTTTCACTTTTCACTTTTCACTTTTCACTTTTCACTTTTCACTTTTCACTTTTCACTTTTCACTTTTCACTTTTCACTTTTCACTTTTCACTTTTCACTTTTCACTTTTCACTTTTCACTTTTCACTTTTCACTTTTCACTTTTCACTTTTCACTTTTCACTTTTCACTTTTCACTTTTCACTTTTCACTTTTCACTTTTCACTTTTCACTTTTCACTTTTCACTTTTCACTTTTCACTTTTCACTTTTCACTTTTCACTTTTCACTTTTCACTTTTCACTTTTCACTTTTCACTTTTCACTTTTCACTTTTCACTTTTCACTTTTCACTTTTCACTTTTCACTTTTCACTTTTCACTTTTCACTTTTCACTTTTCACTTTTCACTTTTCACTTTTCACTTTTCACTTTTCACTTTTCACTTTTCACTTTTCACTTTTCACTTTTCACTTTTCACTTTTCACTTTTCACTTTTCACTTTTCACTTTTCACTTTTCACTTTTCACTTTTCACTTTTCACTTTTCACTTTTCACTTTTCACTTTTCACTTTTCACTTTTCACTTTTCACTTTTCACTTTTCACTTTTCACTTTTCACTTTTCACTTTTCACTTTTCACTTTTCACTTTTCACTTTTCACTTTTCACTTTTCACTTTTCACTTTTCACTTTTCACTTTTCACTTTTCACTTTTCACTTTTCACTTTTCACTTTTCACTTTTCACTTTTCACTTTTCACTTTTCACTTTTCACTTTTCACTTTTCACTTTTCACTTTTCACTTTTCACTTTTCACTTTTCACTTTTCACTTTTCACTTTTCACTTTTCACTTTTCACTTTTCACTTTTCACTTTTCACTTTTCACTTTTCACTTTTCACTTTTCACTTTTCACTTTTCACTTTTCACTTTTCACTTTTCACTTTTCACTTTTCACTTTTCACTTTTCACTTTTCACTTTTCACTTTTCACTTTTCACTTTTCACTTTTCACTTTTCACTTTTCACTTTTCACTTTTCACTTTTCACTTTTCACTTTTCACTTTTCACTTTTCACTTTTCACTTTTCACTTTTCACTTTTCACTTTTCACTTTTCACTTTTCACTTTTCACTTTTCACTTTTCACTTTTCACTTTTCACTTTTCACTTTTCACTTTTCACTTTTCACTTTTCACTTTTCACTTTTCACTTTTCACTTTTCACTTTTCACTTTTCACTTTTCACTTTTCACTTTTCACTTTTCACTTTTCACTTTTCACTTTTCACTTTTCACTTTTCACTTTTCACTTTTCACTTTTCACTTTTCACTTTTCACTTTTCACTTTTCACTTTTCACTTTTCACTTTTCACTTTTCACTTTTCACTTTTCACTTTTCACTTTTCACTTTTCACTTTCCACTTTTCACTTTTCACTTTTCACTTTTCACTTTTCACTTTTCACTTTTCACTTTTCACTTTTCACTTTTCACTTTTCACTTTTCACTTTTCACTTTTCACTTTTTTCTTGCACTCAGAGTAGTTTGCTGCGACACAAATTGTATTGCATTTTATTTACTTGGAACCATTTTGAAGTAGCTCCTTTACTTGCTCAGATGACGAAAGAAAGGCGAATCGGATAGTATGAAAGTGCAAATCATTTAAAGCTAAATTGCGACTTTCTACAGTGAGTATGATGTTGCTTTGGTTGCTGTGAGTATATTAAAATATTCCAGAACACCTTATCACGCTTAATTTTAAGATTTTGTATAGCATTGTTTAATTTTGATTTTAGGGCAGGACTTCTTTATAGTGGCGATTGTCTGTATATTTAACATTTTAACATTAGTTGTTGTTGAATTTTCTGAAACACGTTGGGTAGTTTTATATGAACATAAATCTTTCAAATAAATTAAGTGCTCATAATGATGGCCTTTGATTTCAATGCACTTATTAACCTGCAGTTCAAATAAATGTACACAACAGAAAGAATTTTTTAATTCGCTCAATCATATACTCTAAGATCTGGTCATCTGGCAGGTCAATTTTCCGAACCAGCTCGGTAAATCGATATTCAATAGTCGGTGGATCGATATCCACCGACCATTGAAATCAACGAACAAAATTGAAATGATGGTATCATGTATCATAAAACTGTGATACTGATGAGTAGCGCATACATGTTGGCCGATTTTAAAACTTTCAATATCTTGGAACATAAGTTGCAATCAAAAAGTATAGCCACTTACCATATTAGTAAAAAAAAATTACTAAGTTTTCTTTAAATCCAACAACCATTCCATAAAACTTACCTCAATCTCAGCCTGAACGAATAGTATGTAAAACTATCTTTTTTCATAGTTCTGAAAAATTAAGCAAAAAAGGTTCTCGTTTTAATCAAAAAACTTCGGTATCCTAAATTTTAAAACTTTAACATGAAAATTTTGAAACTGACCAACTGATTTATAACACAAACATTACAATTTTTTTTATTTTTTTATGTTGTGTGTTAATTTGTAGGAAATACGAAATTAACATTTAAACTAATTAGTGATTATAATTTTTTCATCAACTGTCCATTTTAAATTTTTCATTTTCAACTTTATGAATATTTAAGGCAGAAGGATTAAATTATTATGTTGGTTGAATAAAAAAATGAACGATTAACAAAATGTGTAAAGTAATTTTATAATTTAAATTTTTAAATTTTTTTTTTGTTTTTCATAATCTAAAATTATGCAAATTAAATTAAATTTTTTATTTTTTATTTTTGGGGAGAGAAAGTTTGGTTGTTTTTTTGTATGCATGTTTATTTATGTATATTGTTTACGGTGTGCTGGGTGCTGGGTGCATAAGGGATTTGACTTTTACTGGTGTGTGACTATATACGAAATATGAGTGCATTGGGTTGTGTAATCGCAGTTATGAGGACATAAATAAATTAAATTTGTGCTTTAGATAGCCAAATCTTTTAAGTTTTTAAGTACTTTTCCGATTATTGTACCAGGCCTGGCTGCTTTTTTATATCTATGGTTTCCTTGGTTATTTTTTGTACTTGGCGCTACCTGTATTTTATTGGCTGGATTTTTGAAGTTCCTGCATCATTAGATAACATGTCGGGGTTTCCGATTTGCTCGTTAGGTATAAATACTCTACTAAGGTGTTAACCAAATATGTTTGCTTTATCTGTATCACTTCTTTAGTGAATATGATAATTTTCTTCTTCGCGTTCTTTTAACAAGGCTTTTTTTTACTAGACCTTTTATCGCTTTGTTTAATTATGTTTTAAAAGTAGATGGTCATGTTGTTGCCACTGCATATGTATTGACTGTTTTATCATTAAGAGCTGCTGAATATTTTACAATGAAATCTGGTACTATGTAAACTGAGCTACCGGGCGTAGCATCCGTTGCAGCTTGTTTTAATACATCTGTGTTAGGTTTTCTATTGCTACATCAACTTTATCTTTTGTTTTAAGAGCGACATTTAATGAACACGCTCTGGTTAATGTAGACTTGAATTAAGTCCAATTATTATGTTGTTTCGTCAGGAATCTAAGTGACAATAGTTTTAGAACTTGCATGTTAAGTGTTAATAATACCGATGAATGATCAGAAGACAGGTCGTAGCACGTTTTAGCCATTATCAGAGAATTAGCTATACCATTTGTATCACAAAAGTTCAGTAAGGCTGGAATTTTTCGCTTCTTTGTTGGCCAATAGGTTGGGTGGCCAACAGATGTATGATCCAGCTTTTAGGCAGATACTAGTGGCTTGAATATGCTCCTCACCATATTTTAGAAATCATAATATTGTATTTTGTTCCTTATATAAGGATAGCAGTTCTATTCTTGTAATTTGGTGCTAGGATACTTAGTATCATAAAAATTGTATCCGAGATGACCCGTTGTTGTAAAATGGGTTTAAATAATCAGCATAATATCGATGTTGTGTTCAATAAGAACATTGTGTACATCTAGTTAACGTTGCATTAGCCCATTGGCGTTCCAAAACAGTCCAAACAGACTCATATTGGTCTCCATCATTTTAATAAATTTATTCATTGATTCATTGGAGGTATTTATTACGTTGTAAATTCTTTCGTCCCTTTGAAGATGGATTAACGGAACAATCAGTAATATTTTTTAACTCCTTGTATACCACACATCCTCTATATCGTGTCATGTAGTTTGTCACATGTTACACAAACAGCTGGTAGTCTGCAATATCTACACGAGTATCGATATTCTTGACAATTGGTGCATTGTTTCTCCACTACTATTTTGCGATGATACAACAGAGACGGGATCAGATTCGATCCCTTTTATCATGACTGTGATTTATAAATGCTATATTCTGTTGCTCAATTTAATAGTAATTTAATAGATTAGCCTTTTATCTACACATCAAAAGATATTCACCTATAATATTATTAGTATTTCTAAGTACTGTGATAACAATTTATTTTACAAATACAAAATGTCACCCTCCAGTATTACAATTACACTTATCAAACATAACTGACACTTTATAAACATAAAACAGCACATAACACTTTTTATTTACATCATTTCACCACCATTTAATATCACTTCTTTCAATATTATTAACATATTTTCTTCTAAGAACTCTACTTTCGTAAATTACAAAATCAAATTATTAGTCAGTCAGACAGTCACTTAAGAATAAAAATAAGAAAACATTTCATCTAAAAACATATTTTTCATCATTTTGTCACCGAAATATATATTTTCCAAATATTTAACAACATGATGATGATGATGAGCATCGGTTCAGTATATAGTGTAAATGTTTCGTATAATATAAATTAATGGGGTCCGCAATGGCAAAAATTCAAGTGAACACACAAAAATATTCGGTTGTGACTCTTTGATTACAGATCAAATTATTTACTTATATATATATAAATTAAACGTTCTGAAATATTTTCTGTCGTCTTGACGAGACACATTTTTCTTGTATTCGCATCTTTCGTTTAATGTTGCGATGATGTTCATTTTGGTTGATGTTGTACCCACAAAATGTTATTACACATTCTTCCTTTACATTTGATAGCAATGATAACAATAATAATCATATTTATTTTTTATTTTAGTCTTCTGAACCGAAAATGTATGTACGAGTATATATAAGTAGAAAAGACGAAAAAAATGTCTTTCATCTTTATGTTCGAAAGGAAAAAAAAAAGCTTTTTATTTTGTGCTTTAGGTGTACGACGTTCGTTATTTCTACTTAGTAGATTTCTAACAGACTATATATTTGTGCGATCGTCGTGTTGATGAAAATGACATTCTATTTATGTGGAAATTTTATTTTTTTTACGTTATGTTTCAATTCCTTCTTCTATTTCTTCTTTATTCCTGCTGTTATCAAATTTCCATATTATTTTGTTGCCATGTAGAGCTCATACAGCATTAAAATGAAACAGAAAAAAAAAACAGCAGCATTAAAATTTACAAAAATATAAAAGCATAACATACATATCTCATATCGTAAAAGAGTGAAGTGTGTTGAATCCCATTAAAAAAATAGAAAAAAAAATCGTCTTGAAGATGAAAATTATGTCTATATACGTAAAATACATATCTGGTAAAAAGATTTTCTACCTTAGTTAAAGTCGTACCACATTCTTTTAGTTTATATTTCCGTATTGTATTCAAAAAATGAAACTTCCGTGCAATGGTAACAAGTATATAAACGAGTACTAGTACATGTATCTGTTATGTTTTAACAAAACAGTCAACATAAGAAAAGCAAAAAAAGTAAGAAATGACAAGGCAAAACCAAAAAAACAAACGAATTTTGGAAAATTTTATTTTATTAGTTTTCAGATATGGATGAACTTTCATTTCTGACTGATTTCAAATATACAGTGGGTTGGAAGGAAAAGTACTTATTTTAATTTGCCTATACTTTGGATAACATTAGATTGCACCAAAATATGGAAAAAACGATGCCATAGCAGCCTTAAATATAGCAGTTAGCACAGTGGTTAAAACTGCGGTGTTTGGATTAGGAAGAACGGGTTTGAATCCCAACTGGAGAGGATTGCGAAAAATACTTTTTGTTCTAATTAATTAAAGCAATATTTTCTAATGTTTTCCAATTTTTCCAACACAATCTCTTACTAAAGTTAATACAAATGACGTTAAGTGATGCACATTTAATATCATAAAATTTAGATACAGCTATTTAATACATAAGCTTATCTAGCTGTACTGGAACTTCCACAGAGGAAACTTCAAAATTTCACTGAAACTTTCTCTAGCATTGGGCTTTTGTTTTTATTTCCATCTATTATTTTCTGAGTGGTTTTTCTTCAGCTATCATTTTTTTATGAAGACGTTGCTTGTTTTGTTAATATTTGTATATGGCGTAGTCATATCAACTTTCGTTTCATAGGCTGCATTTTCTTCTGTTGTCTTTTTATTTGTTTCAGGATGTTGAGCCCGAAACGTTTTTAATGTTCTTATAATTTTTTTCACGCATCAATGTAAATTGAGTGTCAATCGGTTTGGATTACCGATATCACACATCATTTAATTGTTTAGAGCTTTATGTAAACATTTTATCGTGTCAGATAGGCGGTTAAATAGGATCATCGCAAATACTTTTTTGCTGTTATGGGAAATATTTTCCAAACTTTGTTATAGTCATCCCTTATCGTAATCGATAATTTTAACATTCAAATTTTTTGTTAGATTGACATTAAATCTTTCGTAATCAGTGACATATAGAAGTATACGATTTTTGGTATTTCCCTGAGTACATCCTTCCACACCAAGAAGCAAAGATTTGCATGTTTAGAAAAGAAAGAAAGACAAATTGTTTGGATGATTTGCTGAATTCAGGGAACTAAAGAGCCTTTAAAATATAGCAAATGCTTCGAATTTGGTTACAAAGCTCAACAATGTAGGAAACACAAAATGTGAGAAAAGCCATTGAAGAAAACATTTACGCTGTTGGTAGTTTGAAATGTTCTACATATAAGAAGATGCTTCAAATGAAACGGAAAAGATAAGGTTGATCTAAGCACAAGACCTGGTTCACTACATAGAACGTGATTGGGACGAAAGCGTTGTTTTTGCAAGCGAACCACACATAATTTTGGAAAGTAAGACTTAGATAGCAGATTATTTTAATCACCTGTAGTTGGGGTTTGTAGAAAGTGACTAAAAGGAGTGATCAAAACCTGGAGTATACCATTTTTTAAGGACTGCTTATATCATCTATAGGTTTAAGGTTGGCAGAACAAAAGACAAAATTAGTTCCAATTTCCAGTAGAAAAACTATGGACAGCAAAAAGGTTAAATTGAAGAATATATATTGTGTCTCAACCCTTTATGAAGTATCTGGGAGTGATTATATCGATAATAAAGACTAACTCGAAGTTTTTTCGCACACAGTGTTCAATTACGAGGTTACATTTATTCTGATGTATAGCGCACCGATTTGAGTGACAGCCATGGAAAAGTGCAAATATAAGCAAAAAACGGAGTCTATTTATTGATTATAAGCTCCATAAGAGTATTTTGTGCATTTATGGTGGGCTCGAACCGTGTGTCTCATAGTGGAAAAACTGCCAGTAAATTTTTTTTAAATTAAAGCGTGTAACTTTATATTCTCACGAAAGATTGGCAGATGCAATTGGACGATTTGCTGAAAGAACGTTGGAAGCAGCGACTAACTTTTTCGGTGAATAAATAGGCAAAAATTTTAATATGGGGATGGGGGTTTCTACCTCAGTCTGTTTCTAACTGATCATGGTTGTTTTCGTGCTTATCTTTATGAGCTTAAGCTCGATGATTCTACATATTTCCTTAAAAGTGATGGTAAAACGATGAATGTAGAGCACGTGTTCTTCTAAAATCCGAGCATGCCAATAGAAGATGATATATTTAGATCTCCGGAAGTCAACTTAGCACCACTAAATATTATGGACTATATACTGGTGTTCAAAAGAATGTTGCAAAATGGTATGTAGTAAAAGTTCCTCATTTTGTGTTACCGATACCAATAGCATTGGAAATTAAGTGGCTAGTTTTTATTCAGGAAGAATGCGACAAACTTGCAAAATTTTGATCGTAACTTTTAAGGTATTTAAAGATCCTGGAAAAACTGGAAGATAAACTTATTTCTAACAACATATTGATCAATGATTTATTTACAAAGAATAATTTGCAGGTTAACTGACACGGTCATTGTCTTTTTGTATAAGCCATAATAGTATATTTGTTATCAAATTACTTTCAGTTAACGTTAAGCTTTTAGCTTTTTGCAAATAAATAACTATAAACTTAGAAACTCTGTGCTATAGGTACTTTGTGATATCACAGAAATTTGATCTGAAATCGACTATATGAACCCGAAGTAAAACAGCATTAGTTTTAATAAACTTTTAATTCAATCGTAAACTTAGATCATTATTTGAACGCTCATGGTGTAAGAAACATTAATGCGCTAGCTGTCAATAAAACCAACAGGATTCTCTTTGACAGATTAAATATGATTTGAAAAAATTATCACATCGAGTTGATTTACAGCTTGCAGACCTTAACCATCATCATCCGAACAAGTTCGATATTCATAATATGCTTAAAGCCGACTTATGTATAATGCTCTATTTTGTACAAGGTAATGAGGGGTCACGTAAAACACAAATACATTGTACATCTTATACGGGAATTTATAAGATTTATAATCTAAAGCCTCTTAATTTTTGATGCTGACGTCAATCATTGTGAATTATACTTCTATGAACAGTCTATTTTGAATTGTTTTGGGAAACTAAAAACGTTTCGCACTTTCAAACTTATGACAAAAAAAATTCACCATCATGATCTGTTTCCAAAAATATTAAAGAGTTTTAATTTAAAACATCCAACAAGTCTTGCTAAAATTCTGCTTCAAGAGGTTTGGGTGATCCGAACTCCATGGTCGAAGCCGTTCTAAATGCAATTTCTCACTAACGGTAATATTACCACCCAACCATAAAACATTTGAAGACCGAGTAATTGGCTCAGTGGTTAAAGTGCAGTGTTTGGGTCGGGAGGTACCGGGTTCCAATCCCAACGTGAGATGGTTGCAAAATACATTTTTCATCACTTTGTTATTCAAAGAAGCAGAACTGAATTCGTATTTCCTCGATTTGGATATGGCATAAAAAGACGTTCAAATTAACCGCGAAAGACTTGGATGATGCACGGCAAACTTCCAGATTTTAAATTTTAATGACGAATAAACGAAGGCCTCCACAGCAATAGTATATGTATGAGTACTTTTGGCTGAAAGGTCAACTAAAATTTTAAGTCTCGCATCTAAGATGGAGGTGCCACTTTCCAAATTATTTTGAAAATAAAACTTCAAACTAAATTCAAATAAAATGGTGCTTCACTATCTAATTTAGCTCATCCACTCTGTTGTATTGGATAAACCGATAAAATGAATACGAAAAAGTATGATCCTAAAAATCGTTTTTTATGTGATCTAATACTAGATAACTTTCCAAAAAAAAACATGAATGCCCCTCCTCATTGAAAATTGGCAAAGACTAAAATTTGTTTGTATAATACTGTCCACTGAGCTTTTCTTCGGTAAACTGCCAGAAACTTAAGTTTGAAGTATTTTCAATCTCATTCTTGTAATCACATATTATACCAATCATAACAACCAGGCTCTTTATTTTAGCTTTAAGTGATCTGTTCCTGTTGCTTTTAAATACATTTTTAATAGTTTGAAACTATTAAGGTGGCACCTATGAAACCAACAACTAAACAAATATAAATAAATATTTATTTATGCGGGCAACAATGCGGTCACTTATAAGATATGATTATAACAAAAGTACAATAACAAAAGTATACAAACATTAGTCACCATGACCTGATGTGATGACAATTTATTTTTAACTAAACTTGACAAATTCTACATCAGTTTACAATTTCAGATGCACATTCTTGAGTATGATACGTTAGAAAAAAAACAGGTTTGAATTAGATTTAAAACAGAAATCTTACTAATCTTATTAAATTCAAATGATAACCTTATCCTCTGGAATTCATATTGTATTCAGGAATCGCCCTCAACTAATAAGGTTTAATAAGATTAAATTATAAAAATGGCCAATTTTATAGTCAATTTATATCTATATTTTAAATCAAATCTTTTAAGTAAAAGATAAACAAATTTGGGTTTGTTTCTTGGAAAGATTTTTATTTTGTGCACTTTTCTTTCTTTCTCTTTATTAATTTTTAAATGTTTTATCTCAACTATTATTCAGAAAAATTGTACAATAATTGGTAGGTTATTTAGATCAAATTATTTTCCTAATTTTTAGATTGATTTAGAAACATTTAGATTTATTTCAAGTATTAAGGCATTTTGTAAAGTTAGTCGAGCACTATTCTGAAAAATATATATTTCGGAGATTGAAACGGATATCAAAGCAATAGATGCAAAGTCAAAACACACATAAAAAAACGAAACTATAGATCTAAATAGATTAACCCGCTGCTAAAATTAAATTACAAATCACCACCGTCGAGGATTTTGTAATCATAATTTTTTTGTTAGTTTTTAATTCAATTGATTTCAATTTCTAGAAAAAAATACAAAATTAAATTAATTTTTTTTTTTATTATTACTGTAAATGTTTTTTGTATTTTGCACAAGAAGTTATGTTCATTGTTAACAACAAAATTAAAACTATATCTAAAAAACCGCTTGATAAAAATACAATTTTCTGTTAGAATTTTTTTCAATTTTTTTTATAAATTTTGTAATATTTTCAGTCTATTGCGCTCATAAACGCGGGGAGCTATATATAAAAAAAAAAAAAAATAAATAAAAATTGGATAATTAGTTTGCTTGCACAAACATAACAAAAAATGCAACCAAACATACAATTTTGCGTTTTTAATATGTTAAATTTTTTTCTGGTTTTAATATTGGTTTGTTGGCTCTTCTCGCTCGAGCTTTATATATATATATATATATATATATATATATATATATATATATATATATATATATATATATATATATATATATATATATACATATATATATATATATTATATATTATATATATATATAATATATATATATATATATATATATATATATATATATATATATATATATATATATATATATATATATATATATATATATATATATATATATATATATATATATATATATATATTTATATATATATATATATATATATATATATATATATATATATATATATATATATATATATATATATATATATATATATATATATATATATCTATATATATATATATATATATATATATATATATATATATATATATATATATATATATATATATATATATATACATATATATGTGGGTATAAAAGGTTATAATAATTGGTTGTTACAAGGGGGGGTTGTAACCGTGGATTTTGGGAACAACATTTATTTACATTTTTTTTGAGTCGTAACTCTAATAATTGTATTACCAAGTTTAGTGCAAAATCAAACCCACCTTATTCGGACCGATACGTGGAACATCTGTGATTGCAATTTTTTTCGCTTAAACTTGCTTGTAAAATCAATCAAAATCCTTTAAGTGGGAAACCGAGTCATTGCATCAGGGTAGTATTAAGAATAACTTATGCTACCCAGTTTGGTATTTACAAACATTTCCTTACTGCTCAGAAGAATAGTACACAAAAGGGATATTTTTGGGTTGCAAATCGCAGAACCATATCTCAGCAGTACGAAGTTTATGCTTATCTTTGCATACAGGGTCAAATGTCATATGCGTAGAGTCAAACAATATTCAATGGATCCGAAATAGTCAACAGGCATTGAAACTCTATATAGAGTTATAGAACTTTAATAGGATATTTAGATTGTAACGCAATTTTTAAAAACAAGCATGTTAGAAAATCCATAATAATGCCAGCTAGCTGACAGGTGCTACATACATCTGTTTGTATATTATTTATTTATTTTAAGACATAATAGTATTGAAGAACTTCTATTGAAGTTCCAGAGTTACGGAGTCACGATTCTGTTGCGTTTGCCCGTACAGCGACCGATGACATCATTTTGCCAACAAACAAAACAATGGAACACAACAATGGAAAAAACCCAATTTTATAAATACTCTCACTGAATTATGTTTTATACAGGAAACGAACACATTTCTCAAACCCTAAATAATAAACACATAAACAATAAACAAAATAATAAAATAATCATAAACTAAATAATAAAATAAACTAAAATAAACATTTATAACACATATTTTATTATCATAAAATCCTTTTTCTCAGAAGGTTCACTCAGCACCAATAAAACTAAAATATTACAATATATAAACTAGAACAACATAAGAACCAGCAGCATTTTGTATTCAGAAATTAAGAGAAATAAACATTACATTTTTGTACTTTAAAAAATTTTAAAAATAAAGAAACACGTATGAATCACAGATTCATACGTTTATAAAAATAAATTATCGATTACTTAATTGGCGCAGTTGATAGGATCAGGTAAAAGAATTATTTCAATAATTCACCTACTGCAAATACCTGTCCTAAGTGTAAAAAAGTTAAAGTGATTAATAAATAAAAATCGACTGTTAATCGAGTATACAACTTATTAACATTATTAATCTAGTGCACACAAAAGTGAATATAGTTCACTAATCTTTATTTTTAATATATACAAAGTGCAAATAGTGTAGTATCTTTCGACCGTTTATCGAATAGGTAACTCACATTAATCAATAGTAATATTACGCATCAATTTGGTGAAAGTTTTCTAATAAAAGTACGACTGTTTATCGTACATAATAAAATTTAAACTAATACGACTGTTTATCGTATAAGAGTGCCAAGCTAGACGAGTTAATAAAAGACGACTGTTTATCGTCTAAATAAAAAACGACTCTAGTCAAACGTGTAATAAATAAAAAAATAAAAATAAAAAAAAAAATTTATAAATAAAATAACAAATTTTTTTTTATAATAAAACCACCTGGGGTACATACCAGAACAGTGAAAAATAATAAAATAAAAACCATCGAGAAGTAAAATTTCAACTTACAACCCAATCATCAGGAACGTTAATGCAGTACTTTGTTTTAATCATCATATTGGCTTGGTAAGTGAATCATATAAATTATATACTGAATGCAAACTCCTTCTCAACATTATCCTTATTAGTATCATATCATAATTATTAACATTAAATTCATAACAAATTTAAAATGGACGCGGTAAATAAAATTAACGAAAAAGTAAATAAAACATCTGTGATCACACGAATGATAAAAGATGTCCCTGTTTACAGTGGAAACCCTTCAGGTTTGCACAATTTCATATCCCAAATGCAAGATTTTATAGAAATGGCTAAACCAGAAGAATCGGTTTATCCAGACACAATAGTTAGGGCCATAAGAAACAGAATCATAGATAAAGCTTCCGACGCTCTAGATTTGTATGGTACTCCCAATACATGGGAAGGAATACAAAGAGATTTAACTGCGCATTTTGCTGATAGACGCGACGAGAGCACACTGATACAGGAATTACACAACATCTCTCAGGGCAATGATAGAATCGAAGATTACTTTGCCAAACTTTCCTCAATATTAGGCGCACTTAAAAACTGGGCAAAATTAAACGATAGTTTAGCTTTCCTACAGAAAAGTGCTTGGTATGACAAAATGGCGCTAAACATTTTTGTTAACAAATTACGTGAGCCAATGGGATCTCATGTACGGTCCATGCAACCTAACTCTCTGATAGACGCTAGGGTAATATGCATGAGAGAGCAATCTTTGTCCAATTTGAGATACTCTAATAGACCAAATATTCAAACAAAGCCACCACACATACCATTGAGAACTAATTTTAGTTCAATACCTCAAAGGTTCCACGCCTATCAGTCCCAACCTTATAAACCACAGAATGGTTTTCTCCAAAGACAACCATTCGTAAATAACGGAGGGCCGAATATTTATTATAATCATAGACCATTTGCTCCGCAAAATAAACAAATTATGGGTAAGCCAGAGCCCATGGATACAAGTTCCAACTTTAATAAATCCAAACGACCTACTTTTGGTCAACAAAGAGATAGACCACAATTGCAACATAGGTTCCAACAAACTCGACCTCCACGGTATCAGGTAGAAGAATTGCACTACAATGAATATAATGAGGAATTATATGAGCAGTATCCAAATGAAATGTATCAACAAGAATTCGGTATGGAACCCTTAAATGAAGAAAATAACCAAGAAGAACCTCCTATTATAGAAATAGAAGAGGACTTGGATTTTCAGTTAGGCATACCAGAAACGCCGGATACTTAGGTCTGCATAATAGCAATTCCAATTTGAAAGGTATTCAATTACCATTTATCACCATTACCATCAAAAACCAACCGGCAAAAATGTTAATTGATACAGGAGCCAATAGATCTTTTATTAAACCAGAACTAATAAGCTCTAACCAAACCAAAGAAATAACACCAATTAAAATTTCTACATTGTTTAACAGCACTGAGTTGAATAAAGAGATAACGATCGATATAAAGGAATTTGAACAACCATTAACATTTTTAGTGTTCCAATTTCACACTTATTTCGATGGGTTAATTGGTATCGATTTATTGACTCATCTTAATGCAGACGTAAGTCTAACGAAATCTTTATTGATTACTCCAAATACTCAAATACCAATTGAGTACAAATTTAACTTTGTCTCACGACAACATACTTGTCCTCCACGGAGCAAAACCCAAATAGACATACCTGTAACTATAAAAAATGGTAGTATATACCTACAACCAACACAACTACCTAACGGTCTATTAATTCCCGAAGGAATTTATAAAAGCATAGATCACTACATAAAAGCCGAAGTTATAAACTATTCGCCTAGAATCAAACAATTCCTAATCGAGTCACCACTTCATTGTAAAGTACTCGAAAAGCACATGGAAACAAGAGAAATAAATTTTTGTCATTCCACACATTCTGAAGTAGATATAATCAATCTAATCAGAACAGAACACCTGAACGGTGAAGAGAAACATGCCATACACACATTATGTTCACGATATGAACACATTTTCCAAAAGAGCGATGCTAACTTAAGTTTTACTAATCAAATAAAACATAATATTGAACTCAAGAATGAAGCCCCAATATTCACAAAAACCTACCGATATCCATATATCCACAAAAAGGAAGTTGAAGAACAAGTGACCAAAATGCTCACCCAAGGAGTAATTAGGCCATCCTTCTCACCCTGGAGTTCACCTGTTTGGATCGTTCCTAAAAAGGCAGATGCCTCAGGGAAAACCAAATGGCGCATGGTAATAGATTATAGGAAGCTTAACGAACAAACGATCGACGACAAATATCCAATCCCAAACATATCGGACATTTTAGACAAACTGGGCCGGTGCCAATATTTCACAACGTTAGACTTAGCATCTGGGTTCCACCAAATAGAAGTAAACCCTAAAGATCAAAGTAAAACAGCGTTTAACGTGGAATTTGGTCATTACGAATTCGTTCGTATGCCATTCGGGTTAAAGAACGCACCTAGTACATTCCAAAGAGTAATGGATAATGTATTAGGCAATTTGCAAGGAACTACGTGCTTGTGCTACATGGATGACATTATAATATTCTCTGTCAGCCTCCAAGAACATATAGAAAGCCTGTCCAAAGTTTTTAATAGACTAGGAAAAGCCAATTTAAAAATACAACTTGACAAATCAGAGTTCCTTCATAAAGAAGTCGCCTTCTTAGGGCATGTCATTACATCCGATGGAGTCAAACCAAACCCCGAAAAAATCAAAGCGGTAAAAAATTTCCCCATACCCAAAACAGAGAAACAGATTAAAAGTTTTCTCGGGCTTTTGGGATACTATCGTAAATTTATTCCACAATTCGCAAAACTAACAAAACCAATGACTAAATATTTGAGGAAAACAGATAAATTAGACATAAACGATCCAAGTTATATCAAAAGTTTCGAAGAAGCCAAGCAAGTATTATGTCAACAACCAATCTTACAATACCCCGACTTCTCACAACAGTTCACATTAACCACGGACGCAAGTAATTTTGCTTTGGGCGCCGTATTATCTCAAGGACCTAATAAATCGGACCTTCCTGTTTGCTATGCAAGCAGAACACTTTCTACAACAGAGCAGAACTACTCTACTATCGAGAAAGAGTTACTCGCTATCGTTTGGGCCGTAAAATATTTTAGGCCATATTTATTCGGACGACGATTTAAGATTGTCACCGACCACAAACCACTTACATGGTTATTTTCCCTCAAAGAACCTAACTCTAAGTTAGTTCGATGGAGGCTAAAGCTTGAGGAATATGATTACGAAATCTTATACAAAAAAGGAATCCTCAACGCAAACGCAGATGCGTTATCGAGGGTACAAATAAATAACTCAAATACGTCATCAACTTCAGACGACACCATTAAAATGCTATCCACAATGGAAACACCTATACCGATAACCAAGAATAGCATAAATACTTTTAGCAAACAACTAATAATCAAATTTATGAATACGGACAAAACTATAATACGAAAAGATACACTATTTGAAACAAAGAAACGGACAACAATATGGTTACCTAAAATCAATCAAGGCATAGAAACAGAAATCAAAAAAGCTATCCGAGACATGACAAGCAAACAACAAAAAATCGTAACATGCATATATGCAGAAGACGAAATGTTTGAGATTATAAAAAGAGTATACATAAAAATGATTACTTCAAAACCAAGAAGCACTAACCCCAGAGTACGATTAGTTAGATCAAAAACATTTTTAACAGATATAGAAGATCTTGGAGAACAACAAAATAAAATCAAAAATACTCACGAACAAAATGAACATCGTGGAGTTAATGAAAACTATGAACAAATCAAAGCTACACACTACTTTCCCCATTTAAAAGGAAAGGTACAAATGTATATAAATAAATGTGAAATTTGCTTAAAAACTAAATACGATAGGCAACCACCTGCCGCAAAACTATCCTTAACGGAAACTCCTAAAAGACCCCTAGAAATAATACATGCTGACATATTCCTTGTAAATGGAAATTCTTTTCTAACAGTAATAGACAAATTTTCAAAATTTGGTTCAGCATACCATATGTTAAATAAAGACGGTTTAACCATCCAAAGAGGTATTAAACAGTTTATAGCCTCTCATGGCATACCAAAAAAATTAATTACCGATAGTGAATTATATGTACCGCGAGATGTACAAAATCTCATTCAAAAACATAACATCGAACATCATGTAACAACACCATACAATTCCACTGGGAATTCACCCGTAGAGAGATTTCATTCTACTCTAAAGGAATTATGTACTATAATCCAACTAAATAACCCAGATAATTTAATGTTAGATACTATGCAAACCGCTATCATAGCATATAATAATTCTGTTCACAGTGTCACTAAAATGACACCATTCTCTCTCCTAAACGGTCACTACCACCCAAATACCCCAGAATTCGGAACCGAATTGGACTATGCAGTTCAACACAAAGAAATGTCCGACAAAATATATACCAATATACATGAGAAAGTCCTCAACCAAAAAACAGATATGATTAACAAAATTAACAAAAAGCGTAAGCCCATAGGTAGTATACCTATAAATACCACTGTTTTTTGCAAGACAAACAAAAGGGGAAAAACAACTCCCAAATTCAGGAAAGAAATTATCAAAAGAAAACTTAAAGGCCCTATATTCCTAACAGACAAAGGAAAAATACACTTTAATAAAATCAAAAATCCTTTTCAGGCCACAAAGCAGCCTAGAGCAATCACTCCAAATGACTCAGCTTCGGGACAACAATGGGATAATACCTATACCCCTGGGACAAGTCTTCATACGAGAATCTCATAAGAAATTAATCCATATAATCCCACTTCAACAATATCAGGATACCATCACCTTAACCAAAACATTGTTAAGTCAAATCTTCGATCACTTAGAAAATGATAATACAAATTTACTGGACAATAAACGCATAATAATTTCTTCAAAAATTGATACGGCACAAAACAAACTAAATACTGTAATTCCTAAACGACGTAAACGCGGATTAATTAATGGATTAGGATCACTAATTAAAGATATTACAGGAAACCTGGACGATGACGATTTAAAAGATATACACTACGCATTAGAACAGATGCAATCTGGACAGAATGGTTTGATACAGAATAGTAACAGACAAATAAAAATTAACGACCAATTAGCTACTCGTATAGAAACCCAAAACCAAAATTTTCAGACTAATATTAGAACTATCAATGAAACATTGAACAAAATATTACAGAAAGTAAACGGATATTCCGCCTTTATTATTTATGACTCTCAATTATATAGATTGGAATATACGATTACCGAATTAAACACACAATTGGAAAACTTACTGGATATTATAGC
Source organism: Tipula confusa (assembly GCA_963556175.1). NCBI lineage: Eukaryota > Metazoa > Arthropoda > Insecta > Diptera > Tipulidae > Tipula > Tipula confusa. The sequence goes on along the minus strand of OY744476.1, from coordinate 20,194,324 downwards.
CTTTTCTAAAAATAAACTTATTTCGCGACACTTGTTAAACGAAGATGAACTAAAATATGTAATCCAAACTATGGACCAAAATCATGTAATAGTTCCACATGAAATAGCCGTGCTAAATTTGTTAGAAATCAAAGGTCTCATTACCAAAAATAACCAACTCATCTACATCATTAACATTCCTATATTTAACCAAATAACCTTTCAATTATTCCAAATAATACCAATAATTATGAAAACCAGAACCATATATCCAAAGCCCCCTAACTACATAATCCTAAATGAAAAACAGTATATGATGTATGATCCAAGTCTATGCCAAACCATATACGGCATCTACTATTGCGAACAAAACAATTTACAATCCAGCCATGATACATGTATACCGGCAATCATCACCCAACAAAAGGCCATCTGTAACCACACTACATCTATTTCTATTGATCAAGTCATAGAAATAGACGAAAAAACTTTATTCGTGTCACCAGCTGTTAACAACATAATAGAGTTCAACTCTAACTGCTCTCGAGACACAAACAAAATAAGAGCAGAAACCATCATTCAATATTCTAATTGCTACATTCAAATCAAAGAAAGGATATATATAAACTCAGGTAACACAACCTTCAAGTACCAGCGCAATCAACTCCCATGGAACGAAGTAGCAATACAAAGTATAATTCCCGATATAAACATCCACGATATCAATAATTGGACTCTGGATAACTTGAAAGAACTCCAAGAAAAACATCAAATCCAATACTACCACCATATTACCCAATATTCTCTGATTACTATTATATTTACTATAATCATTGTGGGATACGTCATTTATAAAATTAAACCAATGTTGACCCGCATCTTCCAAAGAAATATACGCGTCAATCTTAAACGGGAGGAGTTACGGAGTCACGATTCTGTTGCGTTTGCCCGTACAGCGACCGATGACATCATTTTGCCAACAAACAAAACAATGGAACACAACAATGGAAAAAACCCAATTTTATAAATACTCTCACTGAATTATGTTTTATACAGGAAACGAACACATTTCTCAAACCCTAAATAATAAACACATAAACAATAAACAAAATAATAAAATAATCATAAACTAAATAATAAAATAAACTAAAATAAACATTTATAACACATATTTTATTATCATAAAATCCTTTTTCTCAGAAGGTTCACTCAGCACCAATAAAACTAAAATATTACAATATATAAACTAGAACAACATAAGAACCAGCAGCATTTTGTATTCAGAAATTAAGAGAAATAAACATTACATTTTTGTACTTTAAAAAATTTTAAAAATAAAGAAACACGTATGAATCACAGATTCATACGTTTATAAAAATAAATTATCGATTACTTAATTCCAGATGTCGAGCCGATAGAATGTCGTCAACATTTAGGATACCTATATGACATTTAGGCGATTATAAATATACAAATATTTTGATTATTTTAAAACGATACCAGTAGCGACATCTAACATTCCAATGGCTAACATACTATGGTATAGTACTATGTGTATTTATATTATGGTATAGGTTCTAAAAACTAAGTTAACTGTCTCAATTAGAAACGTTAAATTTGACGAAGTGTAAGTTTATATCCTGAAAGTCAACTAAAGCCATTTAAACTCTATTACCATCACTCTATTATGTTTAATAATTAGAGGATAGGTTCACGCAGCTATAAAAATTTGACTCCATGTTACAAAACACTATTATGAAACCATCAAAACGTATATATCGCAGGTGAACCATCATCCTTATGATAAAATATTCCTGTATTATATTATAAACCAGCATAAGTAGATGAAATGAAAATATATCAGTCTATTATTTATATATATATATATATATATATATATATATATATATATATATATATATATATATATATATATAACCATCCCCATCTAAATATCTCTTCCAACTTAACGATATTTTTACTTTTATTCGAGCAAACAAAATACACTATGTCATAATACGGTAAATAATCATTAGAAAAACATCTCGAGAACGCAAAATAAAATAAATGTAACATTTTATTTTCTTGGAAGTAATAACAATAATAATAATGCGAAAGAAAAAAAGCTCAACCCCCACGGCCGCCACCCATATTATATAGTCGTACTACATCTAAATGCAAAGTAAGACGAAACGAGTAAAAAAAAAAATTTACGCTAAATTACTTTTGTTACCCAGTTTTGTACTTACAGAATTTATTTGGTTTTTTCGGTTATATTATTACATTTTATTTGCATTTTTTTTTGTGCTCAAGTGTTCATATACCTATATATTTTGTGCCTTGGTGGAAAAATGCTGTACAGCAGTTAAGAAAAACGAAAAGGATATTTTCAAGAACATCAATTCAATAGAATAAATAAAAAAAAAATTCATGATAACAATGCGTACATTATATATTGGATATATATATATATATATATATATATATATATATATATATATATATATATATATATATATATATATATATATATATATATATATATATATATATATATATATATATATATATATATATTTTATTATATGTATATGACTGTACGTAACATGAATCGCATAAACCTTATAACACAATTCGTTATTTTCATTTTTCCACTTATTTTAACTTTAAAATATTTTTTATTTTCTATTTTATTACATTTAATTTTTTTTTGTGCTTACCAAAAGGTATATATGTATTTACAGAAAATGAATAGGTAAAAGCTCTGGCAAAAATAAAGAAAAATAAATGTAACATATTTTATTACTTTAGATTGTCTCTCCATAGAGTTAAAGGTGGAAGTAACAACTTGCGTTTTTTTTGTGTTGTTTGTGCTTTTTTATGATGATGCTATAGTGGGAAAAAAATTTATTTTATCTCTTTGTGTCTGATAATTAATGATGGAATAAAAAGCACTTTAGATTTTTGATGTAAAAACTGAAACTTTCAATGGTAATCTGTCAGTAAATTAAGTATTAGTATTCGAAAACTCTTGCAAAGCTCTTAAAACCAGAAATATGATATTAGTAAGAGTACAACATTTCTGACTAATAATTAGTACGAAATGGACAGTATAAAATTGAAATAAAAGCTTCGGATTCAAGTCATCAATATCCTTTTGTACAGATATTAAATTAATTTAAGGTAATTTCTGCACAAATACTGAAAATTCTGACACAGTTAATTAGATATGTTAACATTAAGTTCAGCAATCAACATATTGAGCACTGAACAATTTTTCCTTCAAGCTGGATATTTATAGGATAATTTAAACGATTTGCAACCTATAGAAATTTTTAAATGTATAATTTCATTCAGAAGAACATTATGCCTATTGTTAAGATTGGAGAGTGCACTAAAAGCTAATAGTGTTTATGAGATTGAGCCACTTAAAACTAGATTTTTAAAGATAAAACTATTTCGGTTGATCCAACTAAACGATACAATCCATTTGTGGATAACTATTACACTGCGGTTTCCGGTCTAAATTCATATATCCAAAAATAGCATAGCACTCTATAGAATTATCGCACCACGTGCGGGCAATGATATAATGAACTGTCAACACCACAATAATGTCTGATTTTGGATAACCTCGTCTCAAAAGTTTCAGTATTGAAAAATTATGCTTAGAGATGATGTACAGCGAATTCTCCGTAATACCAACACAATTGAACCTAACGAAGCATTGTAAAAGTTTTTAAATTGTTACAACAAAAAAAAGGTATAACATCACAAATTGAAGTATTCTTGAAGCAGCCACCCATCAGTAATCAAACAGCAGCAAATATTAGATCATTAACTAAGAAATCAGATAAGGCAATGTGTGGTATAAAATGTTTAGAGACAAAGGCGGAAAAGCGTGAACCGTGGCTATAATTTATAATAAATTAGACAATGTGGATTTATAAATTTCAATATTTTTAAAAAAATGTTTTTTATATTTGTGATATTTTATATTTTTTATTTTTTTTTATATTTTTTACATTTTTTATATTTTTTATATTTTTTATATTTTTTATATTTTTTATATTTTTTATTTTTTTATATTTTTTATATTTTTTTTATTTTTTATATTTTTTATATTTTTTATAATTTTTATATTTCTTATATTTTTATATTTTATTTTTTTTAATTTTTGATATTTTTGATATTTTAATAATATCTTTTATACTTGTTAAATTTTGATATTTTTTATATTTTTATTTTTATAATTTAATTGTAAATTTCAAGCGAAAACTAATTTAATTTGTTACAAGCCTGCGACTTGGAGAAACTAGCCCATAAATATATTTGTTTTTAAGTGAACGTTTGCAGATTACAGTTGCATGGTCACAAAACCTATCTTACCAGCAGCATAATGTTTCACATAACAGCGCCGTCTAAATAGAAGCACAATCAATAATTTTCGTAATGTAAAAAATACAAGTTTTACTTTGCAAGGAAATTTTAGGACCACATAAAGCATACAAAAATATCAAATTTGTCAAAACCGATCAGAATTTTCAACCCCTTGTGGTGATTATCTCCTACGACTGGATACGAGTAAAAATATTCCAAAGCGTTTAGTTGCAAGCAATTGCAGATGATGAGCTACCAATGCTGAAGCTTAACCATTGAAAATATGTACGTCAAAAATTAGAGATCTGAATCATATACTGCAAATTGATCACAACATCGTGTCACATACACTAATGAAAATGTAAAAGTTGAGTTTTTTTAAATTGTAGAGGGTCATAAACACAACGAAGCATTGATTCGTTACTATACCGCATATGTAAATGTATGCGTCGGATAAGCTGGCCTTTGTGGAGTGTATGCTATGTATAAAAAATAGAGGCCAAAGGGCAGTCAAGGAATATTTCTGCATGTTTGTATATACCTACGCGCATCAGACAGTGCATATACAAAATATGGACGACTTTTTTGCTACACTAAATGAGATAACCTTAAGACGTAGGCTTATGGAAAAAAGGAATTAAAGGAACATGATCAATTTAAAGGATAAAACAAAACAATATCAGTTTTTCTCACTTCAGGCTACTTTCATGAGGAAGCTGCTCTAAAGTCAGCAAAATCTCATATTAAACGCGGGTTGTCAGCAATTTCATAAGGTCAATGGAAGAATTCAGTACTGTAATAACAATTATTGAAAGTGTTCTAAAGTCTGGACATCCTTCACGAATGATTTATCATCCGATGACATAAATAATCTGATGTAAATATTTGTTTTTCAACTTTTATTACATCAAAACCTGTCGGTGTGTCAGTGAGTTAGTCTAGATGCATCTTTGCCATCATATGATAAATAAATTTCATGGAACCATCTCGCATAATTCGTTGTATCCTCTTTCTCATATTTTTGTAACTTCGCTTTTTTGGAAACGCCCTCCTTTGCAAAGGTTACTTAACTATTGAAGTGCAATCATCGTAATGCATCTGAGAAAAACTGGACCAAACTTTGTTCGACGTTTCGTATTTTTATAAAAAATACATGGTTTTGCTGCGATTCAAAATCGGCATCTTAATTTTTTACAATGTGCTATGCGTCAACTGCTTGCACTATTGCTGGTATTTTAATTACAGTTAATTATTAATTACAAGTGCACTGGGTAACCGTCTTTGATCTAAATAAAACTACTATCCATGATAACAGCAAACATGAGTCAGGTACATGAATTACCAAACTTTTTTATTTCACTTATACGACATATTTCCGTCAAACTAAAGAATTACTCACTGACGATATTAGAAAAGGGGTAAAATTTGTAATCGATATAAAACAATAATTTTTATAAGGGCACCATTGATCTAATCATTCATTGATCAAAAACAATGTTCTTAAGCCAATAGATCGATTGGGACTGTGAAACCAACCTCTGGACAAGTACTCCGGATAACGAAGCAAATAAATCCTGGACACAAACCAATGAAGTTAATACAAATATGATTTTATTAAATTAATTAAACGTTCAAATTCGATTTTATTCACCATTTTTGTCCCCAATAACATCAATTATTCACATGAAAACCTTTTTTATATTAAATTTATTCATCTTATTTGAAACATATCACCGAAATTATTAAAAATATGATTTTAATTAATTAATTAAACTCCTTAATTCCATAGCATTCACCGTTTTTACCAAAAAATCAAGTATTTGCATAAAAACTTTACTCATATCCAATTTAATAGATACAAATCATCAAAACTAATACAAATATGATTTTGTCAAATTAATTAAATTTTCAAACTTAATGGAATTCACCGTTTTTTGTCTAATACATCAATTATTCAAATGAAAACCTCATTCATATTTACTTTATTATACACAAATCACCGAAATTATTACAAATATGATTTTATTAAATTAATTAAATATTAAAAATCCATCGCATTCACCGTTTTTGCCAAAAACTTCCCGTATTTACATGAAAACCTTTACTCATATTCACTTTATCAGACACAAATCACCGAAATAATTCAAAAATGATTTTATTAAATTAATAAAACTTTAAAATTCGATTGAATTCACCGTTTTTTGTCAAATACATCAAGTATTCACATAAAAACCTTATTTATATAAATTTTATTTGACACAAATCACTGAAATTATTACAAACATAATTTTATTATATTAGTTAAACGCTTAAATTCCATCAAATTCATCGTATTTGCCCAAAACATCAAGTATTCCATTAAAACCTTAATCAAATTCACTTTATTAGACACAAATCACCGAAATAATTCAAAAATGATTTTATTAAATTAATTAAAATTTAAAATTCGATTGGATTCACTGTTTTTGTTCAAATATATCAATTATTCAAATGAAAACCTTATTTATATTCATTTTATTTGAAATAAATCACTGAAATTATTACAAAAATTATTTTATTAATATAATTAATTGATTAAATTCCATCGAATTCACCGTTTTGCCAAAAACTTCAAGTATTCAAATGGAAACCTTTACTCTTATACACTTTATCAGACACAAATCATCAGAATAATTCAAAAATGATTTTATTAAATTAATAAATCATTCAAATTCCATCAAATTCACCGTTTTTGCCCAAAACATCCAGTTTTCGCATGAAAACTCATATCCACTTTATTACACACGAATCACCTAAATTAATACAAACATATTTTTTTTAATTTAATTAAACGTTCAAATTCAATTGAATTCACCGTTTTTTGCCAAATACATCAATTATTCAAATGAAAACTTTATTTATATTCATTTTATTCGAAACAAATCACCGAAATTAATACATTTATGATTTTAATAAATTAATTAAACGCGAAAATTCTATCGAATTCACCGTTTTTTCCAGAAACTCTTTACAACCTTTATCATAGGAGTAACAACTTAATTACCTTCATACAAAATCATGCAATGATTTACATTCAAGCTTTTCTTTGCCATCAACGGTATACTAAGGGTGTCCCAAAATTATTGCATGATTTGAATTAATTAGGGAATACAGTTTTTAGTCTTTAGATTGCTATTATTTAATTGAATCATAAATTACATAGGATAAGATAAGTTATGGATAAGTGTGGCTAAATTTCTTTGATGCATCGTTCAATTTCATCCTGTAGTGATCGAATGGTTGTTGGTTGGCCAAATCAGCATCCACTTGTTGATGTTCAATAATCCGTTCAACGAACTTTTTTCGCTGTGCATATAGTCATTATAGACTTCAGTTGTTGTAATAATTAAATTTTGTAAAAGACAGATTTTTTTTGAGTATACGATGTAAAGAGCTTCTTGAAATTTGCAGTTCTTATTCAAGACTCCGAATTGATGATCTGAAATTTTAACCAACACCTTGCTTTGATATTGACATTGGAACGGCTTGTTTTTGGACGACCATTGAGTTTTTTTTTCTCCAACTAATGAAGTTTCTTTGAATTTTTCAATTAATTTCTTCACAGTTGATGAAGTTAAAACACTATTCTGACCATATTTTGTAAGAAATTTTCGAACTGTGGCCTCCAAATTGTTTTTTTATACGGTTGATAGGCATTTTTATTGGAAACAGATAATTGATTTGTAAATTTACAATTAAATCAATTTTTTGTCACCTACAGTGCTATCTATTGGTGCATCTTTACAACCAACTGTATTGACATTGTAATACAATTGAAAAAATGCTTATGATAAATTGTTTTAATTAAAATTCAGTTTGCGGGTGTATTAATTTTTGTAAAGTTCTTCCAGCATTTTGTGTCTTTTAATATATTCTGTGTAACATATATCTGTATGTGATTCATATGATTATACATTTAAACGATACATCTTTTATTTTATTTTAATTTCTTACGTTTAATCTAATTAACACATTTTAAATATTTTCTTAAAATTTTTTCTTTATTTTTCCAAAACCATAAAGGACTTTTCATTTGTTTAATGATAAAGTCTGAATGTATTCTGCTCGGTGTTTTCGTTTTTTTCTTGTCGAGAAAAACTTTTTTTTTTTTTGCTTCCTTTTCTTTTGCCAACCATAAGCTTATATACATACATATACGAGTATACTGTAGCTAAGCATAAATGAAAAGATAAACTTTTTAATTTTTGGGGTAGAAAACCCACAACCAATAAAGTTTTTGTGTTGTTACAATTTATTTTTGCTAGTTTATGTATAGTTTTTAGTTTTTAATACAATTTTTTTTAGTTTTGTATCAAATTTTTTTGAATATTTTGTGGAAAAAAGATGTGTTACCGAAATTATTATCTAAATTAATATTCGGATGATTGTCACATTATTAACATAAATTCTTGTACATGTAAAGTTTTGTTATGTATTACGATTTACATATAGAGGGTGGTGCTTGTTTTGTAATTTTTTTGTGAATTTTGAAAACATATTATGTATGTAAACGTATAATTTGATAATATTTAAAGTAGGTATTTTGAGATACCTACCATGTTTTAAAAAATGTATTTATTTAGGGTTTTGCTAAACTAAAATATGGGTTTGAACAAATGTTCTTTTTTAACATAAATAAATAAAATTTAAAATTATTAACAACATTTGTGTACACTTATTACAACACTCGATGTTTTAATCAACTTAGCTAAAGTTATGCCTTTAAAAAATCCAATTTTGCCATCGCTTTTCTTTAAAAGGTGTTGGACCATTTCTGTCATGATGGTAAGGAAATTCGATCGTTTGGTTTTATCGATTGCATTTAGGTGTGTAACCCAATAGTTTGGATTTAAAAATTAAATCCAAACTATTGTTTAGTTTACATGATCGATCGTTAGAAACGTAGACTTCCAGGTGCTCGCAGTTTGTTTATAATGATCAAATCAGAAATGTTTAAAGTTTTCATGGTACTGATCGAATAATTTCTGGAAGTTATCCAAAATACAAACGGTGCCCTACCATACAGTTCTGCGACTATCATTATCACGCTCAAACCAATAAAAAATCGAATTATAGTTCCCTATCATTTTTGAGATTTAAATATAAGGAACATTTTATGTGTTTAAACCCTGTAATCTCTTCTATGGACTAAAATTTACTCAACTCTTTCGCGGTTACATCATTTTTCCACCCTCCTACGAACCCGGTACCTCCCGACACAACACCATATAGCTTTAACCACAGTGCCAATTACTCTACTTATTGTGGGGTCCACCATTATTTGTAATCATATTGTGACAATTATATGACGGAAGATTAAGTTTACCAGGGTAGCACCGAGGATAGTGATTTTTCTAATTTATTATATTTAAACCAAGAATAGAACCACATTTGTTGAGAGGTATATGAATGTTTTATTTAAACCAAAACATAAGATCGAATTCCGGAAAATGTAATATCCAGTAATATTGGAGATGGGAAAATTAAAAAAAAATTAGAAAGGTTTTAAACCTGGCGAAAAATAATAAACCTTGCAACAGCACTAGATTGGAGGTTCGGGATTTAATCCCAAATTGCAAAAAAAACAAAGATAAAAAGAAAGTCCCTCTAGGTCAATTTCCAAAGGTTTTTCTTTGTTAAACCAAATGTAATGCGTTGCCTTAAACACCACGTTCATCAACAAGTTCCTCTTTTTTTGGGTTATGCAATGACAACACCCATTTTTGTTATGAAAGCTAACTATTTTTATCATAGACTCCTGCAATTCAAGCAACATGGCTTTGACCCTTGCTAGTTGCCCTATAGATTTATGGAATTGCTGATTAAAAAAAATAACCTAATGAGCAGACACCAAATATTTTAATCTTGAACATGATGCCTAATTATATATAGATCCAGAGATATCTAGTTATAAAACCTACAATAAGAAAAATACAGAAATCTTTAGGTCCCATTTAATTCATCAAGCAATATTAAGACTACTTCCTATAAAATAAGGATTAACGCAAATAACCGTTTTCCACAACTATAAACGAGCAACTTTTAAGCGAATACCAATACCTAAGTCACTTGCTTTAAACTCATATTTAACTGGGCAGAACTACAAAAAGTAAATATCCAGCCACATCATGGAGCTCTTCATTGAAGCAGTATCCTTGCGTGTATCCTAGTAAGATGTTTGAAAGATTGTATCGGTAAATTTGGGTAGCTTAAAAAGATATATATCACCAATGGATCCTGTGGCTACCCGAAAATCATGAAATTAGTCTGCTGCATTTTTAGCTTTTTGCCAATGCTTGCAGGGCTGTGAAACGAGAGACGTACAAAGTTGGCAAAAAAACTGGATCATCAACTTTCCGTGATATCATGCAGTTAAAAAATTAAGTAATGAGCTTTTAGTGACGGATCCAATTTAAGAAAATTGGCATCAAATTTTCCCTAAAAAAAAAGATAGTATAAATAATCCAGGACTAACTAACTTTCTTATTTTCAAAATGTTGGGAAAAGCTTAAAATACACTAATCCATTTATTTTCCAAGTGTATATCGAATAAGGCAAGTGACATACTAAACAATACATTTAAATATATATATATTGATTTTTAATGATGTTAAAAGACTCGATAAAGCATAAAAAGTGGAACGCAGAGAAGCCACTCCTTTTATGCTTTTATCCAAATAAATGTCTATTGGATTCATTCATAAAAATAAATAAATGAAAAGCAACTGCTAATAGATGAACTTAATGGAGTCATGCCAAAACATTTCAATAAATATATCGATTAGAGCCAGCATAGTATTTGATTTCAATATACCAGTGGAATTTAAAATATAACACAGTGTTTGAGTCAAAACAATGACAGAAAACAAATGGATCCAGCTTAATTTGTCTAGTAACATATTCATTAAGTTCCGTTCCCAGTTGAAATTATTTAAAATCTTAGTAATAAGTTAAAATAAAATTTTTTGTATAAAACTAGCTTTCCTAGATGATCTATATAAATTCTAGCAGATTAATCGAAAAAAACCAACAGAGCTTTCTCAGATAATTAAACTTTTTGGTAAGTGGTGTATAGGAAATAAGAAATGTTCATATTAAGCGGAAAACACTAAACACGACTAACAACAGCAGAAAAATGTAATTTCGAGAATATCTTGAGAACGATATATCCAAGCTAAAATGAAAAAATACAGTCTTCAAAGTTAGAAACAGTTGGAAACGAATGGAAAAAACCCATTAAGCACTAGCTCATAGTTCGATAGTGAAAAATAAACAAAAATGAAACCAATCCCCAAAAACTTTTTCAAATCTATTAATTCTCCAAAAATTTTCCGAAAATAATTTTCTAATTATAAACCTACACCATTATCAAGATAAGCTCACTCCACTAAAAAGTCGCTGTACCGACGTAATTTTATATATGTATATATAGACGTGTATTTGATCGATACTTAAACAAAAATAAACAAAAGAATAACGAAATATACAAAAAAACAAAATTAGTTATAAAGAAAATACAAAAGAAATTTTCCTTTTATTTCACAATTGGAAAATTGAGTATTACATATAATACGGAAAAAAAATTGTTGTTGTTGTTGTAATAATAATAATAATAATACTAATACAAAGTAGAAAGATAAACAGATTGAATTTCCTTGTTTGGAAAATTTGTTAAGGAAAAATTTATGAAAATATTATATAGAGATTTTCCCATAAAAACGACGATGACGGAAAAAAGGGAAGTTTAATTTATAAGTAATTGTTTCCCTTATATACAACAATTGTCATTGTGACAATTATCTTTGATGGAACGGAATTGAATATGATATGGAAATGGAAAATTTATATTACATCGACAGTATGGAAAACTTCTTAAAATTACATTAACGTTGTTTTGATGAATTTCATTAAATTTAATTGGTGGAAAAAGGTATTGTTTAGGTATATTGCCTTCAGAATTACTGTATATAAACCAAGCAAATTTATTGATATTCGAAATTGTGTCACCCAATCAGTTTTAATTAGCTGAAACGTTTTTCATTGTAAATCTTATCTTACAAGTGAATTTAGCAACTACATAGTGTAGTTGCTACAATCCGCCTTTATAACACACGAAAATATCATGTGATGTTGGGTAGCGCTTTCTCTAATGATTTAATAAACAAAACAATTGTTTTGAAACTCAAAAGCCAATACCATAATACATCAAAATACATCAAAGAAGTATAAGCTATAAACTTTTAATACAATCGCATTACGTTTTTCTAATTTTACTCTTCAATATATCCACTAAATCCAATACATAACGGTAATGTACTATTGACCTTGAATAAATGAATTTCGCATTTACTAAAATTTAAAAAAAAATGTTCCAATACAATCAATACGATTAGAGAGATGCATGTCTTAAATGGAAAACATGTTTTATGCCAACAACAAAAACTAATTCACCATAGTTTTCATAGATAACTTTAACTAAAGCTTTAAATTTTTTTAACACGAAATATAAAGTTTTATAATTAAATTTGTAATGGTAGTTTTACATTTCCCAGGCAGATTATAAATATTGCGTCATTAAAATTTAACATGGAAACAATAGCAAAAAATTTGTTAATAGACTTATACCAATTATGCACTTTCAAACATTAAACAAGTCTTTCTAAATTAGAACATTACACTAAGCACTATTTAACACCATTATCTTAGGTTTATATTTACACAATCAGTTAAATTTTAATTAAATTAAAATCAAAATCCCATCTTTTTAAATTTATTTCTCTTTACTGAACACAACCAAACACTACTTACCCATATACAAGTTAAATATAAACTGCGCAAATAATTATCGAACACCAACACATAAAAAATTTTACAGGATTTTTTCAAGTTATATTGCATTAATATAATACTTGCATATTGTTAAATGTAAATATTAAATGATTAGTTTTTGATATAAATTTGGATGTATATTTCCTCGATACTATGTATTAAGGTCTATTTATACTTTCAGTTCCGTTCTGTTCCTTCGCGCTCGGTCCATGTCCATATACTATTTAGTTGTCTTTGGACTTTGCTGCTGTGAAGACGTTGGCGATAAGGCAAAGGGAGTCAATCATCAAAAAGCTTTTTTAATACGCTTTTATTAGCTTGAGTTGTAAGTTCGTATGTAAATGCTTCTTTCGAGCTACTGTTCACCTAATTATAGACTTCTGAATAATTTGAAATTTCATATTTTGAACCTAATGCCCTTACCAGGATCATCACAAACACGAAAAAATTATATAAATTTAAAATAAGTGACATTTAGGAGTATTCATTTACAAATTATAATATGTACATATATATATATATACAGTGTGCTCTAAATAAAAATTAGCATTTTTGTTATATTAAATCGCTTAGCATTACTTTTGTTCGTCGGTTACCTATTTGAATTTTACTGTTATTTCTTGTTTATCTGTATGTTTGTATGTTTGTAAGTATGTATCTACAAGTATTCAGAACCGAATACCTGCTCTGACAATAATCATCAGGATAAAAAAAATTAATTTTGCAGGTTATGCATACGACGCAATTGACAGCAAATATTGTTCTTCAAAGTATGGATACCGCCAAAATTTAAACCAGACCCATGCTTACTGATGTAAGCTAACCCAAATGTAAAGATTTATTTTACAACAGTTCGGTTGTTCTGATGGGATTCATACCGGAGCACGACGTCAGAATAGTGATTTAATGCTTGAGCTGGCTAAAATCAGACTAACTTATGTTAAAACATATTGGTCCATATTCCAAATACGATCTAGCAATAATGTACCTTACCATCAAGCATGACCTCATTGTGGCTAGACAATTCTTTCCTCATAAAAATATCCACTTGGAAACATGGACCTACCCAAGTCGAGGGTCACAGGAAAACCTAACTTTTACGTTTCAATCGTGAATCTTGTTTAATCTTATTAGCAGTATTATTATGGAAACCAAATACCGTTCCGACGATGTGAACGCTCTATATAGAAGGTTTTGAAAATTTTGACTGTCAATGTTACCCGGACTACTCTAGTTATGGTAAATACTAAACCATAACTTACAATCGCAGAAAAGAACAAATTAGTCCTTGCTAGTAAAACCCCAAGCTTTGAATGGTGAAAAGCCGAAATCTTAAGAGTACAACAAATCAGTTTCCGTAACATATATAAAAGAGTTTCCGTAACATATATATATAAAGATTCCGTAAATCATCACAGTTTTCGTAACTTATATAAAAGAGTCACTGGACTGAACCATTGCTTCAGACCTAAGTCTATTGTCATCCAGGACCAATATGGAAACCTCCTTGTTAACAAAGATGCAGTTCACTTGGAAGGATCATTTCTCTGATTTATTGAATATTCAACAAGTGTCAAATGCTGTTTTGGAAACTTGTCAAACACAGACTGCGGAGATGTGTAAAGAGGACTGATCCTACGAGAAATTCACACTGACCATCCAGAGACTAAAATAAAACTATTCCTCTGAATTTGCTTGTATTAATTCCAAGCTCTTCATATTCGGAGGGGAACTATTTTGTCCTTATTCGATTAGTATGGCAAAACGAAGCTATACCCAATTAATGGAAGTTAGCCGTATTGTGCCCTATTCTTTAAAAAGGAGATTGCTAAATCATTATGACAGAAAAATCTCAGAAATTTAACTTTGAGGTATAATGTAGGGATGGTACAATCAATGGCTTTGAGGATATCTTTATTCATTAGAATAGATGAGGGTCCGTTAGTACTACAGGTCTACAGAGAAATTGATTTAAGCCTAAAAGCTGTACACGCAACCATTTGTTTTGCTAAAATATTAATTGGGACTAGATGAAGGACCATCTGCAATGCCTGAGTTGAAGTCTTTCTGAGAAACATTTCTAATATATTAGGTTTCCAGCTTAGTTTGCTGTCCACAATAAGACCCAGTATTTTCACTCTATCTGTGATATTTAAAACAAACTCCATAAGACTGGGTGACTTAAAAAAAGGTTAATGCTTCCTTCATTTGATTAAGGACACCAAGAGAATTTTGCATAAGATCTCTGAGGGGACTAGGATATTTGCCGAAAGCACCGATCGCAATATCATGCATAAACGACCACTTTATATACAGATCTGTCTAGGTTTAGTAACAGGTCATTTATAAATCAAGTTTCAAAGAAGGGGAGATAATACACCCTGCGAAGTATCTCTACTCACAAATCTCTGGAATGATTCCCCACCAAGACCAAAATGACCCTGCACTTGAGCATTTGAACAATTCAGCATCTGAGTGGCATATTCAGCCTCAAATTCGAAAGGACCTGGGTGATCGCCTCTAATTTGACAATGTTAAAAGCTCCTATATATAACATAATATCGATATCACAGAGGTTACCAAAGAGAATTAATTAAATTCGTGCTCCTGTGAATATTTTACCATTGAGACCCGTATTCCTATTAAATTGAGGCGAAGCAGTCAGAGGTTTGAAACATCCTGAAAACTGAGTTTGCAGTAGGAACTCCAGAGATTCCACCCCCGTTGTAGTCCAAATACCATCCGGTCGTTGTAGAAAACTCGGAATTGAAGGACAAGTAGATAGAATCTTACGTAGCCTAGATGCCTCAGAGAACTCCTGTTTGTTATGACAGAAAAATCTCCAAGCTTTTCTTTTGGCATTTTTTAATTCGTATTTATATGATTTGAGGTCTTCCTTATAGGAGTCCCAGTCTACTCCAGCCTCTTCGCGATTGTGTAGAACTTTTTGCATTTCAGCCGTGTTATTTATAGCTGTCTCGACCACCATGGCGCACGAGACTTGCCTTTAGGCCTACTAATAGGACACGAACCTATGATAGTTTTATTGAAAGAATTAGACACTCTGTCAACCGAGGCATCCAATTCCTGATTTAGGGACCAATTTTACTAATGAGTTACCTAAAATTAATCAGGTTTTCTAGATGGACCTTATTATATTCCTAAAGGCTGTAGTTTAAGAATATTTCAAATCTAATCCAAACAGTAGATAGCAATTATTAGAAAAGGAGTGTTTTTCGGGCACTTAACCAACTAACTTATTTATTTTACATGAAGTTAGAAACCAGGGTACTAAAACATCCTGGCTATAGCTGCTCGTCAAAAGGACTTACACCCTCAGCCGAGGTTTCATGCAAAGCAGAAGTTCCCCCAACTGATTTTTGATGCCCCTGACTTAGCAGCTCCATCTTTTTTATAAACTTTCAGCGTGACAGCGCCAAAACCATAGCCAGTTAAGCCACCTGCCTTAGCCAGCACTGCCAGTGATGCGTTTTTAATTATGATTATAGCCGATCTATAATCATTTTTAGCCTCCTCCATCCTGGCTATCTTCCAATTGTTGGTCGGCAACTCAGGATTACCCATCTTAATCAGCTCCATGATCGTCTTTGGATCACTTGGCTCAGCTGAACTCCATGCTCGAGCTCTTGGTCTACAAAAGATATCCTTGGCACTAGGACTTCTAGTTTAGCTCTAGGTTAAACTTCTCATAGGCTTCTGATCACGTTTTTAGATGGGTACAGAGACCTTTGCTTGGCACAAGCTGTCAACTTGACATGGTTCCTGTACCTACCACTGACCCGACATGTAGGAGCAGCTCCAGAGTTTTCCCGCATTATTTTCAAGAAGGAAGAGGCAAGAGCCTTTTCCACCTTTTGCTACAAACAACGGATCCTTGAGAACCTACCTAAAAGACCTAGTTGCAGTTGCCTGGGACTTTGACTTTTTAGCGGCCTTTGGAGATTCATCCAAAGATCTCTGTCTTTTGGTAATAAAACTCTTGAATGACCTTCGTGCCTTCGGTTTTACCGTCGCTGTTCTTTGGTCCCCTGAGTAGTTGAGAAAATAATTTTCATCTTTGCAGTGATCCGCCATACAAGGATAAGGCTAAACACATCGGGAAACTGGGCTATTTAAATGGGCTCTCAGCCAGGTTGATTATCTGCACGTGTCGCATGACACCTTAATCCGGCCCTTAATATATAGTGCTAACACTCGCATCTAACATTTAGCCGTCCTTGGTCAATAACCTTAGTCGTTGCCCGGGGGTACTACTTGATGGCATATTAGATGCAATTGGTAGATTCTACATAGTTGCACCAACGGAGGCAAGTCCCAACTAGTTGCTATCATTAGCCATTGCCTACTCTATTGAGTCACTACCACACCACCCCGAATATATATTATCGATATATTATCGCTTAGAGCAAAAGAGAAATGAAATATTTAATGATTTCGAAATTTTGGTCGCTATTCTTTCGTATGTTTTCGCCTTACGGCACACGAAAAACAATATTTTCAACAATAAATGTCTGTTCGATACGGAAATGAAATGAAAGAAATGGATAGTATAAATAGACCTTAATACATTGTATCGAGGACATATACATCTAAATTTATATCATTTAATATTTACATTAGACAATATGCAAGCATTATACCAATGCAATTCTAACGGTTCAAAATTTATAATCATCATATCACTTGAAAAAATTCTGCAAAATTTTTTATGTGTAGGTGTTTGATTATTATTTGTGCAGTTTATATTCAACTTTTATATAGGTAAGTTGTGTTTGGTTGTGTTCAGTAAAGTGAAATAAATTTAAAAAGTTGGGATTTTGATTTTAATTTAATTAAAATTTAACTGTTTGTGTAAATATAAACCTAAGATAATGGTGTTAAATAGTGCTTAGTGTAATGTTCTAATTTAGAAAGACTTGTTTAATGTTTGAAAGTGCATAATTGGTATAAGTCTATTAACAAATTTTTTGCTATTGTTTCCATTTTAAATTTTAATGACGCAATATTTATAATCTGCCTGAGAAATGGAAAATTACTATTACAAATTTTTTTATAAATTTTTTTATATTTCGTGTTAAAAAAAAATTAAAGCTTTAGTTAAAATTAAATTGGAAAATTATGGTGAGTTAAAAAGTTTTTGGTTTTGGCATAAAATATGTTTTCCGTTGAGGAAATGTATCTCTCTCTTTATCGGTTTGATTGTATTGGAGAATAACGGTTTGTTAATGGTTCCAAAATTGGCGTTTATATGTATAAAGATGTATATATGAAAATTTTTATTTTTTATTTTTGGTAAATGCAAAATGGATTTATTTAAGGTTAAATTGGAGAGTTAATTTGGAAAACACGTAATGTGTCTGTATTAAAAGTTTAAAGCTCATTTTGATCATTCTTTGATTTATTTTGAAATATGATATTGGTTTTTGAGTTTTCATATATTTTTTTGTGTTTGTGAAGTCATAAGAGAGAACGGAACCAAACGTCACAAGACATTTTCGTAATGTGTTTTATGAAGGCGGATTTTTTCTAAATATTCGCTCAAATTAAGACTATCCTGATTCCCTGTATAGTTATTTAAACCTTCGCAAAACTGTAAGATAGTCTAGACACAAATATTACAAGTGTTTGTTTGCAAATGATGTTGTATTCTGATTTTTCTTTTATGTGCGACTAATAATTCGAGTTTAAAATTGTTGCTCACTACATCACCTTTTCTCAAGTAAAAGCTCCTTTAATCAAAGTTTTTCAATCAATTTACTTACTGTCCATTAGCAACAAATATTTTTTCACGATAATTTGAATTAAACACGTTAAAGATTTTCTCGTTTGAAGTATAGTGGGCGGTTGCACCGGAGTCGATTATCCAACCATCTTTCAATTTTGAAGTTACAAATAAAAATTCTATCCGAAGGATAATTAAATTCACTTCTTTAATTAAATTCACTTGTTCTTTTTCGGTAATTTTTCCAGATGTCTTTTTATTTTTCAACCATTCTTTAAACTTCTCGCAATTTCGTTTCAACTTAAGACAGAAAAAATAGCTCTTGCCCCCTTTTGTCTTATATTTTTTGTTATTTACATTCAAAGCTACTCCGCCATTACTGACAGGTCTATCCATCCAAATTTTCTTGGCCGGTTTTGACTCCCAAATGTGGATCATTTGATCATCGTTGAGCCCGATTAAAGAATAAGCTGTCGAATCTTTTTTATATCGTCCAAGGGATCCGGTGCATCCTTTGGCGTACACTCTTATACATTTTCCTTTGTTAGTAACAGCTTCATCGGATTTCGTAATCGCATATTTACTGTCCATCGTCATTTTCACACTTCGGTAAATACACACAAATCCACAAATTAGTAACAATTTCCAGGAAATGTTTATTAACACTTGTCCTGGGCCCATAACCTGATGGAAATAGCGTCAATTTTTTGCGTGATGGTGCTGAAAATAAACAATAGATTTATTCTTGATATAAGTTTATTATATTACGCGTTGAGAGTAATGAAAAAAAAACAGAGAAAAATTACGATAGTCATTTTGATTGAAGACGCCTTCATAGTGACTTAATTCTTTTAACAAGGTGCGTTCACGACAAACTAAATAATGGAAATAAGAACATTAGTAACAAATTGATTTCATAAAAAAATTTAACAATTATAAATTTGCAATAGATCAGAAAAACTACTTCACAGCAAACTTTTTATCTTGTTATTTTATTATTTAACACGAAATCACTTATGAATCCATAATCCACTTATCAACATAAATGTTTAATTTTTACAATATTTAAAAATTAATTTACATAACGATAAAGTTTATAATTATAAATTTCCAAAGAAAATTTTACATTTGTAAACAATTTTACAAAGCTTTCAATGCCTTAAGCTTACAGTAAAGTTTGATATTCCGAGGAAACGACTACGTCATAATTTATTTATGAATAATCGAAATAATATTTGGATTTCGATAAATACGGAAATGGAATTTGAACCCCGCAATCTACCTCCCCTTTAGTATAATAATAATATATCATATTATATATAAAAAATTCTGTAAAAGCTTTAAACTAATCTTCAAGTCATATTTACCGTTGTTCAAAGTAAATAAGAAAAAAAAACAGAACCGGAAGAGTCATAAATATAATATTACACAACAATGAAGTTTAGGGGTGAAACATAAGGTTGAAAATATAAAATTTAAATAACTTTTATAGTTTATTCCAGGAAAACCTCCAACCCATACAAACTCAATGAATAAGATTTAAATTTGTGTTGACAAATTTTTTGAATGTTGACAACCAAAATAATAGTCCTAAATAACATCCTTTTAAGTTATGCCTTTTTTTCTGGATCTTCTATTCAATCATTAACGCATGAATGTAGGAATTTTGGGCATTTTCATTTATACGTAAATACATAATATAACAACAACAAATTGTTTTCGAAGTAACCGCCTTCAAAATTTCCGACTGTCGGTTTAAATTAAATTTAATGTTTGTGTGTTTCTCGTCGTTTGTGCGTGCGTTTCTTGTACCGCATAGTAGATACTATATACAAAAACATCAAAAATTATCAGGCTTTTCAATTTCGATTTTTTTTTTTATTTCGGTTAGTAAATTTAAGCACAAGAAAACCTCAAAACACGAGAGAGGAAAAATCTACATAAGTGACAAGTATTTTTTTTTGTTTGTTATTGGAATTGTGTTATTTGTGTTGTTTGACTATATCTTGTTGTATGTTTGACATCAAAACCAATACAGAAAACCGAATGTATATATAAAAAAAAATTAGCATAAAAGTTTTATTGCCAAAATTTCTGATAAATCATAAAAACAAACCAAAACGTAAAAAAGAAAATAGAACGTTACAGAAAAGAAAATTTGGAAGTAAAAAAAAAAACTTTACGTTCGTTTGGTTTTTTTTTTATTCAGTTTCCAAATTAATTGAAAAGCATATCTCGAGGGATGATAACTTCATTGTTTTGCTGTTGTTGTTGTTGTTGTTTTTTTTTATTTAATATTTGAATGCGTATAAATTTTTTTTCTGTTTGGGGTATCTTATCGGCGTGTTTATTTTAATTTCAACATCTTTACCGCGAGAGAGCAAGATATTTTGATATTGTTAATCGTGTTTTGCATTTTGTTGGAACGGAAGTTGGTGGTTGTGTTTTTTTTTATGGATATACAAATTATGCATAATTTATGACTTTTGGAAAATAAATAAAAATATAAAGTAAGTAAGTTGAACTTTAACGAAAAAAAAAAACTTTTCTGGAGAGTTATAATCAAGTTTGGTTCATTTGTTTACCTAAATCATTTGGGTGAGTTCCAAATATGACTTTATATATATATATATATATATATATATATATTTTATATAGACCTTAATTGGCTTCTTTTATTTACTTTGATGTTGTTAGGTATATTAAATTTGATGCCTTCGGGATAAACGCGAGGTGGTTTTTAAATTATGAAGGACTTGTTAAAATTGATTGTCCGAAGAAATTACTTTTCCTTATTGTTTGAAATTGCTGTTTTCGTCATTATGCATGTGGCTGTAGGCATTATATCTTTTACTTTTTTTTATATCTAATGATGATAAGTCGGCTATTTCAGAGGATCAAAAAATAATAAAGCTCTGCCGCATGTAGAACTCCTCAGCCGTTATCTATTTAAATGTTGGCGCAGAAATGGTTTTAAAAATGATTGTTTTGTTATGTTTTATGGCCGAAACAGTAAAGTTGAGGGATTTTTTAAAAAGTAAGGGACTACTAAAAATGAAAGATTAATCAATGCGCTTCATAAGATCCGATCGATCCATCTGATATTCCAAAAACCACACTTACTTGAGACTCTGGGTCTACTATTATAATGTTTTAATTTGTATAATTTGCCCGATGTAAGTGGAAGCTCTGACTGCTGTCGGTAGTAGTATATGGAACCATGTTTGTTGACTAAGAACATTTTAGTAGTACATTCATTTACTGATATATAGTATTGTTTCCATAAAAAGCGTGTGGTGATTACGACGAAATTAATAAACCTTTTAAGTGTCTAAACTGTTGAAATGTGTTTTTAAACCTGTTTGTTTCCATGATTTCTAATGACTGGAACCTCTTTATTAGAAAACTAGATATGTTTTTAATTTTCAGAGCCTCCGTTGGGTTTGATATAGCGTTGTTTCAGAAAGTCTACTGGTTTCAAAATTCATTTTTTAACCAGAATAAATAACAAGTGCTTTAACGGAAAAAAGTGTAAACGGAAGTTGCCCCACTGACCTGTGTAGATTGATAATGACAGCAAGGAATTGGAGAAATTTTTACGGAGTCGGATAATAGATTGTTGTTGTCGATGAGTTTTTCTAAAAAATCGTTAAATGAGCTCCACTGCTAATTTTCTCCACTAAGCATTAACGTAGGCATCTCGATATTTGGCATATGTCCACTATAGATGATCCAATTAAACGTAAACTTTCAATCCTTTGCCTTGAACTAGATATACGACCCTTATAGGCAAAATCGATAAAACACGTACGGAATACAATGGAATTTTTCTAAACGAATTTGGAAAACTCACACCCTGTAAGCGTTAGTAAACCACCTGGAAGTTTAAGCAAATATAATATAATACCAGAGAGATTAATCAAGAATGCTCCAAAAAACTAAGAACTAACAATGGTCGGGAAAGTTAGCAGTTTAACTACAGAAACATTTTTCGTAGGATATATAAACGATTGACATCTAGGCAATGATTGTGCACGAGTCTATTATCCACAATTATGATTATCCGCTTGTTTGTTGGTGCATGTGCTGTAATAACAAGTAGCTAATGTGCAGTTTAAACCATACTACTAACCGATCAAGCTGATCGCTGGTGGAACAAAATTACAATTTAAACTATCCTTATTTTTTACAGCAAATGTGATAGAATTGACCAGAGAATCTACCCTCATATTTGAAAATCAATAAACCGTCAATACACAAAACGAATCTGTTCTTAATTGTTGGCCACTAACTCCACTTGTCAACAAGGCCTTAGATCTTCCAGCACTAATACCAGGTCATTTTAAAATTGCTGACTCTCGCTAAGTGTGACCTAATACAAATATAACAGCTGTAGGACGAAAAACAAGATTGCTCGTTTTCGGAAAAAATTATGGAA
Source organism: Tipula confusa (assembly GCA_963556175.1). Lineage (NCBI taxonomy): Eukaryota > Metazoa > Arthropoda > Insecta > Diptera > Tipulidae > Tipula > Tipula confusa. The sequence continues at coordinate 20,170,916 of OY744476.1, read as the reverse complement.
GATTTCTAGAAATTTTTTTCATCGGAATAAATTTGCCAGCTTTACAGCAAATCTAGAATCAAGTCTAGAAATTGACGAATTTGTGCTAGAAAGGGATGTCCTACAACTTTTCACGTGATTGAAACTGAGACGAGTTATAAAATAAAATTTGTTGCAAATTGGCACGTCCCAAGAGTAGGGACACGAATCACAAACGACAAATAAAGTCAACAATAAAGAAGCAAGCTTCTACCTATTAATAATAAATCATCAGTGCAGACCACTTTGTTGACGAAACCTTAACAAACAATTAGCTAGGTACAACCATGGACTGGAGTATAACATACAGCTGTAAAGAAAATTAAATAACTTAATTCCTAAAATTAATGCTAAAAAGCAACAAGTAATAGCAACGCGTAAAACGATGACTTGGAGATTCAATCGGCAATGTGCTCACATTTGGAAACCTCACTTAACGAGAGGCCAACGAATTTGAAGATCGTTTTTGAGAAGATCAAGAGTAACGAACACGATCTTTTTTAGTGTAACAAAATATTTGTGGATGTTCTAAAAAGAACGATTAGCCAACATATAAAGTTCAAACCTGAGCATTTTAAACTTTTATATGCGTAAACGTTTTTAACTTGCACACTTATAGACCTAGTGAGGCATTTGTTACCTTCTAAAGATTTTGTATTTGAACACTATTTTTGGTCGATTAGTTAGTTGACATGATGTCTGCTTAAGCAAAGCTGCCGTTGTTGCTACGAGTTTTTTCGTTTCGTGATTTGAGAAAATTCTTGAAAATAATGGCTAAGAAATGGCTAAGAAGACCAACCCGTTATATTCTAAACTTTATTGCCTATCGTCAGCAGTCGCATGTTATGACGTTTTAATGGCCTTTTTTGGCTCAAAACATGTACAAATAAGTGAAAAACTAATTGAGTGAGCTTAATCTCTGACCTTTAATACTTTTATTAAAAGAAATTTGCCATGCAAGCTTGAGACATTCTATTTATGGATACTCATCGAAGAGTATTGCTACTGTTGTGAAGATTCTTATCATACCACACCAAATCAGGACAAAAAGAAGTCTAGTCACTCGCAGTGATCCAATAAGTTAAAATTATTTTTACAAAAATTACCAATATGTTTAGAAAGTCGGAACACTTAATATCGGAGAAAATATTTTTAATCTTAAAATGGAATTAGCATATTTTGGTTGCTGTCCAATTGTTTTTAAGCTCAATATCTAAACTTATAGTATTTATCTACAATTTTTGTGCTACCAACAATTCATATCATAATTTATCAAATTAAATAATTTGAAAATGGTTTTGAAATTTAAAGGCTACTGCTGGCCCAAATAGAATATTCAATCTTTATTCAATCTTCGAATAAGAACTAACACAGTAAATTTATAGTTGCCTCTTTATTTTCAGTCAATACGCAGGCTGTGAACTATCAACTTCAGTATTGTTATTCGCTAGCAATGGTAGGATAGCAGCACTGGTGTTGTATGTATATCTATTGATGGATTGGTGATCTCGGATGATTTTAATGTTTTCACTTTTTTTTTTGTTATTTGGAGTGAGGCTGTTCCAGTTGTCTTGAAGATAAACCCCAAAATCCAATTAGAATCTGATACCAAGTTCAAAGTTGCGGTGCTTATAGATCGTACCTTTCACTTAGCTTGTTCATTGGATGATGGTTAGAAAGAAGCAACAAATGGGTGGTGAATTCAATTTCTCCCATACATAAGTAATCCAAGTTAGGTGAAGTTAAGGTCAAATCATTATGGAAATAAAACAACTTTGACTCGAATAGTCCAGCAAAATTTATAACATGTAATCTTGACTAATGCCGTTTGCTTCCCTCCCAAAACTGTATTTGTGCTTTTGTTTCCACAGTTCAATATTTTTGTCATGACGTAATCAAACAAACGACATTCTTAATATTCTCATCGATCTGAGGTTACTAAACGTAGATCTTTGCCACCGATATCATGTTTCAACAAGATGACTGGATGGGCCGCTTCCAGTGCAAAAAAACTTCAATTTTTGAACACAGAAAGGTTTGAACTGATATATTAAGTTTTCAAGCAATCAGGAGGCTTTCTTTTCCGATCGGATGTTTGAATGATTTAATCAGCATTACGACGTTTTCCTCATCAATGCTTGTGCTACTTTCTAAACAAAGGCGATAATTCACAAAACCTTTTGATTTATAACGGAGGCTGCGAGTATCCTATAGAAAAAAGCAATAGGACGTTAGTTTTCACGATTTTTATGTAACAGGACTATCCCAATTAATGCTTTATTCCGAAGCATTGCATACCAACAGCAATGACAGCTTTTCATTATATACGACATGAGTATCTTGTTTGTTATAACCATACGTTATACGAAGATTTCAGCTCATCGAAACTTCTCTGCTGGGCAATGGAATACAAGCCCTTTATGTTGTCATTAAAAAGTTGTTGGATGTGCTCTGCTATAAAAGCTGGTAAAAATTCAAAAACCGCAAAAAAAACTTGAAACTAGATTTTATCCGTTGGTGGCAGTGACTTTAAGATGAGTTTAGCCTGGTCTTCAGAAGGGTGAAAGTCACTAGATTTAATTCGGTTTTATATAAAATTGACATTTAATTATAAATCCATAATAGCATTTTTCTTTGCGATATTAAATTCTTGCACTTCATCTAATCATAGAAAACCCGGCAGAAAAAGTGCTGATTTTTTAAAATCATAAGGACTTGTCGTGTTAGTAAAAAAATTTGTATAATATTTGGCTCCAACTTCAATGACACAAGGAAACCCCAAAAAATTTCAAACTCATTGGAAAACAGTTGGTGTCTAATAGTAGCATACTGGCATGTTTTCGACGACTCGTCCATCAACGCTAATTTCAATACGATCAAGAATCAGGATTGAATTATGTTTAAAATCCCTTAATTGTAGCCCCGATAGCTGTAGAACTGGAGATGATTTCTAAAAAGGTCAGAAAGGCCGGTTTTGCCTATATAATTGTGTATTTGACCGACTTGACTTTGAAATGGCAAGGTGCGTTATTACATATGATGGTTGTATCTGTCCTTATTTTTTTTGACACGAAGATCTGCTTTAAAGCATTTTTGTGGCACTTGCTATTCTTTATCAAGCTATTATGAGAGCCTAATATGAATTTGGAAGACAATGAAACTTCTATGATCCATCTTGTGAAACCGTGTTTATTGATTAGTCACCTCATAACACGCAAAGGATGCAATAATACATTTTGAAAGACATCAACTGAAGTTGGATGATTATTACAAAAAATACTGCAAATACCTCAGACCACAACGGCTGTGCACAAAAAAAATTACAAATCGGTGTACTCATCCAAATTATGTTAATTTCTACAAATGCAAGTCTCCTTCTAAGATATTTTGTATACATACAGTTTAGTTTATTAGGCTATTTGTGTGCACAATTTGGTCAGTCTTTCATATTTTGTTGGAAAAGTGCCCGAAACAATTTATTATTCTAAAAGCTTTCTACAATAAAAATTACAAAATATTTTGGTTTCGTTAAATGATTAAATCTGATGATGAGTAAGCTAAATATTTGATCATACTAAATATTGTAAATGTTACAGTAAAATTATCAAATTTTAGGTAAACATAATTAGAATACATTCACATAAGTCGATAAAACCATAAAAAAACTGTACTCATTACCAATAAATCAAATAAACTTTGTCTATATACTCGTAAGCTTAACTAACATTTGATATGAGCAATTTATGGTACATCACTTATCTATAAAATGTAATTATATCATGTACATAAAATGAAATCTTATGCAGCATTACTATGGTTGCCTTAATGTTTAGCAACATATAGGAAATAACTTTACACTTTTATAATTATGAAAAATTATAACATAGCTACACATAATATTATGCAATATGTAGTAAAATTTTATAGTTTGCAAACAAGATTCAACTTGTTATGTGTTCGATAGTATGAAAAAAAATTCATTTAAATTTTTGAATACAAAACTTTTACATTTCCTTCACATTGTCGCCGACATCATCATCGTTATAATGATATGAGAAAATTAACCCAACAATTGGATACTGTATGTATATCGCTAGTGTTGCATTTAATGTATACAACGGAAAGAGCTATTAATCAAACGGATGGAAAAGTTTTTCTTTATTATATACATGTGATGCTTCCAAACTTTTGTTGGATCATTGTGGTTTTATATGTATATGGTAAGTGTTTGACATATCCGGAAAATGAAAATTAGTTTATGTTGTTTATTATTTACAATACATCAATATTAGAATCAGGCTTGCGATATGAAAATTACAGAAGAACGAATCAATTATACTTCGATTTTAAGTGAAAGTTGAGTACTTTAAAGTTAAGAAAGAGACGTTGATAAAATTCCCTTCGATCTTACATTAACGGAGTTAGTCATTGAACATTTTTGAAACCATATTCCTAATTAGACTGTCTACATGTACACTTTGCAATCATAATAATTGAGTAATAAACATCTTTGGCTGTTTTTGTTGTTAATAAATTCAATTGTTAATTGTTTATGCCGAAATTTTCAAGGGAATACAACTACCCTGCCGAGCTCTTATTGATCAAGGCTCGATGTCAAACTTTGTTTTAAGGAATATTTATGTCAATGATTAAGAGCTCTCTTAATGTTAGTAGTACAAATTTAACAATACGGTCTAGAGTTTCTAATTGTGAATCAACGTCAGAATTGTTGATTTTACCTAAAATAACATCGGTTGTTCCCTTTTTCCAATTCCATTTGACCATAGCATTTTACTAAAAGGCATAAGTTTAGCTGACCCTAATTTTCATATACTACAGGGATATTGATCTTGTTAAAGACCAATTAGAGGTAGTTTCTTTGATTGACCTATGTTTGGGTTATATCATTTGCGGAAAAAATAACAAACCTCGTATTAAACCGTCCATTTTGATGTATGGCTGTTCCCAATTAAACCAACAAGTTTAATGGTTTTTTTAAGCTGAAGAAATATGTCCAATCGGTAATTATTTCATGAAAAGAATGGCTGATACATGTTAAAGTCGCTCTTCTAACTAAAACTACAAATTTGGAGCTGGGAGGCTCATATAAATCTGTCCTTAAACAATTTTGGTATTTAGAAAAAAGGATAAATAGACCCCCTGAATTAAAAGGCCAATATGTAGATTTTATGAATGAAAATATTTCTTTAAGGAACTTAGTCAGCATGTCTTTTTAGATAATTCGTACTTTCTCTTCTTGTTTTCTTTAATAACTTCTTTAATTTAGAGGTTGAAGTCTTTAATTTAAAAATCAACTTCTCTAAGTTCAAGGTAGAATTTTTTGATTAAAAGTTTAACTTCGTTTATTTAATTAAATTATTTAATTAAAAAATTTAAGTTCTTTATTTTAAAGGTAGAATTTTTTAATTTAAATTTCAAATTCTGTAATTTAAATTGTCAACTTCTTTATTTTAAGTTCTATTTATTTATTGTTTAATTTAAAGTTCAACTGCTTTAGTTTAAAATTCAAATTCTTTAATTTAATGATTTTATTGACAGTTCAACTTCTTTAATATAAAGGTTGAATTCTTTCATTAACAGTTCTACTTCTTTAATTTATTGTACAAATTCTAATAATTTAAAATTCAACCGTTTTTTAATGTAAAGATCAAATTCTTTAATTTAAAGATTGAATTCTTTAATTCAAAGTTCAACTTCTTTAATTTAAATTTCAAGTTCTTTAATTTAAAATTAAATTTTTTTAATTTAAAGGTTGAATTTTTTAATTTAATGTTTTTTATTTAAAGTTTAACTTCTTTAATTTAAACTCAAGGGTTGAATTATTTAATTAAAATTCAACTTTTTTAATTTAGAGATTACATTTTTTAATTTACAGTTCAACTAATTTTAGTTTGAAGGTTGAATTCTTTAGTTTAAAAGTTCAACTTCTTTAATTTAAAGGTTGAATTCTTTAATTTCAAAGTTCAACTTTTTAATTTAAAATTCAATTTCGTTAATACATACTGCATTCAGAAATATGTTCATTCTCTAACTAAAAGTTCAGTTTCGTTTATTTAACTAAATTCTTTAATTTAAAAGTTCAAATTCTTTATCTTAAGGTTGAATTCTTTAATTTAAAGTTCAATTTCTGTTAATTAAAATGTCAACTTCTTTTATTTTAAATTTTAGTAATTTATTCATTAATTGAAAGTTCAACTTCTTTAATGTAAAAGATCAACTTCTTTAATTTAAAGGTTTGGTGGTTTATTCTACAAATTCTATTAATTTAAAATTCAACTTTTAATTTAATTTTTTTTAGTTGAAAGGGTGATTTTTTAAATTCAAAGGTTGAATTCTTTAATTTAAAGTTCAAATTCTTAAATTTAAAGTTCAACTTCTTTAATTTAAAATTAATTTTTTTTTATTTAAAGGTTAAATTCTTTGATTTAATGTTTTTTATTTAAAGTTCAAATTTAAATTTAAAGGTAGAATTCTTTTTATTAAAGATTGAATTCTTCAATTTAAAGTTCAAATTCTGTAATTTTGAAATGTCCACTTCTTTTATTTTAAGTTCTGCTTATTTATTCTTTAATTTAAAATTCAACTTCTTTAATTTTAAAGTTAAATTCTTTAATTTAATGAATTTATTGACAGTTCAACTTCTTTAATTTAAAGGTTTGAATTCTTTCATTGAAAGTTCAATTTCTTTAATTTGTTGTTCAAATTTTTTTAATTTAAAATTCATCTGTTTTTCAGTTTAATTGTTAAATTTTTTAATTTTAAGGTTGATCTCTCTAATTTAAAGCTCAACTTCTTTAATTTAAACTTAAAAGTTTAATTCTTTAAATAAAGTTAAACCTCTTTAATTTATAGGTTGACTTCTTTAATTTAAAGTTCATCTTCTTTAATTTAACGTTCAACTTTTTAATTTAAAATTCAATTTTTTTTTATATAAAGGTTGAATTTTTTAATTTAATGTTTTTTATTTGGAGTTCAAATTTAAACTTAAAGATTGAATTCTTTAATTCAATTTAAACTCTTTAATTTAGAGGTTGATTGCTTTAATTTAAAGTTCAACTAATTTTAATTGGGATGTAGAATTCTTTAGTTTAAATGTTCAACTTCTTGAATTTAAAGGTGGAATTTTTTTATTTAAAAGTTCAACTATTTAATTTAAAGTTCAACTTCATTTATTAAATTAAATTCTTTAATTTGAAAATTCAAAATTCAAATTCTTTATCTTAAAGGTTGAATTCTTTAAGTTCAACTTCTGTAATTTAAAATGTCAACTTCTTTGATTTTAAGTTCAAATATTTTTATTAAAGGGTTTATTTTAATTTTAATGTTCAACTTCTTTTACTTTAAAGTTGAATTTTTTAATTTAAAACTTCTTTAATTTAAACTTTAAGTTTAAAGGTTGAATTCTTTAATTTAAAAGATCTATTTCTTTAATTTAATTTTCAGCATCTTTAACTTAAAGGTTGAAATCTTTAATTACATCTTTATTAAATTTTAACTTCTTTAATTTAAAGTTTGAGTTCTTTAATTTAAAAGTTCAACTTCTTTAATTTTAAGTTACATTTTTTTATTTAAAGGTTAAAATCTTAAATTTTAAGTTTAACTTCTTTAATTTGAAAGTTAATCTTCTTTATTTTAAAAATTTAAATACTGACTTTCTAAATCATGTATTTTGATTTCATTAATGCCATTTAGTAACTGTCCTTCTTCAGTGTTTAGATACCCAATTTCTGGTACTTGAATTTGGCTCTTTTTAAATGAATAATTTAATGATTAATTTTAGTTTTACCAAACTTTCTGAAGTCATCTCCACTGTAAAGATAGTTTAAGCCTTAGATAATAAGTCAATAACAAGATCCAAACTTTGGTTTTCCGTGGCTGAAACAGTACCATAAAACGCACTTTTTTCTTGCAACTGCAGAGAACCTACTTATTAATTCTCTACCACGTGTTTATTAACGTAAGCGGGTACCCGAATTAATTTTTGTAGTATCCATATTTCGGTTTGTTAATACTTAGGTTATCGATGCCAAAGATGCTGTGGTGTAATTCTTAATAAATGATATGCTCATATAAGTTTACATTACGAAACATCTGAGTGCCCGCTGTACTCAAATGCCAAAGATGGAGTAATTACGAGTAGTGCTAATGATTTTTCTTGTCAACTTACAATACACGTGACACTAAATCTAAAAGAACAATTTCATTATTAAGCCCCTTACTATGTACAAAATATTTTCAATACTCATGTAAACATTTTCAATAAATTTTTAATTAAATATATAGACCATTACTAATTAATTTTTTTTAGATTAAACAAATTATAAAAAACACTCGACGATTTGAAAGTGATAATAATGGAATAGTTAGCCGAATCAGATGTATACATATCAGCTCGTAATATTTTAATTAATTATCATTCCCATAACATTCACCAAATTATCATGAAAACGATACCTCAACAATAAATAAAATAAATAAACCAACTTCCTCACCAACATTCCAAACATTAATTAAAACGTTCGCTTGAATTTATTTTTCCAACAACAATAATAACGGCATTGCAGCAACAACAACCAAAACCATTTTCATTTCAATACTCATTATAATAATTATAACTATATTTATTTATTTTGACCCAATTAATTTACTTTAATTATTTTAATTAAATTTAATTTAAACGCCCTTAAGAGAAATTAACAAGAAAAATTCAACGTTTTAATTTAATACATCGGAGACACGCAGAGGAAAATGGAAAATTTTTAAATAAATAAAAAAATTGTATATTCCTCAAAAAGAATTAAATTTTTTTTATTTTTTTTTTTAATTAAAATATCAAAAGGACATTTTTGGTGGATCGCTGTGTTGTTGTTGCTGCATTTTTTTTAATGATTTCATTTTTAATTTAGTTATAAAATTAAGATGACGACGAACGAATAATATATTTGTATATGAAAACAACAATTTCCGTCGTTTTATTTAAATTGAAAATTTTTTTATTTTTATTTTTTAAATCGTAAATTTTCTATAAATTTTGTTCGTTACCTTCCTCGCAAAAATTTAAATCAAACCAAATAAAATATTTCATTTCAAATTTATTGTAATAAAAAAAATGTTCAAGAGGATTTTCCATCCAATTTTTGCGTTTCTGTTATTGTACGTCGCTTTAATTTTCTCAACTTGACTGCGACATTTTATTTTTGTATCATGGAAATCGTACTCCCGTATAGCTAGTTGTTGGTATTGTCAATAAAAAATTCAAACAAGATTTTAGCATCATCATATTGAATGTTAGCATTAAAATGTATAATGGAAAAATATTGAATCAACGAAAGGAATTTTTTTTAGATTTTCTTTCGTTTTTCAAGAAAATTAAAATAACGAAATCACAATGAAGTAGTTTTTTTTTTTTTTTGTAAATAAAATGGAAATAAATGCTACAGAAGAATGGGAGAAGTAAAATGCAAACCAAAATATTTGAAGAATGCATTTTTATGCTGTTTGATTTATATTAGGGATTGATCGGTATGCAATTAATATTTTTGTGTTGTTGACAGTAACGTTTTAGCCAGTTTTGATTTGTCTAGGTTCAAATATTGTAACCAAATAGCAATCGTATCCAATTTTATTATCTATAAATTAAATCTTGAGGAAAGCTGCTTACAATTCGCTGTATCAAATGATTAGAAGTTTTGAGGCATTATAAGGTAAGATGCTGAATCATTAGATGTGTGATTATTTCACATCTTGCGAGAAAAACTATAGACCCTGACATTCGAGCATGCATATGCTGGAATGTCCTGTAAAGACTATCAATTAGACTTAGAAACAATTGTGGTGCACCTACGTCAAAAAGAGCATAGAAGAACCAGAAAGTTCATTTAGTTTAGCGTTATGTAGGCAAAAAGCAATGAAAATAATTTTGGAAGAAGAGTACCGCGTGAATTTGGTCATTTGGTCGGAGTTTAAGGCCATAATATTTAAAATCGTAAGTATATAGTTACGCGTCATCGAATCTTAAATTTTTTGTATGGATTCAATTTGCATCAAATTACTATATTTAATGTTTAAGTGGGAAAGATGTTTAGTCGGATTGTTGTTGAAAAGAAACAAGAAAAAAGACCAAATAAGACTTTCCCTAAAAAAGTAGAGTTTACAAGCTATTTAAATCTGTCTTTTAAATCTATCTAACAATCTTTTAAAAAAAATATCAATAGGCACTGAATTTACAAAATGCTCCTCATTTTGGAGGTTTACGGAAAGATGTAATCAAATCGATTATAAAACTCCTGAAAGGAGTGTTCCGTGAAATGATTTTAACCATAGAAAAAGTGCAGACATTACTTACTGAGATTACCAACTGAAAGTAGCACAAACTTAAAGAAATAAACTTAATGAGTGAAAAACGGAACAAATTAAACACAATTAAACGTTGCCCTGAAAATTGAAGCAACAAAATGAAAGTAAACTAAACCAACTGCAACTGTGGCTAATACAATTTTGCTTGTTGAAAAGATCAGCTACCAACCAAATGATTACAAGACCATCATCATCGATCAATAAGATTGATGTATTGATCAGCGAGTATAGCCACATCAAGAGAAAGGACACGAAATGGCATATTTCGTTGAGCCATATATCATAATATAAATACAAAATAGTACTACCATAGTCTGTTGGCCTATTGACATGCTAGATGTCGCTACTGGTATCGTTTAAAATAAATAATAATAAAATATTACATATATATATATATATATATATATATATATATATATATATATATATATATATATATATATATATATATATATATATATATATAATCGCGTAAATGTCATATATTTATTCAAAATGATATTCTATCGATCCGACATCTGGAACATCAATGGGTAAACAGTTTTTTTTGTTATGGTGGTAGTATTATGTGTATTTATACTATGCAAACACTACAAGTTGACTGTCTATTGAATCAGGTGAATTAATGACGGGCACAATGTTAGAAACTGATAATAGAATACATACATTTCAAAACAAATTGTAATCGTCAGCTGATGCATGGATAAGGAAATTTTATTTGATTTACGTCTTATAATTCGATCTATTGGTTCCTCTTCTTTTTGAAATTTTAGAAGTGGATTCTTCAGTTACATCAATTTTTACTTTGCCGAAGATTACGAAATCCAGATAATTTTATATTTAATTTTAACTGGGCAATCATAACGAAATATTTACAAGCAGAAAAACTTGCTGCTGGATGTATATCATAAAATGACAAAAAAAATGAACTACCCCGCATATGGTATTATATCAGCGAAACTTGTAATCCTAAGAAGATCTGGCACTTTTTAAATTCGTAAGTAAACAAATCATTCACGGACAGTGTGAAGAATTAAATTCAAGTCATCTTGCAAAAAAGGTGAAAAATGTACGAACAAATATTTACGATCCAAGCTATGTAGTGGTCAAACAAAATTGACACAAACTCTCTTATAATGAAATAAAATAAGGCGTTTTAATGTTTGGAAAAGACACTAAAATGTTTAAGATTGGTGAGGCCAACTCAGAATCAGTTGAAACAATTGAAGACATCTATTTTGAGCGACTGAAAAAGTCTATAATCAAATGAAAGAAAACATAAAAGACAAACATTTGCTAGCAAGATGGATAAAGATGGAATGGTTAAATTGGTGCTACCAAACCCATTTCGTAAGACGTGAAACTGAATATCCGATACCTCGCATTAAAATTCCGCCATTTCTTGGAAAATATTAAGAGTTCAAGCATTTTTTTGAGATTTAATTGAAGTCTCAATCCATGACAACAAAACGACATATAATAGCTATGGCAATATTTTAAAGGATTACTTATGTTTTTACTGATAAACCATTTCAGTACAACGGAGGCTAAAAACGATCAAGTTTGGGACCAAATTAATTTAGGATACGACAATAACAGACACATTCAGCAATTTATATGGCTTAAATAAATTTACACTACAGTATTGTCCGTAATCATTCTATCACCTGACAGTTGTATCTGATAAAATTATTCATATGGATTTATATCCATAACTTGGCTCAAAAACAGAAACTGGAAACCCATGGCTTATATTCATATACTATAGTCAACAGAAATCTACAATTTCGGGAAAATAAAAACATATCTCAAGCGCAGCAGCTTTCACCAGAAGATTTGGATTGTGAGAAACTGTTTGACAATCAAGTTGAAAGACGAAGAGATAGGAGCTAGACGATACGATTTCCCTTCCAGAAAACATCATCTAAATTTATAAATTGGTTGTTGAGGGCTCACCGGTGAATTATAGCATTTAAGCGTAAACTAGCAATAAATCTTGATATAAGAGCCAAACCAGTGTTTGATTGCTTGGCCAAAACCAAAAACAGCGTTCAATTAAATGATATTCTGAAGATCGAACCACCAATTCAACCAACACTTTGGGTTACCTACATGTTATTCCAAAAAACCTTTTAGGAATATTGAACGAGATTGAATATTGATTGAACAAGTTATTGAAATTTCACTTTATAAATACAAACCATACTATCATAAAATACAAATCCATGGGATTGCAGATGTGAAAAAAGTGGCCTCTAGTTCGGTGATTTATAGTAAAACAATAGGCGAAAAAGGAGAAACACCTCCTTTCTTCAACTGGAATTCTGTGCTGCATAATGAGGAAAATAATGGTGTTTACAACGTAAAGAATTGTGCATGGGAAGATTCATCCATTATGATTTCTTGGCTTACGACTTACCCAGCAAAAAGCACATTTTCGTTGCAAATCGGATGAGTCAGATTCTCTATTTGAGAGTGACGAACTCATTGGTATTTATGAGTCTAAAACTACAACCGGATGAAAGGGAACAGGACATTTCATCAGCAGTGATTAAAATGGTTAAAAAATTTTAGATTTAAAAATTTGCTATCCACTCCGAAAGCACTATCCAAACTGTTATATATCTTCTTGGTTACATGAGAAATGGTCATAATAACTTTATTGACATTCTAGAGTGAGCTGCATAGCTGCCGAATACAACAGTATTTTTGTTAATTGTATCAAACAGATTTGTTTGCAGAAACATTGCAATCTTATGATGTTCAAAAATACTGTACTTGCAATACGTCAAGAAAGCAGTTTTATAGAAGAAAGAGTGCTTGCAACTATTTTTGAGTATGTGGGAGTGAGTCAAACATAACAATCATGTCATCAACATTGTGATATAGCTCTTTGACAGAATCATCGTGACAGAAATGACAAACAAATCTGCAATACTTGTTTTTCGAGAAAAACAATACGACAACGACAAGCTAAAAATTTCGTGGGTGCTTATTACAAGAATCTTGATAAATGATCAAAGACTGGCCTACACTTCAGTGATGAACTTCCTAGATAAAGCAAACGGAAATGGTTTAATTTTTTTGATGTAATGGAGAAAGTCTCTTGGAAAAAAATGAATCCTTCCCAATTTAATACTAACCTTAATTAGACAGTGGAATGATATCGTTCAAATAAAAGTTATAATTATCAAAATCCTTTTTGTTTTGAGGTGAAAACTTTAAAATATTTATAATATTTAAAGTTCAACTTTTCATTACTGCTTTAACCATAAAATCTTCTTCTTACTATTTCCTAGAAAAATTTGTAATTTTACCCAATTTTGTTCCGACTTTTGTTACTCATTTTGGCTGAGACAAAAACAATCCAGTTTTATTGAATGTATGTCCTTCAACTTTGGTGATTATCATGGAGTTGGCCTATCACAAAAGAAATTGATTCCCTCACATTTAAAATGGCAAAAACCCAGAATTACTCTTGGGATGAAGACTTTTGAACCAATATGGTCACTATAGTATAATGCTGCAAACGACTTTGTGATTTCGTCGTTCCTCTACAATCAATCTATTGTCATTGCAAAAGTCCACGTTTTTAATGCATATTTCCCAACAAAATGACTCAGCAACCTACTTTGGTGCTCAATTTTTGAGATTGTCATCCCTATAGATGTCAATGTCTTTATAATAACCTAACCAGAGCACTGTTCCCATTTTTTTTTTCATTTTTACCTTTAGAAATCGAATAAAAACTGTAGTAGGATGGTTCTTTTCCATAAAGTGTTGCTTCGCTTGTTAATCTTAATTGTATCATTATTCTTAGATTAAAGGAAAACAACAAAAAATACTGACTGACCCACGTTTTACATCCATGAATACCCAAAAAGCAAGCCACTATGAAGGAGAGTGTGACTGTACTGATACATTTCATTGTCTCATAAAAAAAACTTTGGTTTCTTAATCGGTTTTGTGCTTCCATATTGTACAAAGCTTGTTCTTACTTAGTTAGCATACATAATATAATAAAGGACAAAATAATGATCCTAAAAATGTAATATATAATATTCTTCTTCTCATTATTACTATATTATCATAAAAATATCCATCAGCCAACAAATTATTAAACATAATTCAATAAAAAATTATAATTAAATAAATTTTATTTTAATCATAATATGTAGATTTTTATTTATTATTGACATATCATAATAATTATAATTGGATTTTAGGACCATGGTTGGCAGGCCCTGATTAAGCGATCTGGCGCTAGTATTTTCTATCCCAAGACAGTGTTTTTTTTTGTTAATCTTGAATTCCGCATTCCTATAGCATGAACTGCAATAACCACACCATGGTTATCTTTCCGAAGATTCAAAAAATTGCTAGCATCCTTAGGGCAGCATATGACATTGAAGTAGAATTTAAAGAATGTTATATGCTTTATGCGTTATGCAATTGCTCTCGAACCACAGTGGCTTAATTATTGACATTATGTTTTCGAATTATTGTTACTATTAAATTATTTATTAATTTAATTTTAATATTTGATTGGTTTATTATATTATATGCTCTGTTAAAACATAATGTATGGTTGCATAAAACATAAATTTTTTAATGGACATAAATTGTTTTAAAAATAATATCCGGCTGTCATGAAATATCGATAGACATTATTTAATAATTCTTTAGCAGTTCCAACAAGTTTTAATCCTAGTCGATACATTCTGTACTGGAACTAATTTTCGACAAACATTAAGTTATATCTGACGATTTGATCGTGCGTTTCTGCTTAAAATTTTAGCATGCTTACTATTCATAGTAAGCTTTAAAAAATAATTTAAATTTTTGAGAGTGAAAATTTCATAACCGTGAAATGGAAAAGTGTAACCGTGAAATGGAAAAGTCATAGCTCCAATTAGTTTTCTTTAACAGAAACACGGAACATTTTTTCGGTATTTTTTCAATTCTCCTGGTCTGAACGGAATAGTGTGGAGTCCAGACCGTTGAGGCATACTCCACTTGAGATCTTACATAAGCAAAATAGCTTAAATAAAGTTAATACATCATTGAATTCACCTGTCCACTTTTTGACAAAAAAAATATCAAGTTGACTTTGAAAATGATGTTGTCGATATGTCTGCGTTAAAGGATTCGTTTTCGATGAATGTAACTCCCCAATCAATAGTCTCATAAACTCTCTGTAATTTAATGTTATTGATATTGTAAACATTGAGTAAAGGATTTCCTTTCCTATGAAATGACATTATCTTGCATTACTGTTAATATAACTTCAATGAGTTTCGGTCACACCACTCACTAAGTCGATTGATATCTTCTTGTAATTGGTCATTGTTGCAAGTTTCATTATTGGTACGGAAAATGTTGATGTCATCTGCGTAAATGAGTGTATCTGCATTTTTAAGTCAAAAATAAGTGAAAATCCAAAAGCGTACAGGCTATTAAAGACCTTCCGGTAACAGATAGAATCAAATGTTTTGCTGAAGTCTTTATACACTACATCTATTTGGTGGCATTTTTCAACTTCATTAATGAATTTACTAGTCAGTTAAAAATTCTGTTAAATTATTTAATTTAGAACTACTCGGTATGTATCCATATCGATCGAATGGTGTGACAAATATAACTTTAAAAGTTTTGCAGATAAAAAGCGAAACTTATTTTAGAATTGACGATGTTGTCGAAATTTTCCTGTAACACGTAACATCATCTCTTTTTGCTGATTTTAAGATTGGTGTAACTTTCGAGAATTTTCATTTATCAGGAAAGAGAGCAGCTGAATAAAATTCACAAAGGACATAATAAGCTATTAGAATATCTTTCCAAAATCGAAAATGGTATGTCATCCGACCTACAAACATTTTCAAAATTTAACAGTGCGTATAAAATTGTGTCATTTGTTATAATGGGAGGATTAATTGGGATATTGTTGTTGTTTAATTGCCGTGTTTGAAAGTTAGTGTCATATATCCTATATATATATATAGACGAATTGGAAAAAATCGGCCAACAAGTTCGCAATTTCTTTTAAAGAAATATATATTACTCGGATACCCCTGAATTACTCGTTTAAACCTAAAATATTTCCAAAAATGCTTTGATTGTTTTTTAATTCTTACTTGGACTCCAGCTAGGTATGATGTGAACTTTAATTTTAATTTGGCGTCAAAACACAACTGTATTGCCAAAACTTGGTTTCGTCCACTTTAAGCCTAGTTTTTAACATATACTCGCATAAGTTTTAGTCATTAAACCGTGGCGGATGACTATAGATTTTTTGATGTTTGATGGAATTTTATTTTCAATTCCATGCATCAGTATCTCATAAAATCTGTTCACTTTGTCATTTATATCTTTGAAATTTAAAGTATCATTCCATATAATTTCTTCCAAGTATTGTTACAAACCTAAGTAGTTAGCTTTATTAAAAGCATGAACGTCTACTAGATTAAACGTTTTACTATTAAACTGTTCATCGTAACTATTAAACTGTTCATCGGTAACAGATAGATCCATTCTACCAATATATAACCATTTTCTTGAGTTTACCGCACTAATGGTAAGAAGGTTATCAAGCAAACTCCTAACAGATATTTTTGGTATGTAAATGAGACTTTTATCACGAATTATACTGTAAGTAGTTTTTTAAATGCATTTGGGGTTGATTCTTGTGTATTTCTGTTTTTTGGCTTTGCAGTTAATTTTTGTAGTTATATTATCCATATTATGACTGCACTCCCATTTCTCGCTGAATTGCTTGGACGTATAAAGTATGGTAAATTTTATATCTTCTAAATTTAATAAATGATTATTTTGAAAAATGGGTCTCTAAGACATATTCTCAGAGACTCTGAGACAATTCGTCTCTAACAACTTGAGCTTAAATAGAATCACTTGATGCGTCTCAATAATACTTGAAGTGCGTTTTTTTCAGTTTTCAGTTTTTGAAAAGTCAATCATGACTTTTAAAACTGTCTCAAATGTTTGGAAAAACTTTTATAAAGCGTTCCAAATTGCAAGATACCTTTGCAAGATTTTAAAATAAAATATCTTATAATAAATACACGCACTCATGTTGATTGACATTGTTTTTTTTAACATGTTCTTACTTCAAGTCCAGCGTTCTAACGATTGTTGTAGTTTTTTACACTAAACAACAGAACGTTTGATAAAATTGTATAAATATTCTGTCCATTTGGATGTACTCTAATAGACATTTTACAGTGCTAGTCATACAATATTACTTGTTACTCTTTACAAAAAAAAAAATGTTTTATTCTAATAAATCTATCAATTTTAATGTATTTTGAAAGAATAATTTACAAATGGTTTCTATACACAAAGCAACTCGTACATACAACTATAAGCTTATTGTTATCCTTATACAACATAAAATCGTACTAACAATAACGAAAGCTCGCATCTGTGTTAAATTTATGTCAAATCGAAATATTGTACATATAATTTTTAGAAAACATATATTATTTAGTAATATATTTTTATATAAATTAAATCATATTATGATTGTTCACTGAATCTACTATCTAATTATGTTTAAAATATTGTATGAGATATGATCATAAATCCTATTTATATATTTAATCCGATTAGAATTAGTGAAAGGAATACTTATGAAAAATAATTCGAATTGGTTTTGAATGACGCCAGATTTTGATAGAAAATATTTTCAAAATTAATCGATTATTACAAGGAATAAAAAATATCTACATATATGAAATTATTATATTGCAAACTAATAAACTTAGAATTTTTTCCCCTAGAAATAATCTTAAATAGTACATGCACAAAGGACATCTCAACTATAAAACCACAGAAAACCTATATTTCCAATATTTTAAAGTAAATTTTGTTTCCGCAAAATTATGTCAGCCCGTGGAAGTCTAATACACAGAAAAAAGCCAAGTAGCAAGTAGAACATAAGAAAAGACTTGCTTTAAAATATTTATAATTAAATTAACTCGAAATCACTATGACAGTACGTAAAAGTTTGTTTACATTTTAAAGTAATAATAATGATAGTACGAAACTTCAACCCATAAATTGAAAATATTCTAAAAATATTTTCACAAAATTGATTCGAATATTTTGCTTTATTTCATCTATATAATTTTCCAATTTAAAAGACATTTTAATGTCATTACCCAATTTTCTAGTTTTCTTCTCGACATTTCTATCTCTTCCAAATATATTATGATGTTAACAAATTTACCACATACACAGATATATTTACTATCGTCTTATACGAGTGTACATACACAGAGACAATTTTGTTCAAATATTATGATATTATGATAAATTTTCGATTCAAAATCAATACAAAAAATATTTTGTCGTTCAATTTTGTCATGATTTTTCAATTTTGGGCTCAACAATTAATTATTTATGAGAATAAATTAAATAAATAGAATTACAGTCAGAGTTTGGTCTATATATAGTATCATTATTTTTATTTTATTTTTTATGAAATAAATATCGAAAAAAGGTACATCATCGTAAATTTTATTCATGCTAAAATAAATAAACCGACATAAATGTCAAAGGTGCAACAAAAAAATTATTTGATGAAATGAAAAAAATTATTATCAAATTTATATATATATATATATATATATATATATATATATATATATATATATATATATATATATATATATATATATATATATATATATATATAAACTCTTTTTGATAAAATGGAAGAGTACAAGGTCTCCTTTATTGCTAAATGAACTATTATAAGAAGGTTCTAGTCCAATATATGTATACGATCAATTCTAATGAAAATACATTCACAACTTTTTAGGGATTCAGGCAAATATGTACCATATTTCATTGGAATCCTTGGATGGTGTTGGTTTCATTTTTCTGTGGTGGTTGCGTAGTCGGTGTGTAAAACTGAATGTATCTAAAAAAAAGTTTGATTGGTTAAGTTATGAAAAATCAGACGGCACTTTTACAAATTGTCCGTAAACAAGTTCAGCCAAGCTGCATTGCAGGACTTCTTTAAAAACCTTTGTTCTCATACCAGAAAAACAAGAGACAGTTCTTCTACCTGAACAATTTTTCAAATTGTTAATGGCTTTATAAGTGAGGTTTTAAATTTCAGGTGTATCCATCTAATTAAACCATTACTTTAAGGATAATATGACATAGTTTAAATTTTATTACAGGTATTAGTCCCAGCCACCTAATTTAGTTATATATTATGGTCCCTAATTATCGAACTCCTTTTGAAGGTAGAAGAGGTCCTACCAGAACTCTTTAAATATTTTAAAATTGGCAATTTGCTGACTTAAACTATCCAAAAGGTTATTTTACATGCCTAAATATTATATATTTTTGGCTATTCTGACAAAATTTTGCTCATGTTTCTATGACTTTGTTGAGCTTTGACCAAAAACAAATGCGATCTATTATAAGTAGGCTTAGTAAGTGGCTTTTGTTTAGACGCGTGTTGACATCAAAATTAATTTTAATAAAAATTAAAATTTGGATATTCCAATTTTTGACGGTTTTATCTGTCTTTTTTTAATAATTAAAATGGCGGTATAGCTCAATGCTTTTGCGTAAGGCAGGACAGCAAGATTAGCAAAACTAAACTTTCCAAAACGTGGTTGGAACAACACTTGTGGTAAACGGTGGTTAAGCCGTTGGATTATTTAATACTTTATTTTTTACTTAATTAACTTGGCGAGCTTGCTTTATATTGTGCCAAGCAATATTTGGTATAAACTGATTATAAAAATAGTTGTTTTATTTCACTAGATTAGCCCCTTACCACTGGTAGAGGATATAACACTAATCTTTAACTTTTATCACTAACGCGTTTAAAGTGTAACTCGGCTCAACTCACGACATCATGTCGCTTACAAAATGTACATGTATTTTGAATATTCTATTTGCTCAATTTTTAATAGTACTAACGCTACTTAATAGGTGTCTCTAGGTTTATCACTAGAGAAATCCTAAAAATATATTAAAATTTAAATTTATTGCCTAATTAAATATCGTCAATATATACATATACAAACGATGCAGTAGTGAACATGGATTTATTGATGCTTTCTCTTTAGCCAAATACCATTAATACCATTTGAAAACTTTGAAAGGTTATTGCCTTATTTTATATACACAAATTAGTTGCAAATACAAAATTAAGTTATTCTGTCTGTGAAATATATTTTATAAACAAATTTTATTTGATTGGGAATATTAATTTGATAAAAGATTTTATATTTTACAAATCAAATCGAAATGTAAATTAATTTAATTATTAAATCAACGACCTTTCATAAAACATAAGAAAAAATAAGAAGATATTCCTCTCATTGGACTAGTATTGCTTTCTTAGTTGAATTTTAAATTATTTTAACCATATTGAAGAAATATACATTTTATATAAAATTGATTTAACAGAGTGCTTGTCCAAACAAAGAAAATAATATCAAATCTAAATATCAAATTAATCATCACTGTGACCTTTAAATATTTTAACTTAGGAATTAGTTATAGAAATCAGATATATAAGGCAGTGTCCCCATTACACTTAATCGGTCTAATGCGTATCATGATATTACATAAAAGCAAAGTGCTACCTATTTTTATATTTTATATTTCTAACACTTTCCCAAAATATAATTAAAATTAAAATTTAATAAACGAAACATTATAGTCACCATCTCTAAAAATACATTTATAAATTCATTAAAATTTCCCGGTACCTGTAGAAAT
Source organism: Tipula confusa (assembly GCA_963556175.1). Taxonomy (NCBI): domain Eukaryota; kingdom Metazoa; phylum Arthropoda; class Insecta; order Diptera; family Tipulidae; genus Tipula; species Tipula confusa. The sequence goes on along the minus strand of OY744476.1, from coordinate 20,149,754 downwards.
AAAATTTGGAAATTTAACGGAAATTAAAAATTTAACTTATTTAACTTTACATAAAGAGGGAAGTCTTTTTATATGAAAAATTATTCTCTTAGTAAATAAATTTAAATTCAGACTTTTAAAATGGCTCAAAATCTTGCAAAAATCTTGGTTCATTAATACTCTTTACACTTAATAATTGAGATACGTGTCTAAGTGTCTACGTTTTGGTTCAGTCAGTAAGGAATTTAAAATGTCGTGGTTATTACATTTTATTTGGTGATCAATTATGCTCCGTACAAGGTGCGTACTGGTATAATAGTGTAAGATAGAATGTTTATAGGGTGCTTTAGAATTGATACAAAGTGGACCGAAAATATAATTTTCTTTGGCGGATTTTATTTTATTTTACCTTCAAATTAATTTAGTATTATAAAAATACATTATAGTTAAGTAAAAACACTAAAAACGGTAAATTGATGTTTGATGCAGGCGTAAAACATATTTCAGGTGCAGTTAAAAGTTATCGATAAGGCTATAAAAGTATTTGAATATTTTAAAATGTCTGTGACTGAAATAAGAACGTAAACAAATTCGAAGATTAAGATTATGGACCGTGAATTGACAACTATGACAGTCAAATATTAGAAATCCTCACACAGTCAAACACCCAGATATTATACACAAGAACTAAATAAATTATTAACAGGCCACAGTTATGGTAGTTAACATCGGTGTATTTACTTAAAAGTAATTATTTCGTAGCTTCTGGGCAACAATTTTAGAGCTATTATCTAAGTCAATGACTTTTTATCCAATCTTAAAAAAGTACCGTTTTTTGAACTCCTATGTTGAGTTAAGAAGGTTGTAACATTTAATGTTAGATTTATGTGTACCAATCCACTTTACGTCAATATTCCTCATCTCAAAGATTTCATCATAAACACGCAATAATGCAAAAGGCCGATATATATATATATATATATATATATATATATATATATATATATATATATATATTATATATATATAATATATATATATATATATATATATATATATATATATATATATATATATATATATATATATATATATATGTATACATATATATATATATATATATATATATATATATATATATATATATATATATATATATATATATATATATATATATATGTATATATATATATATATATATATATATATATATATATATATATATATATATATATATATATATATATATTATATATATATATATATATATATATATATATATATATACATATATATATATACTATATATATATATATATATATATATATATATATATATATATATATATATATATATATATATATATATATATATATATATATATATATATATATATATATATATATATATATATATATATATATATATATATATATATATATATATATATGTATATATATATATATATATATATATATATATATATATATATATATATATATATATATATATATATATATATATAATGGTTGTTTAGACATAAATATAATTAGAATGCAATGAATTGGAAAAATAAATAAACTAAAAATACAAACCGCACTGAATTCAATGATTTAATAAGATGATAAGATAAAAATGTTAAGTATATCGCAAGTAAATATAAATGTATATTGTTTTTTCATTATATTATAAATAGATAAACCATATAAAAATCTAATTTAATATTCGCATTGTTACTTTAGATAAGATTATATCTATTCAAAAATAACATAAATTTTAAAAATAAATCAGAAATAAAATGTTTATAATAATTCGAATATATTTTAGTACTTCAATATTCTGAAAATCGATGCGTTGAAATACAATTTATTTTCTAAAAATATATTATTATTTTAGTCAAAACAAATTTTAATATAGATATGAAACGTTTTTTAAAATAATTTTTAAAATATCACATGTTGTTGTTGTCAAATATTGACAACAACAACAAATCAATTACCATATGAAACACCTAACAACATTTAGGGGTAAACCTTTTTGTTAAAATATTAAACGATTCAGAATATTATTTTAGTACTTGGATTATAAAAAACAATCTAAAATAATATAATATTATGATATATATATAATATTATGATATATATAATCACACAATTTAAAAAAATCCGTGAGTGTAGATTTTGGTACGCTCAGTACGGCTAAATATATAACTGCTGGGTCCTGTTGATAAATTTGGAAACCAAAGTGGCGCCAGACAGCTACAATGGAGCTGTTGTACATGCAAAACTTAACATTAATATGAGCATTGATTATTTTGGTCCACATAATAATTAATAGCGAATAAAATACCGCCCAACGATTGTCAATGCCCATGTCTGGCGTTGTTGATTTTTAGCGTAAATGATTGTTCACCATTATCAGTATTTTTTCGACGATATATTGGATATCCGTCGACATTTGTGATCGTATCGTTGGTAAAATCTTTAGAAAAACACTTTGTACCTTTTCCATCTGCCATGCAAGGTGATAAACGATTCAGATCACCGCCCTGAATCATGTTTGTTGTAACAATATCGAAAACTGAATCAATATCGAAAAAAATGTGAATATAATTTTATGTCAATTTTATGTTTAATTTTATTATTTCACTAGCACTATTAATCTTAATGATTATTTTAGAGGGAATTTTTATATATAATTTGGAAATATTTTTTGTGTTAAATAGGTTCATTTTCTTTAAAATCTTTAATATGTGCATTTGAACATTATTCATTCATTTACCAAATAAAGTACGTTTGAATGTTGTAAAATCCAAATCATTGTAGGATCTTATTCGAGTTCCGTTTTAAGTTCCGGATTTGGAACTAAATACGGATCATTGATGGATCTTGTTCGATTTCCATTTTGAGTTCCCGATTTGGAACAAAATCCGGATCATTGTCTAATCTTCTTCGAGTTCCGTTTTGAATACCAGAGTTGGAACTAAATCCGGATCATTGACGGATCTTGTTCGAGCTCCGTTTTGAATTCCAGAGTTGGAACTAAATCCGGATCATTGACCGATCTTGTTCGAGTTCTGTTTTGAATTCCGGATTTGGAACTAAATCTGGATCATTGACGGATCTTGTTCGATTTCCATTTTGAGTTCCCGATTTGGAACAAAATCCGGATCATTGTCTAATCTTCTTCGAGTTCCATTTTGAATTCCAGAGTTGGAACTAAATCCGGATCATTGACGGATCTTGTTCGAGTTCTGTTTTGAATTCCGGATTTGGAATTAAATACGGATCATTGACGGATCTTGTTCGATTTCCCTTTTGAGTTCCCGATTTGGAACAAGATCCGGATCATTGTCTAATCTTCTTCGAGTTCCGTTTTGAATTCCGGATTTGAAACTAAATCCGGATTATTGAAAGATCTTGCTCGAGTTCCGTTTTGAGTTCCAGGTTTGGAACAAAATCCGGATCATAGACTGATCTTGGTCGTATTCCATTTTGAGTTCCGGATTTGAAACTAAATCCAGAGAATTATAAGATTTTGCTTGAGTTCCGTTTTGAGTTCCAGATTAGGAACTATTCGAATTCCGTTTTGAGTTCCAGATTTGGAACTAAATCCGGATCATTGACGGATCTTGTTCGAGTTTCGTTTTGAGTTCCGGATTAAGTTCCATATTTGGAACTTAATCCGGATCATTGCAGGATCTTGTTCGAGTTTCATTTTGTGTTCTGGATTTGAAACTAAATTCGGATCTATCTTGTTCTAGTTCCGATTTTAGTTCCAGATTTCCAGAGAAAACTGCTGACAACTGCTTTAGTTTAAATTAATTTTCTTTTGTTTCTGCAACTTATTGTTTTATATACATTCCATTGACTACAAGAAACCATTATAGTAATTTTTGATTCCCTGGGTTATCAATGCCCTTAACTTTAATTTTAATGTAACTGTTTCATAATCTGGAAATATTAATGTACCTAAGTATGACTTTAGCAGTCTTTTCAACTTTTTATTACTGATTAAAACAACTTTTAAAATGGCAGCACCATAGTTAATAGTACTTCCCTTCCATTATTGGTTTAAGCATGTCTAGTAAATTACTGATAACTTATGCAGAATTTAAAAGACATCAGGCTTTCGATGTTTCTCTCCCCTACAATCTACGTTCTAATATTTTTTATTTATTTAGGAAGTAACCAGTGCAAAGCCGAGTTTCATCCATGTTTAAAATATTTATATCACAATGCCAATTGCTTTAAAAACTTAAAAAGTCTTCAGATGCTACGATTCTTTAAACTATCTTAATATAAAATATGTCTTCAACTGTAAAGACTAATGTCTGCAAATTACTATACCTACTAATATATAATATTATATTTTAAGTGCCTAAATCGCAAAAATTTAAAATATCAAAATAATTTATATATAATTTTACCAAAATACTCAACCGCAAACATCATCGAGCCAACTTATAATTAAAAGAAAAACCTAAAAAACCACTTCCATTTTTAATGTATTCCATGGTAAAAATTGAAAAGTCTTTAACATTATTCTAAATACACTGTACCGTTATATATAATCAACAAATTTTTTTAAACATCCTAAAATAAAAAATAAATTTTGCTGTATTATAAAAAAAATATTTGAAAGAAATATGTTTCCCCAATTTTCATCGTTGCATAGTATACATGCGGACAGAAAAGCTGAAACAAACAAACAGGGATAATAATATAGTAATAATAATAATAATAAGGAACCGTTTCAGTGTTTTGTTATGTTCCGTTAGATATACTATCATTATTTTTATTACTTACAGTGTATCAACATTCTGTTAGTATTATTTTATTTTAAAGTATCAGAATATATAATCTTACATTTTACGTCTTGAAAGAGATACGTCTTGAAAATATTATTATTGTTTCAGAAAATTGAAATACAAAACGATTTTCTAGGTTGTGTATTAAACATTTTTACGGTTTAATGGATTTGACAGTATTCTTGATATCTCAACTATATAGAGTGATTCCAATTTATCTTCCAAATCATTTATCGACAATTGTATCAATTTTGACATAATACTACTTTAATGTTTTTATTGGAAGAGGTTAAAGTTTAAATTGGATTGCGATACACAAAAAATGCCATTACTCCAATATCGTTTGGTTCCTTTTTGACTTCGAAATCCTGAATTGTTTAGTAGAGTAAAATGGTGTAGTATAGAACATGAAAATGTCTAATACTTATCCTAGTTTAAAGTTTGTAATATTTTTAAAGTTTTTTCAGATGGTCAAAAATATACTTATAATAGATGGTGTGACTTTTATATTTGTATTTTGAATTTTATAAGGAATTACATTTTACCAGATTTTATATTTTAAATTTCCAATTTTACGATTTAAACAATAAGTTCTGCTTCCTAACAAAAGTTTTCTTCTTAATCTGCTAAAAGTTATTATAACCATTTTAGACTTTCAGTATTAAAAAAAGGTTTTATTTAGGATCAAGAGATGTGATAGGCATCCACATATACCCAGTGGTAAATTTAGTTCACAAACAACAATAACATTATCTTCCTTAAGATTTTGGTATGACTGCTGTCACTTGGATCAAATTTTTAGGTTTACCAGATACGTTACAAATGATTCCAAACATTTAAAACTAAAAAACCAAATGCGAATGCGTGAATTTCTATTGTGTTGGTCAAAATAAGCAAAGAGGCTGAATGTTCAGAGCTGACTAAATTTTAACAGGTGACGTTACAAATTCTTCAAAAAAGAGAATCTTTTTTTATAGTAGTACAATGTAGATCGATTTTGGCTATAGACAAACACATCTTTAAATTTTTTGTAGTTGTAAGATAGTAGATTAAAAAACTGATGCATTTCTTGCAGGAAGTTGGCCGCACCTATTATGTTGGTCCAATGGTCACACAATTTTGTGTGACTCAATTCAAGTCTATTCCCGAAGTTTTTTAATACACCAAGAAAGGCTTTAATTGTTATTTGCGAACATAATTCCAGATTTATTGCTTGAGTTGACATGCAGATAAAACACACAAGTATGATTTGGTCTCTGAACTGCCGCCCCTTTCCCAAACTGTTTGCATTTTAAATGGACCAGCAAAATCTTTATCAACAAAGGCAAATAGAGGAAGCAAATTGCGCATAACTAGTTTCTACATGTGTGGGTGTTGTTTGTTGCACCCAATACAACACCGGGATGTTAGGCATTTCAAAGTACGAGTTCCTATAACAAACCAAATTTTTCTTGAATCATGGCAATTAAGAGTGCACTTTTAGTGAATGCTTCTTGTTAAATGGTGCCAATCTATCTAGAAATGGTGCTTATTGGTAAAGATGGCTTTTGTTGGATAATGGTTTCAAGAATTCTGCAATGCATCTCTCTGCACAGTATTACTTATGCCTAATTGATTTCATCAACAATCAGCATAATTTTATTGGACTTAAATGACCTAAATACACGACGAACATATGAAATGATGCAAATATTTTTTTTGATCTGATTAGTAGCAGTGACAGCCGTCCAAACAGATTTAATACTCGACTAGCTTTAGAACGAATTGACCATTTGGTTTAATACTTTTCTGACTGGAAGATGTGTCGCAAAGCTAAACTCGACTAGGATTGTACCTAACTGGATCACAAGAATTTTGTAATTTTATCAGTTTGTGACAGGTCATTAAGTTCTGTATTGTAGATAACAAATTTTTTTAGTTAAAATTTACCACTTTGTAGAATAAAGCAAATATCTTGTTTCAGTGGGACTATACTAGTTTCTTCATTGTTTTAGCCTCTTTGACAATACCTGCCACGTCAATAACTTCTCGTATTTCTTTAGTAGCTCGACTGGATAAATTTGCGATTAATAGTAGGCTTTCTTATTCAGCATATAAAAGAATTGATAAATGCAAAGGTTATCTTCGTCGTCCCCTAATAAATTAATTTGTACGGTTGGACAAGCTTATTTCCCCCTACTTCTCATTGTCTGCTAAAGAAAAGTATATTTATACAAGTAAAAACACAGAAAACTTACTTTTGGTGTTTGATGCAAACTTCTTCTTCAGTGGTCAATATACTTTGCCTAGAGTCTTTAACATTATCTAACATAGAGTGTTTGAGTCCCTTGGAGTTTGTTGGCTAAACTTCCTTCAACTATCCATCCAAACCTTGTTTCTTGCACAATCTAGTTGTGATTGAGAAAACTGAGTAAAATTTCAAAAACACATCAGCCCACAATAATATGTCGAAGCTTTTATTTTTATAGCACCTTGGATAAATGCAAGTTTAAATGTAGATAATCACTTAAACCCCACCTCGTTAGCGTTTTTCTTTATTGTAGGTTTAATGTGAAGAATCACGATGCCTCAAAAAGTTTAAGCTGATGTATTACCATTGCCGCTGGTATTAATACGAACATTGGCTTGGTTCGCGCATATATGGTGTAAAATAAAGACAAAGCATAGAGGAGAAATCGAGTACTGCTCTAAATTTTTACTCGACAATTTTTACATCTATAGACTTTGAGTTGCAAAACTTAGCATCGATTTTGTGAACGAAGGTGTTTTTGGCATTCCATGACTTTCAGGGTGTAATATTTTGAACAATAGATCAAGCGGTTCATTTTCTTCGTGCTATTTGAAACGATGGATCTATTTGGTACGTGAACTTCATTAAGCTTTAATGCTGCATTAAGCTTAGAGACAACTTCCAGATACTCGTCTTTAAATTAACTCATATGCGGCTCCTCAGCCTCAGTTTCAAGTCAATTTCCTTGTATATAAAATTTGAGATTTTATGTTGTTGGCAGCTACCTTTGCTCTGTCAGTCAATTCGACAACAAATTAAGCGACGTTCGTACAGTTAACCTTGCATGCAAATTTTTGTTTTTTTAGACCCTCCGCATCTTTTTTTTTTAAATTTCTCTGTCAACACCGAGTTTTGAATACAGTGCTACTTTGAATTAACTGGATGTAGTCTCGAATCTGAGATGTCCACCTAATTTATTTTTGAGGATTTTGTAAAGTTAACTTTAAGAAAATTACTTGATCGTGGCTTATTTGCACAGACCTGTGATTTGACAAAGCACAAAAGTAACAAATTTCAGGCATTTTTTAAGGCATTTGTAATGTACAAATTATAAGGTAATAAAAAATAATTCAAAATTTACAAGAAAAAAAAATCGATATAGTTTACAGCTTAAATGGTAACATCTTAGCTAACCCAATTTAATTATGCTTTTTTCCAAAAGCGTTTTTCTATTTATTTAATGTTTATCTAAAAAGTAGCAAACGAAAAACACAAAAGAAAAAAATGAAAATGAGATTTTCATTTTTGATAGGGAAGAAAATTGAAACAACCAGAAGCAGACAAATGCTATATAGAATGTTTAATTCTTTTAAGCGCAGTAGAAGTAGTACTAGTAGTAGTAGTAGTGGTAATAGTTGTGGACTCATATAGCACACAAAAAAAAATTAAGTAAATTTATCTTAAAACAAGAAAAGTTTGTTCAATTTAATTTTTTTTTGTGCTTTGAAAATAAAATAAAAAACTTTGTGTTTTAGACAAAACGAAACTTGTGAACATAAATGGAAAGGAAACTAATGCGGACGTAACGAACACAAACAAATAAAAAAACACAACAAACTTGCTTTTAGTAACAAGATCCTGAAAGAAAAATTATGAAAATTTTATTTTATTTTTCACTCAGTACAGTAGTAATACGATTTCAATATAAAAGTTTGCAGTTTTTGTTTACGTTTTACATTCGCCATTAAAAAAAAACAACTCGAATGTCCTTTATGTAATGTACGACTTGTAAACGTATGCTGTTGGTTCATACTTCATAAAGTCACCATATATATTGAATAAAGTCTATTTATTTCTGTTGAACATAATATAGTTCGGTATTTTTGTATACGAGGATACTTTGGTAAGTGTCTGACGTCAGGACAATTTGAAGCACTAGAATGTAATCAGTTTTTCCCAAATATTGGTAGAATAACTAAAAAATAATCTACTTGATACCAAATTTATATTCACACTTTATTCTTAAAAGCAACAACATAGCAACAACATTTGATTCGCATCTTTGATGATGATGTCCTAAATATATAGGAATAGTGGTTTAGATCAAAATTCTGTTACTAAGAATGTTGGATAAGTTTAATGGTGACTTGTGTAGTAGAGTGATATGGTCAATTGCCAATGGGTAAATGCAAAAAAATCACAAACCATAATAACTTATAAGAAAGCGTTATATACCTTCATATCCTGGAATTATCTTGATGGCTCTCTTATTCCATTTTCTAATTTTGTTAAGGATTCGGGTTAATTCTTAATAAAACACTAACTTAGGCTGACTATTTTCATTCTTTTCAACAGCATTCTATTTCAAAAAACTGGTCAACGTCAGAAAACTATCATACGACCCTTGTATTACATTATTTTAATTCAAAAGAAATAATAAACAAAACAGAAAAAAACGGCAATAATAATAAAAATAAAGAAAATTTCTTTTTTCGTATTCGATTTTAATTCCGTTATACTTCTTTTATATGAACATAATCCAAGAACGAATACCAAACAAAAAAAAAACTTGATCTCAGTTCAAAAAATTTTCAATTCACAAGAAAATTTTTCATTTTATTTTTTATTTTTTCTATTTTTCTGGATGAGTGATTTTTTATTATTATATCTGTTAACGTTATGCGTTGGTGTGTTAGTGGTCCAAGGAGGAAAAAAACTTCTGGTTTTTGTTTCTTCCTTACAGTATTTTATTTTAATTGGACAAGTGAAACCATTTTAATATTATATACTTGAGTTGATTTGAGACGGCACATAGAAAATTGTTCGAATTAATTTATTTGTATATAAAGTGGAGGAAGTCATTTCATTATTTATAATTAGGTGCATTTTCGTTTAATAAAAAGTTATAATATATACTGGTAAACTCCACAATGATTCATAAGGATTAATGAACCCGAACCTGGAGATTTAAGACAAATATTAAGTATTCGTTAATCTGAAATAAATTTGCCACTGTAGTGCTTAAGTGGTGAACGAGTGTCAATAACGAGGTTTTTTAATCAGAAAAATTTATTGTCCCAAAACTTCAATAGTTTGAAGGAATTTTATAATTTATAAATTAATTTTATAATTTATAAATTAGGTTTATTTATTTTTTAAGAAATAAACTTTGATATAATTAAATTTAATAAGCTTCGATCGTATAATGCGGGAAATTTCTATAGAACAACTTGTTTTTAAGTCAAATATAAAGTGATAGTTTATAATAGTAAGTGTTGTTGTTGTCAAAATAATAATGACAACAACAATGTATGAAAATATATATATACGTGAACAAATCAGCATTTAGGGGTAATGAAATATATTATCGTATTTGTGTGTAGTGGGAACGTTTTATAACTTTATAATTTAACTTTAAAACTTTAGAACTTTAAAACTTTAAAACTTTAAAACTTTAAAACTTTAAAACTTTAAAACTTTAAAACTTTAAAACTTTAAAACTTTAAAACTTTAAAACTTTAAAACTTTAAAACTTTAAAATTTGAAAACTTTAAAACTTTAAAACTTTAAAACTTTAAAACTTTAAAACTTTAAAACTTTAAAACTTTAAAACTTTAAAACTTTAAAACTTTAAAACTTTAAAACTTTAAAACTTTAAAACTTTAAAACTTTAAAACTTTAAAACTTTAAAACTTTAAAACTTTAAAACTTTAAAACTTTAAAACTTTAAAACTTTAAAACTTTAAAACTTTAAAACTTTAAAACTTTAAAACTTTAAAACTTTAAAACTTTAAAACTTTAAAACTTTAAAACTTTAAAACTTTAAAACTTTAAAACTTTAGAACTTTAAAACTTTAAAACTTTAAAACTTTAAAACTTTAAAACTTTAAAACTTTAAAACTTTAAAACTTTAAAACTTTAAAACTTTAAAACTTTAAAACTTTAAAACTTTAAAACTTTAAAACTTTAAAACTTTAAAACTTTAATACTTTAAAACTTTAAAACTTTAAAACTTTAAAACTTTAAAACTTTAAAACTTTAAAACTTTAAAACTTTAAAACTTTAAAACTTTAAAACTTTAAAACTTTAAAACTTTAAAACTTTAAAACTTTAAAACTTTAAAACTTTAAAACTTTAAAACTTTAAAAATTTAAAACTTTAAAACTTTAAAACTTTAAAACTTTAAAACTTTAAAACTTTAAAACTTTAAAACTTTAAAACTTTAAAACTTTAAAACTTTAAAACTTTAAAACTTTAAAACTTTAAAACTTTAAAACTTTAAAACTTTACAACATGATAAATATCACGCAATTAAAGAGATGAACAATTTATAAATATTCTGAGACTTAAAACATTTTGCAGTATGGTCTCACAGTATTTTTACAAGAAATAAATTTGTATGTGACATTTTTAATTTATTTAAGAAAATTTTTCAATGATGTTGTCTGCGACATGCCAAATTTTGTTTATGGCTACAATAACACTCTAGTTTTGGAAACCTATATAATTGTTTTGGTAATGAAGATACAATTTTGGCATATAATGACATCCCTATACAAATCATAAAGCCACTTTCGCATTAAGAGATCGTAAAATATAAATTCACATTTGAGTTTAACCATGAAATAGCTGTATATAGTTTTATGTACAATTTTTTGGTAAATAAAAATGTTCATATTCTGTCCCAGATATGCATACATGGAACTTATTCCAACCAACGCAAAAAAAATATATATATTTTCCTATCTACATATTTTATTTATTTATATTTTCATATTTTTTTTATGATATTAATTTAAATACGACAGAAAAGTATTTTGAATTTATTCCAACATTTCTTTACTTCTTGAGCTATGGCTGCTAGCTTTTTGCTCATGTGACAACAACAGTTTTTTTCTCATAAAGTTTAGTTATTTTTGAATATGAAATTTTTTGTTTATCGCATTTTATCCTTCCTGTGTCTTGCGAAATCAAACCATACACCAAATTTTTGTTTTAGAATTCCTCATATATAATTTGTGATACGAGTATTTCTGTTTCAATAAAACAAACAAAACAAATCACCTACCACACTAAAGCATAAGATGACTAAATTGCATTTAGATAAAATATGAGTAAAATATTTTTCTTTATTTTTATCGGGTAAAATAATAAATTTATAGGTTTTCCTATATTTTATTGTTGTTATATGGAAAATTTTTGATGGAAAATGTATAAAAGCATATCTATACATAAAGAGAGGAAAGACAACAACAACACGAAAGTAGAGTAGATTTATACACCAAGTGAAGATATAAAATGACGAAAACAAAATTATGAATATTTCGCAGGGTTTTCCTTTAAGAGCATAGTAGTGCGTCTTCTGCAGAATACCAGAAATCAAGTGAGCCCTGAACGTTAAACTCGTTTCTATATATAACGAAGACATTTAAGATAAAAAGGTGTCATTTTAAAAAATATAAATAATAAAATACTGGAAAATACTTCTATATTTCAATTTATAGTTGAGATTTTTATTTTTTTGTCGTTTTGTTGAAAATAAACTATTTATCTCTCTAGTTTTGTGTTCCGAAAAATTGAAATTTCCATTTAAATAATAAATTATAATGATAATGTAATTTTTCATGTGGTGTTCGTTTTTTTCTATAATAAATTTGTATACACAATAACGTGCCGATAAAAATTAATCTGATCGAAGTCAAATTTGCCAAAATATTTGTTGTAGTCTAATAATAATATGGTGTCAGATAAATATTTCGTAGGTGACAGTTCCACAAGATTAAATTGTTGTATCCTATAGTGAGAAACTGCATAATTATTTTTCATTTATAGTTTAAGCTGTGTGGCTTGTATTTGAGCTAAAATTTAAATATTTAAATTTAAACATCTAACCTTTCACATCAGACCATTTCACATGGTTGCAAAGTTCTTGCAGGTCTTTATTCTTTAGTTAGATATTTTACGTCATTTGTGGAATAATTTTGACAGTTTTAATGGGATTATCATCACTTGTTTTTAGTGTTTTAGAAATTTTTGATTTATGTAACTTCTTAGTTACAATATGGCTTACTTCTTATTTTATTGGACTCATAATTAATCTCAGAAGGTGACTAAAAATTTAAAATAATTTAACTCAGTTTCGGGTCCATAGTTAAATTTATAATAATAACTGCACATTTAAGCCCTCGTATCCTTCGGTAACTGTAATACTTTTAATGTTATAGTTCAAGCCAAAAATTGCATTTGGGAACAAATGAGTTGGAAAAAATAAATTACTCCTTTTTTCAAATAAACTTTAATTACCATTTCTGCGCTCTCCAGGGAATAGGCAACTAAAGTTAACGACGGTCTAAGATCAAGCAAGGCTCGTAGTGTAGAAGAGATTGACTGTGCATATGAGATCCTAAAGTGTGACTTCATTACTAGTACGTGACTCACACATGCTAAACAATGTATTACGAGTGATTTCCTACCCATCTTCATACTAGTTTTATGTAATTAGTCCTCCACAAAAATTTTGGATTGCTACCTAAAATAATTCACAACAAAGACTTCAAACACTGAAGGTGGCAAAGCTTTAAAAATGGTTTAACTGAATTTACTATAAGTTTAGCTTTAAAAATGGTTTAACTGAATTTACATACATTGTAAATCTTAAATATACAACGAAAAAAAATCGTGCGCCGAAATGTCGATTCATTGCATATCACATTTCATGGCATGTCTGTAAGACTGCTGCAATAGAATACCTAGAATGACACAACTATTCTTTGGATCTATCTAATGTTCAGGAGCCGAGACTAGTATTACAGTTAGCTCCTAAACGCCAAACTAGCAAATAACGTTTACAAAAAATTGGAGAATCTTTAAAGAGCTGCATCAAAACCATCAACACTCATATTCTATAAGCAAACATTTCATAGATAGTTTTTTTAAGTACAACATGTTACTAAAAATTTTCATCTCAAATCGATCACTATCAAAAACAGCAATGGTGAACTGATAATAAATAAAATTGATATTCTTGTAGCAAAACAGTCAAACTTCCACCTTCATAGTAGAAGAGTTAGAGGCAGTTGTCAAAAGATTAATAATGGAAAAACTTTAGGTCTCTACCAAACTTGTGAAGAATTTGTTAAAAATGATCTAATTTTTGCAATCTAGGGAAAGCCAAACCTCATGCTCAAAAGCACCCATACAACTTTTTAAATACTTCGTATAAGGTTTTGGCTATCTTTGTAATCGTCAAAATTATTCCTTTCATGGAAACGATTTTTTAGGGACTACTATTTTGTGGGTTTTGATCCAACCGTTCAACCACTAATCAAACCATAACGATCAGGATGTTTTGGAAAAGTATTGGAAAAATAAAATTAGTATATTTCAGATCTTCATCGATTTCCAACAAGCATATGACAGGATCAACCAAAACAATCTTTGGACAGTGCTCATTTGAATTGGTGTTTTAGGAAAACTCAAATATGTATGCGGCTTAACTATATCTGAGTTGCATTATAGAATATCAAACGATTTTCAGTCTTATTCTGTCTAAGTGTGCAAAAGAAGGATGATCGCAACCTATCTTATTCTGTCTGATGCGAGATCACAAAGCAGTGTTTTAAATAAATCTAGTAAAATTATTGGCTAAGCAGATAAAAAAGATCCGTTCTGTTGAAGACAAAAATATGGTTTCGTTAATAATCCTGGAGCAAATCTTGTGCAATCAATTCCAAATTGATGATCATAACTACTGTGGCGGTAAAAATGTTCAATACTTCGGAGAATTTGTACCAGGCAAAAATGATCTACAAGCAATTATCAAATTTTCTACGTATAGCTAAAGTTTCTATAATCAAAATATATAAATACGACCAGCGCTAACCTATGCAATCGAAAACTGCACTCTGACCTTCAATGGCTTTCGAATGGCCTCTAAATTAATAGAACCAGTTTTGGATTAGAATAAATTTCGAGATTATGCAGTACGTCTGCATCTAAACTTAAGATGGATTGTTCAGGTAAAAAGAGCCCCGTCACTACCAAATAATTAAAAATTGGTAAAATGTAACTGGTTTCGTATACTGTGTATGTTGTTATGAGAAGAGTCCACACTCAGGTTTTGTTGGCGTAACGACGTCAAACGAAGATTTTCGTGACCCATGATGTCGAAACTGCGGGCAATGTGCAATGAATCGAGAGCAAATAGAGGTTGTGATGGTGCGGACAGATACCATCATAAGAGGTAAGGCCTAAGAAAGAAAAACCATCAAGTATTTTGTGGACCTTAGAAATTTGGCATACATTTCACCTTACGTGTTTAGCAATTACGTGTTTAGCAGATATTGTAAATTACCCATTTGTGACATTTTCAATTTCAATTTTGACATTTTTAAAAAATTTAGCATCTAAAATAATTTTAGCATTTTCGATTTATGCAATATTCGAGATGTGGTATATAGATTTCATAGTTCTAATGACCTATCCATCATGTGTGTCGATTTATATGGAATTAATTTTACAGTTTCTAGGCTTTAAATTATTAGCATTTTTTAGCATATGTTTAAACCAGCCTATTTTCAAAACAACTCCACCTCAGTTACAAAATCACTTTTGAAACAACAAGGTCCAAAAATCAAAATTAAATCATTCTTTGATTTGAAAAGAAGTTTGTTACTGCAGAAATATGACAAACTTTCAGAAAATTGGTCCAACTTAGGCTGTTCTGGCCATGATAATTTAACTATACCAAGTGCAAACTCTTGCCACTCATACTTTCCTCTAGAATGGTATACTGATCCCAAACCATAAAATAATTTAACGATTACCTGATATTTCTAGCTTAAGACAATCAGAAACCAATCCATTTTTTAAGGGCAATTCAACCATATTTTCCCTATTATCCAACGGTTGCACAAAATTATCATATTGGGCGACATTTTTGATTTTTTAAATTTTAATAAAATAACCAAAAAAAATTTTATTACAGATAGTCTAAAACTGAATCAGTTAACTCTAAAGCAAAAACAAATAACAACTTTAAATATGAATAACTTAGAGCTTACGCTCTTCTAGGACCGAACAACATCATATACTTTAATCCCCAACATTTCGATGAAATGAGTAAAATGAGTTATGGCGTATGTTTAAGTACAGCTGAAGGTATAGTTAAAGGCTTATTCGTTATTATATCGATTTAAATGCAAATATTTGTTTATACTAAATAACCCTGTTTATAAAATAAAACTTCAACAAGTGTTACCATCAAGAATGAAAATTTGGTATACAATACTTCAACTAAAAGCATTTTCAACATAATTTTTGTTTGTACAGCCGTCTGGATAAAATAAAAAATGTATTGTTCTTGACAATTTCTTAGAACATATTGTTTGTTATCAAATATCTTGAGACTTTAAGAATGTGTCGTCGTCATCGCCTAATGCCTTATTAGTGCGTTACAAGTACGGAATAAGAACATTTTAAAAGATTGCAACGTCTTTAATAATTTAATGGGTTGCGTGTTCTAGATTAAACTGTAACGGTTATATTTCAAATGTTTGACTTAAAAATACTTTCCTAATTATTTATTGCTGCCATTAGCCGCATATACTGTAAATGGTAGCATTAGGGTTCAAAAGGTATATCAACAAAAAAAAACGCAGCACAAAACCGTTAAATCTAATTAAATGATTTATATCTTGAAATATGTGGCCATCGCTCAAATATTTGTATAGTTGATGGATTAAACCCAGTAGTCAAGTAAATAAAATGTGAAATCTGAAGTTCGAAAACCGATAAAAAAAGTTTTATTACAAAATAGGACCTTTTTATTTGGGGGGTTGAATTTATAATCAATTAACTAACACCTTGTTTTGTATGAGTTGCTGTTTGTGCACGCCCGCAAAGATTTGTGTGTTGTTCGATATGATAACCCACAATATAGTTAATGTAACAAGCAATGCTCAGCATACCACACTATTAATGCACAAAAAAAAAAATCCAACAGATATCCTGAATACAGACGCCGTACACCAAATGACGGAGATTACACAATTACAATCAGAATGAAGAATTTTGATAACGCTTGATTGAACATATCGTCAATATTATAGAAATCTATGTCTTTCGTAACCTCATTATGGCCAACTCATGAAACTCTTGACAGCTTTATGTATTTCCGCTTGGCGACGAGTATATATGCAATGATATGGATGCACACGACATATTTTCGTAAATATGGTGTAGTTTTGGATGTTAAGGATAAAGTTTAAATATATTATATTTGAACTAAATCAGGTAACTTATTGTTTGTCGTTTTTAAAATTAAATTCCAAAAATTGAGACACAAATCACAAATGCATATTGTGAACATCATTTGTGCGATTTATATATCAACAGTATAAAGTGTGATTGTAAATGCAACCAGCAAGCCCAAAAACAGAAACTGCAAGGAATTAATGCTGTACAAAGACAACGAAAACAACGTCAAAATAAAATATTTCCCACGAGATCCCATAACTGCACTAGGTAAATATACCAATCTTCATAGTTCAAATAGCACATTGCCACTAAAAACCTGATCCAATTCTCGGATTGTAGAAAAAATGATACATCAGTAATATGGGAGGTCCACAATAAGTTAAGGATAGCAATTACACCTATCCACTCAAGCTTTGTATACAGATGCATTATTTTCGGAGACTACTATAGCACTAGCATAATAATGTTACACACCATATTATAAGCTTTTCTAAAGCAAAACGTCTTATTTTTGGGTTGCATATGCTGACCAGTATGTGGATGAAATTAGCTAATGGATTACGAATAGACGATTAGAAATTAGAATGAGGCACAAGTCACTAGAAAAATTCAATAATTGGGACTTTTATATTCATACCACGGAAATGTCATTCAGAATCAATTGCATTAATCTGTTAATATCATAAATTTAATATGATATGCTGCAACAGTAACAGAACAAATAAATATTATCAGTTCATATCAAGCACTCAAGATGAACAAAGTTACAATTAAAATCCAATCTTTCTCGCCCAAATTTCAGAATTACACATTTTACGAGACTACGCCGCATCGACCGTACAGTTTGACTTTTTTGACATCAATGTTTAACGCTGAGCAATAAATAAAATACGTGCATTATATAGGTGGTAAAAAAGACAAACTTCATCAACTAGAAATACAGTCTGTAAAGTGGTTTACTACAAACATATTTTTGACCTAAGTAATTTGCTAAAATATTTGTTGATATTGGTTTATTGTGGAAGTTTCCGAGGAAATTTCAAGTTGTAATTTAGCTTTGTCTCAAAATATATTCCGGGACTTATTTTTTGATTGATAATCAAATAATTTCTCGTATAATCAACATAATCCTTTGCATATCGCCAGCTCATTTTCAATTATTATTTCCTTTAGACATCATCAAATAAAAATGCAACGTCCGTATGATAATCTAGTCAGTACTATTAGTACGATCCAGTTTTTTAATCTTTTCAATATTTTTTTACTGGTTTTAGAACTCTAAAAAAATGTAAAAATTAAAGACAATTCCACCAATATTTAAAATGGTTTGCGTCTTATGGGGCATACAGCTACTATATTCTAAATCAGTCAGATTATTCTCGGAGAAATTTTAATCGAATAATAGGTTATATAAATAAAGAAAAAGAATTGACCAAGAATTATTGGGTACTAAAATTATATCATAAATCGTATTTTGCTACGTTTATTGTGCTATGGAAATAAAAAACAATGTCATGGAAGTCATCAATTCAATGATGTGCCAATTGGTGATGCCAATATAATGAGGGACGTTTGAAATCAAAAGGGAAGAAAAGCACAAAATTTGTTAGAACAAAATTTTTTACTTATTTACTAAAATTTAATACTTTAAATTTTAACAAAGATATTCAAAGGCTTCTCTTAACAAAATGAAAAACATGTTGTTATTTTTATGCAAACATTTCAGTCGTTATCTCTGCGTAATCCTCATTACATCGGCTCCAATATTATAGTGTCGTAACTACTAAATATCTGGTTTTCAGTTTTTCCATTGGATCGGCTTAATTTTTTCCGCTCTTTTCTACGCTTTAATCCGTTTTGTTGCAAGTAGAATAGTTTTAGAGTTATATAGTTTTGATTTGTTGCAAGTCCATGGTACTTCAAACAATAATTATTTTTATCGTATTGCCTTTGTCGGTGATACCATAAGTGAAACAATAAAATCGAACAATCAAATATATTTTAGAATGTTGTAATTCCGATTTGATCAATTTTTGGTCGTTTACAACTTGACCGGCTTCTGTAACCTAAATCAAAAAACGGCTTGTGCAACATAGCATGAGCTGGTTAAAGGACGAGAAGGGAAGGATATTATTTCATGCTTAATCAGCATATTAAACGGTTAGTAAGGGGTAATTCAGATGGAATTTGAACTATAAACAGGAATGGCCAAACTTCAATGGCACTTTCAATGTTTTTCAATATTTGGAACTTTCATTAGAACATAAAATCATCAAACACAGGTTTAAATAAATTTGAGTGGTGGTTTTTTCACTGTATAGCCACTCATCTCCTTAAATTGATAACCATTTTATAGTAACTCTACTAATTTAAGGAATATTTTATCGTAACTCTTTATTTTTTCTCGTATAAGGGCATGATTGTCAACAAGACGAAAATTTATACGACAAAATATTACTAACTTTTCATGAATTTTCTGGAAAACTGATTGAGATAGCAAAAATGTAGTGAATGTTAAAGAATATATTGGACGAAAGCTTCTGTACCAAATTATGCATCGCGCAGATCGCCAAAAACAATTTTAGTAGTTCTTCTTTCGTCCAAATTTATTGGCTTCAAGAGCACACGAAATCAATAAGACATAATCCCCAAAAAAAAACAAACGACTCGTCTAGCTCTGGAAAGGCGATAAATATAAATGAGTTGTTTCACATCAAGTTTTGGATTTGGATTAATTTCATTAATGCAATTATGACATGAGGCTGGTTCATTTTTTGCCAATGTTCGAGTGGGTACAATATGTAATGTATTATGCGACAATGTGCATCTGAAAGGGTGCATTCGATCTACATTTTTAATTTTATTTTAAAATGCTTCTTGCTCAGTGGCTAATTTTTTAAGGTTCATCCGAAAACATTAGAAAAACATGAATAAAGCTCTTTTTAAAAATTGTATACGTTAATGGGTAGGGATTTACATTTGTAAATATTTTGTTTTTCATTTGTTTTATGTGAGATGTATACGTGAAAATGTTTTTCGCTAATTTCCGTTCAAGTTTGTTTGTTGAAATTTAATTTAGTTTCAAAGTACATTGACATCAATATATTCAAAAAAATATATAGGTACATATATTACAATTTGTCAAAATATTAAGATTTTGACATAAAAAATTATTTTATTTGGTAATTTGCATCTTTTCTTTGTGTTAGGCAATGCTCCACACCGACATGTTTTGGCAAAATCTTCGCAAAGTTTTCTTGTTGCACGTTTCTATTTCTTTTCTTCGTGATAACACATGAAACAGAATTCTTCCATTTCCGAGTTGCCACGATCATCGTCATCCGGTACAAACTTCTCTGTAGAATTGTAGAACTTGTTTTTTTTGGCACAAACGAACAAATACCACAATAATTGGTCAGCATTCTAATCGCAAGGCCAAATTAGAATATAATAACTTTAATGAGAATAATTCAAATGAACCGGCGAAAAAATTGGCTAGAGTAGATGAAAAGGAACTATTTGCTTTCTTAAGTCTTTTGCTTACTATAGGAAGTAACAAATCAAATCACGAACCATTAGATTTGCTTTGGAGAAAGATTGCTAATCCACTTTATAAAGCCACAATTTCAGCGATTTAGAAATATTACTACGTTTATTCATGATAAACACTAGAGCTATACAATAATTTCTTCGGAGAAGGCAACACCAATAACTGAAATTTAAATTTCGTTTAGAAGAACGAGCAAAAAAGTCGAAAATTTAGACAAATTAGCCAAAAAAATGTACATTCCTTTATCAGATAATGTCAAGTTAATACGATGTGCGTAACAATGCACAAACAAAACAATTGGTAACTCGTTTTTTTCTAATTGCCTGAATGCCACCAGCTGATCCAACCATTACTGGTGCACCATCATAAGTTTGGCCGATTAACTTTTCAGTACAGTCATATTTTTAAAAAAATTTAAAGCCCCTTTGGCTAATCCAACGGCATTTCTAGTTTTTGATACATCTACAAAACCAAGAAATTTTTCATTAACTTCTGCTTTTTAGCTCATTTTGGATACTACTTAACATTGTCCGCTCAATGCAATGGATAATATCATTCAGTATTATTTTTGATGTTGCTTTAAATACAGTAGCGGTTTCTATATGGTTTCGCTATTTTTCATCAAACTGGCTCATTAATTGGGTAAACTCTTTATAGAATTTTTTCGACTCATCATGGCCTCAAAATGACAATTCATGCTTTCCAAGAAAACATATTTCACTAATGAACCTTTTCAATACCTCAAGGTTATTGAAACCATTTGATTAGGTTTGGAAGCAAAAATTTTGTTTTGCTCATCAAGTTGATGTTCCTTGATTTTCCAAACGACAATAAGGCGAAAAAACATGAAATATGTGCTTTAACTTTTTCATGTCGATTATAATAGCCGTATGATGATTTCGTAAGTCTTCCAAACCACCTGTTTTGGAATTTCAATTTGATGTATCAGTGGATTTCGAAAAAAAAATACAGGGCCAACAAAATAATTTATTGTAAGACGTACTCCCGCACAGCCATGTTTTTTATAGAGACTTATATTAAAAGATCTGGTACATTTAAAAGTAACAGTTCTCAAATTTTTTAGATCAGGAGTTGGTCTTCCTTTTTCCATTATTTTTTTCAGCAAATGACTTAGACCCGAAGGAACTAACTTCAAAAAAATAAACTAATAATTATCATATCATATCTTCTAACTTAAAGGTGTTATATTCCAAAATAAACGAAGCCCAAGTCTATTTTCATCTTGAAACATTGTGTTGCCATTTTAGATTAGTTTTACTATCGGGGTTTAAAAATCGTTAAAGACGCATTTTTATGTTATATTTCCCTTTTCAATCGTCAACAATATTGAACGGTAGCAAAAATTATCTATTTTATCGACATACAATTGTCTATATTATGTCGAATCCGATTTGCAAAAAACACCAAAAAAAAATAAAAAATTGGTACGTATAGTAATTCTGCATGAGTCCACTTCATTTCCATACTATCCACCATCCATAACGATCAAGCCCAAAGTAACGTGCGAACATTTCCAGCATCGTTTAAAAAAATGTTAAATGACCTTGAAAATGTATAAAATTCAATCTACAATTCTATCAACAGGTTGCTGAACTATAGTAAATTTAGTAAACAGCACAAAACAACTCTAGCAGCATGAAGGAATCGGTAAACAATTTAGGTAGTACTTTAAAAGGGTACGCCAAAAAGTATTCCAAATGTATATACAAATAATTGTGTGCCTGATACAAGTGAGGAGGCGTTTAATCATATTTTGCTGATCGTTCGATTAAACGCACATTACGTCATGAAATGCAACATTACCAACGGCAGTTTTGTTATAGAGCATCAAATGCACCAAGCAGTGTTTTGTTGATGAATTGTGGATTAGATGGAGAATTTTTTTCCGGTTTTTAACTTTAAAATTAAACCATTTGAAATTCGAAACGTTCCAAGATTCCAATGAAAATTTTAAAACTAGTTACATTTGACCGGATGCGATGTTGTGACCCTAATTGACACATAACTACTGTTCAATTACTTTAATTTATCGACGGTAATCGATATCGTTATTACATTACCACTAAAATTTGTATAAAAAAATTGTCAGCTAATAATCAGTCGTGTATTTAATTTCAGTTTAATTTAAAAATACAAAAAAATGTTAAAACAAAACTAACATATCTCATTAAATTTCATAAGTAGTCTCTGTACATGTTTTAATTTAAATTATTAGATAATTTGTATTATTGTCAAATGTGTGTGTATATGTGCGGCATCATAATGATAACATCCGCTGACGCAATCAAACCAAGAACAAACCAAAAAAAAAATTTCTCATCGCACACATTCTTGCATAATCGCGCACACCACACAACCATCCATTCAATAATTGTATCGAATTTATTTTTGGCACACGCAATCTTCGTTTTGTTCGAATTTAATCGAATAACATTGCATTAGAGCAATAATTCAAATTTATCTGTCACCGAAAAATATATAACAACTCGTATTTTATGTCTATATATATGTACATATATTGATATTATGTTTCACCCTCGGCTTATATGTTTATAGATTACAGATAAATCATCCACAAATCATTGCCGTATTTTATCGAATGGGGTGACATGCCCGCATGATTTATTTCACTGTATCAAAAATAATACGATTGAAAAATAATTATTCGCGTGCGGTTAAATTTTAAAATTATATAAAAAATTAATTAAAATTATGAATTAAATAAAAAATTCAATTCCATTTTGGCAGTTGTCCTGCTGACACAGAACATTTTTTTTTTTTTTTTGATTTAATGAACCGTACAAAGTTAATTAACCATAATTAGTATAACAAATGTTTTTTTTTGGTTTTCTTTTGGGCAAATCAATTTTTCATCTCTGCACGTCGTTATAATCTTTATCAACTGAAATTTGGGTGTATATTGACGAGAGAATATCGTAACTCTCCGTTTCTTCTGTATCTTTAACTTCCAGATGACGTGTAGCGCGCATGTTTTGGAATACTTGTAAAAATATTTCCCCTTGTTTTCCCAAAAAAAAATAAAATAAAAAAAAATGTGTGGAACGTAAATATTATTGGAGTGACTGTACCAAACAGCATCCACTAAGATGAGTCCCACAATTGGCGGGGAAATGAGAGTATGTCAGAAAAGTTCATTAGAAAAATGGTATGATTGGCGCACAACAAGGATATGCGAGCGAGAGAAAATCTTCTTGACTTTCTTTCGATGCTTTTTAATTTTGAAGATTGGAATTCAGCTTCCATTTCATACCAGCATGAAAATTAACCAACACATTAACAATGAAAAATCATACATAAAAACTAAGTATTATACTCAAAGTGTATTTTTCAGTTGCGTGTGTGTATACATTTTTTTTTGATGTTGCTTGTTTGTTTGTGTATAGTATAGTCGTCTATAGAGTAGTTAGTGTAATTTTCTTTTTTTCCAAAACGAGACGAAATAACATTTTTTTTTTTTTTGCGTTTCATATTATTTCATCTTCAGTGAGATTTTTGTTCTTCGCGAATTAAGACGATTTATACGAGTTTTTAGATGAAAAACGAAAAATGTGGAAAGTTATTTATTTATTTTGTGTGTAAATAATTTATTAATTTCGTTTTATTTTTAATTTTTTTTTTCGGGAATTTATTTTATGCTTAAATTATATTTAAAAAAAATTAAAATAATTTTCCTTCCCTCTCGATAAAAAATTATTAAAAATATTTACAAAATGTGAAAAACAAAAAAACTTCCGGTGAAAATTTAATCAAGTGAATTTGTTTTGTACGGTGGTTTTGATTTATTTATATTGCTATTATTTATTGTGAGTGGAAAAAATTATTGGAAAAATCATATAAAAATATGTGTGTACGTGTGTGTATATAGTGAATTTATATTGTATCGTATAATGTGAAAATATGAAAATTGTTTGTATATAAAAAAAAAAATAAAAATAAAAAATATTTTTAATGAAACAGGAAGGAAGCGCAAGTTATTTGTCATATACTGACTACGATAAAATAGTAAAACTGAGTGTTTTTATTTTTAATTTTTTATGTTATCGTTAATTTATAATTTTTATGTTTATGTATTATTATGTTGTACATAAATAGTTATACATAACATAAAAAAAATATATAAATATAAAGTTATATGTTTTAATGTTTGTAAAATACAAAGTGGTAAAGCATGTGCGTAATCATAATAACAACTCATTGGATACCAATTCTTTTAACACTTGGATTATTCACTCGCAGCAAAGTGTTTGCAACGACTTCGCCAAGGAATATGGAAGAAGAAAATGGTAATTAATCAATTTTTTTTTACATACTAATTAATCTTTGTCATTATTGAAAAAAATGTTGGTCGACGTCATTTGATTTTACCGATCGATAAATAAATTTTTTATTATGTAATAACATATTTAAAATATATGTCACATATAACTATATTTATACTGTAATATTATGTGTGTGTGTCACTTCATATCTATTTTAATATAAACATATATGTACATATGGAACTAAATTTGAATATTTTAGACACGTGATTATGCTCGATAAAAAACTACATAATATTATTTTTATTTAAATGTTGTGATTTTTTTTATTTTATTGAAATGACTTTGTTGTCGCCGCTTGGATGAGTTTCTATTATGAAAGCACCATCTTTTCGATATATCACATGGGTAATTTAATGAAATTGGCTTAAAGAATTCGTTTTTTTTTATGATCCCCAAATATACGATTTTATGGAAAATGATATTAAATGCTTTGTATGTATGGATATACCATTTAAGTATTAAGCTTTTCCAAGAGTTGACTCCAGTGAAGAAACGAAACCTTTTTGTGTGTATATGATGTTACCGCATTGCTTTTTTTAAGATTGATATGGACGTTTGCAAACAAAATATAATTGTTTGGTGCACAGTATGCATCGGAAAAGTATTTTTATTTTTCAAATATTAGTGGGAAAAAACTTATAGATAGTTAATTTCAATATAATATATATATATATATATATATATATATATATATATATATATATATATATATATATATATATATATATATATATATATATATATATATATATATATATATATATATATATATTAAAGTTGTCTTCAAAACAATATGTATACCGAATTATGTTTGGTTCGTTTTGTAATACATCCACTTGTCTAATTTGAGTCCATTTAACTTTTTCGTTTTCATCATTTTTAACCAAAGCCAGTGTGCTAGTAAACTTTTTAAAATCTTCTGTCATTCCAATAACATTATAGCTGCATGATTTGTTAACTCTACAATTTCTTATTAATGAGTACCATTGCTCAGGTATGTAGATAGTCTTCCGTTTCTTTCCTCTTTCCATTGCAGAATGTACACTGTCACCTTCATGCTGGGTTTGTCTTTTTTCTAAAAACTTGTGGAAAATACTAATTTCCAATGTTTTTGATAACTAACTATACCCGCCGAAGGCATAGTTATAGTTATAACTAACTATACAGTTTTTATTTTGCCAAAAACAGTTAATTAGATCAAAAATAGAAATGGCTTATTCCTCGTTGATTTTCTAATTTGCAAAAGTTGTAAATACAACTTCGTTGGCGCCTTTTTTTGCAATGGTTCCAGACATAACATTTAGCCTCTTTGCTACTCAAATCGTACACGGTAAAATTGAATACATCCAATTTTCTCTTATAATAAAAAACACTTGTTTCTGAAGTTGGCACCGGAAGTACTTTTTGAAAATCAAAACAAGCTGTAATTATTGTTGTTGATTCCATTGCATTTGTTTTATCAGCATTTTTGAGATTTCTAGCTTCTTCTTTATAGTGTAAGAGCAGATTCTGCGGTAGTTTTTGTGCATCTTGTTCGGCATCAGTCAAATCATGTTACTTGTGGCACTTTTCGCACTGATCTTTTTTAGGGATGTGAAATCCGATGTTAAATTCAGAATTGAATAAATCCCTACATTGCCTCAAAGTAGCTGACATTGCGGTTAGGTTCATTAGTTCTTTATGCCATTCTAGGTATAAACGATGCATCTGTGTCACTGAAAAATCACCATCGACATATTTTATCAGAAAAACTATAAAATTTTTCAAAAATTATTGTACGGTCTTTATAGAACAGTTGTTGCAACCACTCTTTGGGTTGTTTAATTTCTCCACTTGATATGACGAATTCTTTTCCAGAATTGCGCACTAATTTAAGTTAGTTACGATGCTATTTTTTCGATTTTGTTTCCTTTTTCGGGCGATACGCAGGGTTGTAAATAAAATATTGTTGTCCGTTTCAATAATTCATAATGG
Organism: Tipula confusa; assembly: GCA_963556175.1. NCBI lineage: Eukaryota > Metazoa > Arthropoda > Insecta > Diptera > Tipulidae > Tipula > Tipula confusa. The sequence continues at coordinate 20,122,589 of OY744476.1, read as the reverse complement.
CGTTATTGTACTATATGCCGGTGTTGACATTTCACTTGTTTCGACTCGCTGAGTGATGGATGATGTTTTGGAATTTTCTTTAAAACTTTCTTCGGAACTCGATTCAGAGTCTGGGACGTAACCTTCGATACTACACTCAAAAAGATCTTGAATAAAAAAAATTTATTTTAAGTTAGTTATTTTTAAAATTCAAAATTTACCTTGTTCAAAATCCGTAAGATCACATTCATTCAAATGTGTAGCGGGTGAAATTTGAGTCATTTCTATATTTCTTTCATGGTTTATTAAACAATCACTTTGTCCTTCACTAAGTAAGCCATCAGAATGATTTGAATTTTTAAAGTTGGCTAATCTAATGTAAAATATATAAAATAAACTTAGATAACTACTTTATAGACGGTATAATACAAAAATCTGAAGTGAGTGGGAGTTCCATTCGTAACGTAAAATGAATAAAAAACTTCTTATATAATTAAAATAGGCTTGAAAACCAAAAATATTTAAAAAAAATAACATAAAAAAGCCTAATAACTTCTTCGAAATATATATATATATATATATATATATATATATATATATATATATATATATATATATATATATATATATAAATATATATATATATATATATATATATATATATATATATATATATTTATATAATTTTTGAAAACCGGAAAAAAAGGAAACTTAGCTCATAATCAGATGACATTAGATCCTTTTTATTACACGTTTACTGATATGTATACCATGTCAAATAAACAAAAATTAGCAGGCCAATTAGTTTCAAGGATTTGACACGAAAAGCCATGTCTAAATGTTGCCCTTCTGGTCCAGTAAGAGGGCAAAAATGTTTAATTTCGATCAGGTTTCCAGATTTTAGTAAAGGCTTAAGCATATCCTGTATTGCAAGTCGATAGCCATTTGAATTTGCAGATGGCTGCCTGATCGTTGATGTACACTGTGGTGATTTGAGAAGAACGTCCACATTTTATCCACAATCTTCATAAACAAAAAGGGTTTAGGAATGTCATTTGATCCTAATTAATGTCAGATTTTACTAATAATTAGTTAACCAATGTTAATTAGGACTATTTTAGGCAAATGGTGTCTCACTATCGTTATTTTAACAGAAAAAGGCAACTTCATTTACTAGTTGTGAGTTTTAGCAACGAGTGTCTAATTAATTCCTGTTGTTAAGAATAGCCATCACAATGTATAATTTTTATATTCTAGCTTGATTTTTTTCACTTTTGCTTCTCTTCTTGAATGTATTTATAGTTGCTAAATGTGCTAGAAGTGCATTATTTCAGCATTACAATTGATATTTTGGGTTACCTCTATTCGCTGGGCATTTGCCATCTAAGTGTCCATTATGCACAATTGGATAATCTGAATTAGCTCTTCTTTGTATGGGTATAAACGTCTCTGTTTTGTGACTTTTCTATCCACAATATTGGCTGACATAAGTGTGTGAGATCTCCTCAATTATACTATGTAATGGTGAACTCATCTAAACTTTTTGAGGGCAAATTTGAAAATAGTTGGTGTCTAATACTTACTAGTCGATTTCTTAAACTTATAGCATCCTCTTCCCTAATGTGGGACTTATTCTTATCGGACATATTTCCTTGGTATTTGAGCTATATTTTCTAGATTCAATAGTATATTTGCTCTACGATTCTCGTTCTTTCAGTTTCACTTTCTCTATTGAACGATCTTTATTGATTGATGGCACCCCAGAGATATTAAGTTCATGATTTATTTTTGCTTCTATTTGTACGGTTATAGTATAAAGGGATACTATGGAAGCATTTTAAATAAAATTATTCCATTTACTTTCCTACAATAAAGAACATTAAGTTTATTGACACAAATTACCTGTTGGGCAGTTGTAAAAGCTGACAAGGCTGGTTTGAGAGTAAAAAAAAAACAAAAACTGGCTAATTATAAAAAGTATTTTCTCAAATATACAAAAAATAACTCGATTTTTAATGTCGGTGCATTCTTCTTTTATTTTTAGTCATTTGTTTCATAAAGTTTTTTATTTCAATGCATGTCTACTTGATCGAAATAAAGTTTGCTCGTTCTGGACTACTTTAGGAATAAAACTTGAATAATAAGAAAATGCTTTCTTGCTTAATTTCACTCTATTTGGAAATGTTTTTTCAATGTTGCTTAAAAATGATATTAAATTTCAATTAGATACTTAACGTAAAAGACTGATTAAAATGCGCTCAGATTTTGTTATCGTGTAATGATATGTCGGTCAACAGTATAGCAAGGTGATATTAAATTAAATTAGTAATTTTTGTGTTGCGATCTTTAAATCTGATTTTTTTGGCAAACTATTTGTTGGCTGTCATTAGAATTGAAAATTTTATATGGGTAGTTACAGCTTCCATTTTTTATTGAACGAAATCAATAAAAAGACCGCATTGTACCAAACAAAGCTACTTATTCTGACTTAAATTTGTATTTGCTATATAACAAGCAAGTAAAGTGAAGTAGACTAGGAAAAGTTGATGGAACTCTATAATAACCTGCTATTTATAGGGTAAATTTAGCACATACTTCAAAATTGGCCCGTTTTTTTGGGGATAGGATTATTATGCTGATCAGTTTTTTAAATATATTTAAACTATGGTTGTTAATATTAGTTAAGGCTAAGACTTATTGGTTTTAAGCCTGCTATTTAATAAAATAAATGTTAAGCAAAGACATGTTAAGAAAAACACAATCAGAAAGTTACATCTTTCGAGTAAGTTGTGCTCTTACAGTATATCATTAAAAAAAGTCAGTACTAATTTCAGAATTGTATCGAAATTTAAAGTAAGTGTTTATTAAAACTGATGCTGGGTTCAAAAATTTTACAAAATAATTGTTTCTTCAAAATATGATTTGGACATTTTAGTGCTTATAACCATGGTCTTTTAGTTACACCACTTTTACATTTAACACTAATTCAAAACGGTATCAACAACTTTTTCAAGAAGGGAGAATATTTTATGACCTAATTTAACTTTTTTTAATGTAATTTTAGTTGAATTGTAAATTTTTAAAAGGTAAAATTCTGGTCTTAAACTAAATTGTCGAGGAATTTGGATTTTATAAGACAACCAAGCCCATTAATATCTCTGTAGCCTAAAACATCTAAGGGAGGTTTGTTAGATTTTATACGATGGTTTTGTATGATCGGCGCACACTGAGTTTTTACAAGCACTATTGGATTAGATTCCAAACAAATCTAGCATTTTCACATTTGCGACATTCACCCGGTACTATTGCGAGTTTCATCTGCTGACGATGGCGGTATACTTAAACTGGTATTGTAAATGGTTTGCCGAGAACGCATTCAATACCCTAACGCGAGTGGAAATGCCTTTATATACTGAGGATTGGTTCTCGAGCATTAATTTGTTACTTGGATTATTTGGTTATTATAATGGTGATGCTAAGCTATGGGATAGTTTAAGCCAAAACTGAAACATGGTTATAAGTAGGACACAATTCAGTTAAAGCTCTGGTCGTCGCCCGTATATGTTATTTTATTGGAACAAACTTAAATGTTGTGAGTTTTTTTTATTGAAAAATCTTTGGTTGAATTTCAATTTTTTTTATAGAACCCTCTCTTCGATATTTTATTACACATGGGAAATTTAATGATATGAAATTGGCTTAAAGAACTCTTTTTTGCACAACCCAAATATATAATTTAATGGAAAAGGTTATTATTGTTGTCTATGTATATGTAAGAGTATTGGCAATTTAAGGATATGGATTAAGCTTTTTTAAGAGTTCACTCGAGTCAAGAAAAGAAACCTTTTAGTAGGTAAAATGTTATCGCATTGTTTATTTGTTTTCCTATTTGTTTTTTTTTTTAAATGAACTCCTGTAAGTAAATCGATCGTGCTCCAAACCAAAGGGATGTCTATTTAAATATCATTTCAAACTTTCCTCAAACTTTGAAGTTTTTTTATTAAAATTTAAATTTTTTGGAGGGATAGATAAATATGTTTAAAGTAGGTTGTAGTGTCTTTTTTAATTATTTTAAAAAACACTATTTTTATTTTATAATATAAATAAATTTTATTTTACAATTTATTATTTTATTTTAAATTTTATAATAATTTATTTATTATTTATTTATTTATTATTTATTATTTAGTATTTAGCACCACTAAAACTTTTTTCATTCGCGATCGTTATCGGACTGATTATCAAAATAATGTTAGCCAACGAATTTATTAGGAGAAAAGGGTTTGACTGTATTGGTAATATTCATAGGGTATGGCGAGCAAAGTAGTATATAATGATTTCCGGTGTATATGTAAGTTAAGTTCGTGTAATATCATCGTGATAAAATACATGAATTTTGGACATGCCGGATGGTAATAAAAAGTACATATAAAAACATCGTGGTTTTATATGTAAACTGGAAAGCAATTTGACTGGATTATTAATTTCATCCTCCGTTCAATCTTTTGTTATTGCGAGCGCGCATGACAACAAAAGAGAATGTCAATTGGTAAATTGCTTAACTAACGCCTGAATGTTGATGCAAAATAAGTTACATTATTTTGCAATTGGAGCGCGATTTAAATTTTATCTTATTTGAAATTTAAATCGGTCGCTACAAGGTTATTGAAATGTACACATTAGTAATATCCGCTTACAATAAATATTCACAGCGCAATCATTTATATAAAGAGCGTTACTTTTTTTACGTTCAATCTCAAATAGTGATTTAGTTTTTATGTGTAATTAAAACGGTATTCCTCCAGGATAAAATTAGATTAACTTTTTTTTAAATACATTACTGCACAATTTCTTGTCTGTATCCTGAAATTGAAATGCTTAAACTTCGTTTAATTTTTAAACAAACAAGTCCCATTTAACCGTAAATTAAGGAAGAATGGTCCATTAATAAATGGTTTAATAATGATATCTGGGAAGGCTTAAAAAGCAAAATCGAGCTTTGTTTGATTGGCTCGAAATTTAGAATCCATTTGACGGACCAACCTTTACACTGAATTAGCCCTTTCACGCCTTGTTCATTACTGTAAAAGAAAGTTTAAAAAAAACTTGGAGTGTCAAAGGAACTTATGAATGAACCATACCGATACCAATATTGTCACTTCTATAATTGCTAAATTTCAAAGGCAGTTTCCCTTAAACTTTAGTTCTTTTGTTTATGAGACAAAATTTTTGATATCTTGTTAGTTTAAGCAAAATACTGACAGATGTCACTAGCACAAAAATCTTACATTCGACTAAACGGAATTAAAATCAAAAATTAAATAATTTTTATACACAAAAAGTCTGCAGAATAGCTACAAGTATATATTACTCCAAATAACAGCACTGATTAAGTGGTAGTATATGTGGTAGCTGTATGAGAAATATATCCTAATCAGCATGCGCTATTTTAGTTACAGGAAACCATGCGATGAGTCTTTCGGACTCATATGTAAAGTTTTGGTAATAAACTGAATTTCTATCTAAAATTATTTTTTTATTTATTGATGCAGTTCTTGCAGATAACTGTACTTTATCTGCGTATTTATTACACACGTGTTCTGGCAGATGTAACATAACTGCTGTTTATTTTTAAAGTTAAACTTGTTGCTACTCTGAACAAGAGGACGATATGATATCTGCCATTAATCCCTTTGTATGGTGAATAAACGTTATGTACTATGGCCTTGAATATTTAGGCCTTCTAATTCCTGGACTTTTTTCTTTGTACTAAATCTTGTAAAAATAATTTGCGCCAATGATTTGGTTTATTAGCATTTTAATCAGGAAAAATGCAACCAAATAATTTTCGATGATTAGATGTTACTTCAAGTACATCTAAAATATTAAAAAATGTTGGTAATGGCTACTTGTTAGTTTTACTTATGGCCGTAAATGCATGACATACTATTGGTCCTGAGTGTCTACTTTTGTTTATTGGTAAAATTGTAATATATATCATCTGATTGCGGTGGTTTTCAATATCTTTTTTGTCGCCGGAATGCATAAACGATAGTAAAATTACAACTCAATTTTTATTTGGAACATAGCCGACAAAAGCCTTTTTTAAATCGAATACATTTGATTCTATTGCGGGCGTTAACGATTCGGTCAAAAACTTTGGAGGAATACAAAGCTTATTCTTTCACATGGTACCGATACACGTCAGTCCAACACTAGTCAATCTTTGTGCTAATTTGGAACGAGTAAAAAAGTTGTCTAATGTCACGTTCTTATTGTTGTTGAAAAATATTGTGCAAAGCTCATATTCAATATTTGATGCCAAATTTGATCATCTTTGAAGTCCTTCCTTTCCTAAATAAGGTACTTCTTTCTATTAGCAATTTACACTACTACAAATTCACCAGATTATCATTTCATATTTGTTCGATTTGGAACGAATGAACTGTTTAAAATCCTACCACGAAAAGGAAATAGCTGCTCGTTACTCAAAAGGTTTACCAAATTTGTGTTTACTGTGTCACATGTTTCACAAAATGGGGCAAATTAGTCGTGATTGAAGGAATCATCGTGATTGAGTGATCTAGTTGATTTATCAACAAATCTCAAGCATTGGAAAAAAAAAGCATGAATCTATTACATGTAATGCTTTCTCTAAACGAAATACTGCCAAACAAGGAATGCTAAAAATCTCAAAGACCCTTTAACCATCATAATATTAAAAAGTAATTTATCTGCTTAGAAAACCAATTTACACACAAAACTTAAACACTTAAAGTTTGTGACCAAACTAAATTATATAAATTTAAAAGTTAATCATTTATGGACTTATTGGCATAATTGGTAAACTAAACCTAAAGAGTTTCCATCAATATTGAAAACCGGTATTGTACTAAATTTGTATAATACTGAGACCGCATCACAATGCCAATATTTCGAAGTTAATAAAACGATAGCCAAACATGTTTGAGCAACAAATCTGATGAACGAGATGCTGAAGAAAGCGACAAAGCGAACGATTCCTATGAAGATAATGATTCATAATCAGAATGTAATGACAATGATGACCCTAAGGTATCGAATCGAAGGAACTTTTTTGATGATATCATAGAGAAAACATGCTCATCGAAGCACCACTAGAGCTTTTGGAGGGAACATCAAGACTGTATTGAATAATTTGCGTAAAATGATTAAGTTTTTCAAATTATCAACCATTTGTAACCCCATGTTGCAAAAGTTTTCGAATAACGTCAAAAGTCGGTGGAACTCGTTGGTTCCCATGGCTGAAAGGTTAAATTGAAACAATGCATTCAAAAACATTCGGACAATGGAAAAAATAATTTTTATGAGGAAGCCGATTTTAAAGTTTTAGAAGATATTTTGAAAGAGTTAAAACCCATTGAATTGGCTGTTAAAGAGATAAGTAAGGCTAATTCAAAGAGTTTAACTAGTGAAGGTGTTCACAAGTTTTTGTTCAAAAATCTTTCTAAACCACCGTCTAATTTAAGTGTAATGATGACTCACTCAGAAAGCGAATTGATGAGTGACGCAATAAATATCTAGTGTCATTAATGAAATATTTCTAAAACTCAAATTTAACTATACAAAATGATGATCGAAGTCAGCAATAATTCAATATGGTCAAAATATAGTCACATATAGAATTTTGCCAAAGTATCGGATAGTGTCGATGTCAAATCATCGGATGAAGAAGTTGCTGATGCTTAAAACCCCAATAATAACCTGATGACCTGGTTGCAACAATCCATAACAAAGATGGTTTCATTCCAACCCAAGAATAGTTTACTTCTAAATTATAATTGTTGGTTCACACAAATCCATTCTGCTTTCACCGAAATATTTAGCGACCTCCGAATCAAAAAATTATTTTCTCCTTATAGAAGTAAAATTTAATTAAAATCATGAATCATTGGGTAAGCAGAAGGCTATCTGCTATATACTTGGGCTATGCAACTTTAAACTGAAATTTTCGCGGAAAAAACCGGAGTATTTTTGATGTTTTTCAGTTACTTATAAAATTGACATTTATCAGAAGTGGGTGGTTCTTCCTTTATATTTATAGAAAGTGTCGATAATGTTAGAAAAACAGAAGATGTCACTATTTTAAAAAAAAAAACAAGTACAAAAAAGTCATTTTGGAGCCATTTTATCAAAAATCCCATAAACAATTTGAAGTGACTTAATTTTCAAGAAGAGATCTTCCTTGGAACATTGTAGACAAAGTGATGCCTTGAGTAAATAGCAGATACGATAGAAGAAAGGTTTTACTCCTTTAACTTTTTATTTTTAAATAGGCTTTAACAACGACCAGACTTTTAGAGATACATTTTTAAAATAACTAAAATTTTAGCAATAAATATAAAAAACATCGAAGAACTACATCTAAAAACTGTCTTTTTTACTTTGTAATGGATGTGGACTACTTCCATGAAAATGTTTTACAACCAAGCGAATTAGTCTTAAAATACTTAAATCTGCGTAAACAAATTACAAACTAGAGATCTAAAAATATAGCTAGTAGTTAAGTTATAGAAAAATATTACCAAAACAGTATATTTTTAGCTAAAAACGTTCAATGTGTGAGCGTTGAACTGAACAATAACATTTCCATGAAAATCCAACACAAATAAATTCCATTTTCTAAGTATTAGTTTTAATTATTTTACCAGACAGTTGCAAATGGCAGATAAAAGTTATCAAAATAAAATAAATATTCTTAGAAATATTGACTACCATTTTTGAAACTTTTTACGAGAGTCAGTGGCTAGAAAATTCAGTTTAATGATTAATTCTCATAAAAAATTTGTTTTTAATGATAAACCGTTTTCGGTAAAAGTTAAGAATTTTAGAAATATTTTAACAAACATTACGATGCCCAAAAGATGAAATTTTCTATTTAAAAGCAGGCAAGTTTTTTTTAAGTCAAAAAGCTTTTGTTTGTAGGGTTTTTGCCAGTATAAAATAAATGTCCCATCAGGGTTTTCACCTGCCAATTGTTTTGTATAAAATAAATTAAGTAAAAAAACAGAACTCAATCAAACTAGGTTTGTGTTATTTTCATTATTTAATTTTGACTGTGACATCGCTAAAAGTTTTGAAAAGATTTTTAAAATTTTAAATTAAATATTGTTATGCAAAAATATTTTTATAAATAAATCATAAGAATTGTTTAGTTTTCCAGACGTCTGATTTAACAAATTCTTAGAAATATTTTGATTTATAATATTAATAAAATAATAAAAAAATAAAAATAAAATTATTGTATCGCATCGTGTTTCGTTTAGAATTAAATTCAATCCAAATCAATATTATTTCAACCAACCTTAATAAAAATTTAAAATTAAAGAATTTTTTTTTTCGTTTTGTTTTTCCATTTTATGAAAAACAAAACAATTAAATTGAAATTTTTAGGCATTTTATTTTTGGATAAACATAAATTTTATAATCGTTTGCCCAGAAGCTGAGTTTTGGAAAAAACAAAAAAAAAATTGTTTTCATGTACCACAATGATGGAAAACGAAATTAATATGAAAAATCGTTAATTTGTATATAAGGGAAAATTATTGAAATGAGTTTTAAATATTTTTTTGTTTTTTTTTTATATAAATGAAAAGTTTTATATAAATAAAATTGAAATAAAAACAAAATAAAATTAATTAATATTAATGAAGGTAACGTAAATTTAATTATTCGCAAAATTTTTAAAAGAAAAACATTGTAATTATTCATTATGGTTAGTTTATGGCACGAGTACAAATTAATAAAAACAATCAGTTTTTGTTATAATCAATGACATTATGACAGTAATTTTGTGAAAGTACAGAAAGTACTTAGTTTCATAATTTTAACTTGATAATTATATATATATATATATATATATATATATATATATATATATATATATATATATATATATATATATATATATATATATATATATATATATATTATATATATATATATATATATATATATATATATATATATATTTAAAATTTATTTTTTATTTTTTTATTAAATGTACCTTTAAAAATTATATAGATTAAATAAACAGCAAAATATGCGACAGCTTCAAAGATAAAGCAAAAATAGTTAAATATTACGTTAATTCGTAAAGTTACCGAAAACACTTAAGAAAATATATTCTGCATCTTTTAAATTTAAAAACCATGATTTTATTGATTTCAGTGTGGCTTTATTGTCGTTTAGGATTCGCAAGGATCAGTGGGAATTTTATTATAAAAATATGAAACCATATACACCATAACACTATAACGTGTAACTTCTGACGTTACGTTAGTCAAGTGGCAATCATTTTAATTTCTCAGACTATAAACATTATCTTTTAGTAGGCTTTGATTTTTAAAAATTAAAAATATTTTTTATTTAAAAATATACTACTGAAGGTTAAGCCCTGATATTTAAAATCTTAAACCGTATTGTTATTGTATTCATTCGTGACGTTTGTTTATGATGTATAATTTCATTAACAGAGATATAATCTTGATTGCGGCCAAAAAACATTAATTTAGTTTTCAAACTAAGAACAAGCCATTTACGCAGAAATGTTAAATTACGTAATATCAATGATTTACTATCAATATTTGTATCCGCTGCATACAATATGGCAATATCATGTCAGCAAAAGCAATCAAGCTACCCAAAAGCGCAACGGAAAAAAAAGATTTTATGTATACCAAAAATAAAATAGGTCCCAATACTGAAGCCTGTGGAACTCCAATATTGAACGTACCAACAAAACTAAATGAGGTTTATTTTACACCACTTAAGCGTCATGCCATACGCACACCAATTGTCTGCAGTTAATAAAGCAAAATAACATGGTTTGCAGTATCAAAAGCTTTAGCAACATCGATAAACAGCGCAGCTATCTTTTTATTTTAAAGGCTATGTCCGAAACCCATGATAAATATTTGTGAATAATTTTTTTTCTTCTGGTTTTTGGATAATGTCAAAAGTTGACTTCCTTAATTGAGACATTCATTGAAAATTTCTTCATTGAGTTTATATAATTTATTTATCAGACACAAAATCAATAATAATCATCATATTGGTTCATTTGTTCTTGGTTTTGGATTTACTGACCATTCTGCTGTTAATTTTGCTATAACTCCCTAAATTGAAGTTCATAATTGTCATTTTTGTTTACTTTTCCAGCTTCGCAGATTTTATTTTTGTTTTTATTTTCACTTGGTTGATTATGTTGTTGTTTTATTTCTTTTTTGTGTGTTGCTGCTTATTTTTTTGTCGACTTTTTGGAACGATCTTATATCATTTTGTTGTATGCCAATGAAAAAGTATTAGTAGTTGCGTTTTTCGTGATCGGATGCTATTTTGTGTTTTTATTTGTTGCAAATGGTATAATGAGTAGTAGTTTTAGGTGTAATACAACCAAAACATGCAAAATCACAGAGCTAATTTTGACTTTTTTTGCATTTATATTGCAAGCCTTAAATACCACCTGATTTGATTTTCGTATCAGAGGTTTGGATTTATTCAAATGGATCAAATGAATACAACAATATTGATCGTTACATTCATCAAATGAATGTAACGATCAATTTTGTGCTGGTGGTGTTTTTATTCGTTCAAATCTGGTAACTGGCTCACTTCTGTATATTAATTGATTATCAGTTGATCTAATTGTCCTTGATGTTAAGTTGGGTACATTTTTTTGGTCCTTCATTTGCAATTCACGCTTTTGCAATAAAGCATTCAAGCATTTTGTGATGGCTTGGAAGGGACTATTGTTAAAGCTGAATAAAAGAAATATGATATTGGGTGATCTCAACATATTGGGTGATCTCAACATAAATTGGTTAAATACCTCAGAATGTTATAATTACCAAGCAATGTTAGCTTCATACGGTTTTCTGAGTTTTTTTGAATGCTTCTACATAGGATGGTATCATGTCTTGATCATGTTTTCGTTAAACCGCCCATTACATTTGATTTTAGTGTCGATAGCTTTCCAGTGCATATATCGGACCATAACCTAGTTAAACTGGATTTTACCGATATCTCTTTTGAGCTCTTTTTCGAATGTATTTGAGAAAAGTGGTAAAGAGTCGTTTGTTAAGCTACATGAAAAAAAAATAAAATTTGTAAATCACAAGCAATTGGGCTTCACCCCTGGGAAATCGACCGAAGACGCACTCCTTTAGTTTGTAAGTCATATATATTCTTTAATAAACAAGTCATTGAAACCACTGCATTATTTGTGTCAATCACGATATATTACTTTTATAATTGTTGAATATTGGTGTTAAAGGTAATATTTATAAATGGTTTGATAGCTATTTTCGCGATCGTCGGCAAACTGTGAAAATCAATTAAACCTTTAGTTGTCAAGATAAATTGAATTGTGGTGTACCACAAGGCTCAGTCCTTGGACCGTTACTGTTCTTAAATTATTTTAATTTAATGTTTGACATAAATCTTGTAGGTTTATCCACAGCATTTGCTTAGCGTTAAGTTATGCGTGCAATATCACCTCGCGCAATACTGAAATTTCACTGAAAAGAGATTTATGTAATCTTGATAAGTGGTTTTACTATCACCGTTTAACTGTTAGTGATAAATCTAGGATTTTACATTATGGACGTTCAAACTCATTTTTTTTTAAACTGTCCAATTTTTCTTGAATTTTCCTGCAATGGGAGAACTTGTTTGTTTAACTGCTTTAACCTGTCCATTGGGGTCAAAATGACCCCAGCCCCTTTTAAACCTGAAAATATCACACTTTTCGCAATTTAAATCGTTCGACCGACAGAGACAGCCTCAACTAGTGTCTTATACAAGCAATAGAAAACGAACATACTGAAATTATTTGTTTATGTAGTAGTTACGATAAATTGAAGGAAACTAAACGAATTTTGGTCTATTGGGGTCAAGCTGACCCCAAAATTTTTTCAACTATTATATGCAAAACCAATTTTTATATCCGTATGAATACATTCTATTGTCAATTTTTGTAGACTAGCAATACTAAACCAACAACAATTGAAAGCCAAGCAAAATTAAGGTTCAATACTAACGCAATAAATCGAAAAGCCCAAAAATTTTACAATATGCATAGCCAATCACCAAAACAATGTGGTATTCAGTACAATACTAATTCTGTAGAAGTATATGCATTAATTGGAATTTTAATATACACTGGGGTTCAAAAAAACTGAGACGAACGTTTGGATGAATTATATTGTCTGGACAATGTTCAATTTTATCGGGCCACAATGTCGCTAAAGAGGGTGCAGAATTGTTACGGTTTCTTCGATTTTATAATTACTAAAAGAGGATCGAACATTTGAAACAAGACAAACTAGCCCCATTTCGATACGTTTAGAATATATTTTTGGCCAATTTAAAACAACCCTATAAACCATCAGGCTACTTAACTATTGACAAACAGCTAGTCCTAACACATGACAGGTGTTCATTTAGGCAATACAAACCGTCAAAAACTGGTAAGTACGGTACTAAAATATTTTGGATGCGCGATTCCAAAAATGCGTACCCTTTGAATGGTGACATCTATGTGGGTAAACAACCTAATGAGCCCCATTCGAGCGATTATGCGTTGAACTAAGTTCACCAAATATCTGCGTCTTATTTCAATAAAGGACGCACCATTATAATGGACAATTTTTTCACAAGTTGTGTAGTGGCAGAGCAATAATAGGCACAATACGCAAAAACAAACCGGATTTACTAAAAGAATTTACGTGTAAAACACATCAAAAACAAGGGCACTGAATTCATCATAATTTTGTTTTGACAATAATTTGTCGCTGGTAAGCTATATATACCGAAACCAAATAAAGACGTCCTTTTGTTATCAACATTACACAATGATGAAGACGTTGACAGTGCATCTAACAAACCAAATATCATCTTGGACTACAACGCAACAAAAGGAGGAGTTGATAGTCTAGACAAGCTGATGAAAACGTACACCTGCAAACGCAAAAATAGACGGTGGCCGATGGTTCTACTTTTTAATATGGTATATATATATATATATATATATATATATATATATATATATATATATATATATATATATATATTTATATATATATATATATATAAATATATATTTATATATATATATATATATATATATATATATATATATATATATATATATATATATATATGACTAAAAAATAAATCATATATTTTGCAGTTATATATAAGTAAACATATTTTAAAACTTTTTAATCTGAGATTATGATAAATTATGTCTTCAAAATTATTTCTTTGTATAGCATATAATAATATTCAGTTTCAATTAATTTAAATTTATTTGTTTTGTAACATAAACTGATTATGATTTATATTTTTATTTAGTGCACTTGACGAATATTTTACCATTTATACATTTTGAACGTGCAACTTTGTAAATAAAATTTTCGTTTGAAAAGTACAGTGATTTGAATGTTAGTCACAACTCATAATATTCTGCCCACCGCAGGTAATTTATTATTTTTCGTGGTAAAATTTATAAAATCCAACAAAATATTGATTTGTATTTCTTGAAATTACAAAATACATGTTAGGAATATGACAGATTATTGTAGCCAGTTTCGGATTCATGGAATATATATTTATTAATTTTTTTTTGACGTCCATATTAAAATTTTGAAACCAAAAACAAACCAGACTTCGAAACAAAAAAAAAAACAAATATTGTAAATTACCATTACCAGAAACTGATTAGTTGACATTTTGTTAGACATGGAATGGATCTACATAAACTCAATTTTTTTTTAAATATCAACAATTATTGTATTACCGAAACTTACTCAACATAATTAGGATGAATGTATCGCAGTAATACGGTCGAAGTTAACTCTTTGCGCGAAGAAAACGAAAATTAAAATCAAAGCTAGCACCTGTTCCATTTTTCAGTCATCTGCTGCAAGCCTCCGCAAAAACTATACCGACCATCGGAAATTAGATGGTTTTATATCTTTCAAATATTTCATTATCTGGAAATGGGTTATGTTTCCACAGTTTTTCAGAACGAGAAGAAAGTGCCAGAAAACATGCTATGACAGGAATTTAGAACAATATTTCAAAACAATTGTGGGAATACCATCCAAACCGGCTAACTGGTTAGTGTTAATGTACTGTACCGACAACTTTAGGCTTGAACTATGCGGCACATTGTTATAGAGAGATAATCGAAAAGAGTTTCCATCGAATTTTAAGGTAAATAACTATTTCTTAGGCCGTAGAAAAATATTGTCTGAGGTATTATAGGCGATATCATACCAGACACGTTTTCTTCAAGTTTATGGGAAAAAAACAAAAAGGACCGATTGCTATACCACGGTTCAAAATTTGCCGCAAATCTTCTCTCACCTTCTTTTTGTGGTCTCTTTTAGCTTCCAGCTAAATTTTCAGCTGATGGGGTTTCTATATGTTTGCAGTGAGAGGTTACTTTATTGGCAATCGCGGTTTGACAGTCGTGGATATGCCAACGATTGCATGATTTTTCTGGCTTAGAAAAAGTGATAGGAACCCAATCACTGACTTAGTCTCATTGACTTATTTGACGCTCTTTTAAGTCGATCAAGGCTTTCCAATTGCGGTTGCTGACTTATTTTAACTGCTTCGTTTAACGACACAAATTTTTACAATCTACTAGTTAAATATTAAAAAAATTAATCCAAAAATTAATTAAAATGGACAATCGAAGAATATTTAAATTATTGATTATATTATGTTGATACCAATGAAGTTTTTTATATGATGTTTACATGCTATCAAAAAAGTTTTTATGAAATAAAAAGACTAAAAATCGGTCACCTCGCTAGCAGACATATTTAAATATGTCTATAACTAATTAAAGAAGTCGATGATTGAGATTGCTGTCTAGGTCCTTAACTTAATGGTTATTTTTATTTTCTTAAAGTTGACCTCGTAACAATTGGTTTTGTTATTGCATAATATGTGGTTGGTGTTTATTGCTTATTGGTACATTAAGTAATGTAAGTAATGGATTGAACTTTTGCGATTCAATAACTTTTTGTTTACATTAAAAAAATTAGTAATTTAACTTTTTTGGAGATACTGTTGCCATTTTATAATCAAATGGATAATTTTCGTAACAATTAAATTTTAAAAAGTATTATGGTTTTTCTAAAACGTAGCCTAAAATGTCACTAACATTGTGTGACTAACATTGTGTATATTCTTTATGTGGGAAATTTAACAAAAATAAAAGTGAAGACTTTAACTCACAAGCTATTATGTGAGACTAGGTGGAAAGTAGAAAATACTCAGTTTCGTTAAACTTGAAAAGTTTCGTTAAAAAAAGCAGATAAGAAATACTAAAATTCCAATAATTTTTCAATGAATTTTTTAATCGACATTGATAATTTACGTTAATTCGGTTTCATTAAATTTGATTTTAGATCGTTAAACTACGGTTGCCTCCATAAAGAAAGTTAACAAAAGAAAACAAAAACTTATAAATTTGTGCGCCTCTAGATAAATAGATCGCCATAGCTCAATTTCAGCAGTTCTAGAATTACAAGATGCGGTTATTGATGCTTTTAAAATAATTACGAATTGGACAAATAATAAAGCTTCATTAAAAGTACTTCAATTTTTATATACGATCAAAAGTTTTGAATTCACTTTTATTATAAGTTGCTTAAATCATGTATTCAGATTTAGTTCAGTTCTCTGTAGATATTTACAATCTTGAAATATTGCAATCATGGAAGTCATAAATGCGGTTGATGATATAATTTCCATATTAATGCGAATGAACAGTGAGACTACGGCAGTTGAAATTGCAGAAAAGTATGATTTTCCAGTTAAGAAACCGAAATTGAGAGGCAGATCAAATATTAGCACTATTGAATTGAAGTTTATATTTACCTCTGTTGGAAACGTTTATTGCCAGTCTTCAACAAAAATTTTCGAAACATAAAAATATTATACAGTACATAAAATACATATAGAATTTGGATCATAAGAAAAAAACAATTTACCTATTGATATTCCAGATGACGAGTCGATAGAAAATCGTCAAAATGTAGTATTAATGTATGACATTTAGGCGATTATAAATATAAAAATATTTTGCACGTCAATGGGTTAATATACCATGGTAGTACTATGTTTATTTATATTATGTGCAGTGCTTTGATTATATTTTACCCCAAGTTTTATTTTCTTCATTGAAGGTTCAAGATATTGCAAATTTGTGTAATTTTTATCAAGATGACATAAAATGTAGTAGCCAAGAACTACACTCGAAAATTAATATGTAGCATAAATTCTTGGCTAATAAACAGTATTCTGCAAAAAATACATCGTTTGCATTACTGCAATCAAGTAGTGTTTCCAAATATTTATATCCTCCTCGGTTTTAATAGTATACCTTGCATGATTTATTTCATTAGTTAAGCGGATCACTTAGTTTTGTCCCCAATTGTTTTTTTAAATGCGTCAGACTATTCAAAATATGGTGCTACTGACATGGCTTAATTAAGCTCTATGAATGTGTCTATTTCCTGTTTCACATTTAGTCGTATGACGTGGTTATCTGGACCAGATTTAAATTAACTAAGCTCGTAAGTCATTTTGATTGCAGGTATCAAATTACACCACTGAGTTTACGCAACTCTTGTTATGATTGTGTAATAAGCAAAATCAATCAGCCATAAAATTTCTCATTATATCTAAATCAAATTTAATATATATTTATATTGTACCCTCATGCTGTATATATATAGATTAATCATGGAATGATTATCACGACAAATTAAAATAAAAAACAGCAAAATAGGAAACGATTTTACATATTGAAAGTGTTACACGCACGTTAAACGATGATCACAATTTAAATGATTGATTTACATAAAATGGTGAAAAATTTCAGTTCATTAAATCTATAACCTTGGTGCCGCGGCTTAAAATATTTTCTCGAAGAAAATTGTTTTTTCTTCCGTTGTACTGTTGTTGTCGTCATCGCGTTTTTATTATGATTGTTGTACTAAATAAAGCG
Organism: Tipula confusa; assembly: GCA_963556175.1. NCBI lineage: Eukaryota > Metazoa > Arthropoda > Insecta > Diptera > Tipulidae > Tipula > Tipula confusa. The sequence goes on along the minus strand of OY744476.1, from coordinate 20,104,540 downwards.
TATCATTTAATCAAAATCCCTTGCGTAAAAATGTTGTGTGCACGTATATATCTGTACCGAAAAGATTGCTTAAATTTTTTATTTTTACGGTGGGGTGAAATGCGCCGAAATAAGATAAAATATATTATGTATATATAAAAACCAACTGCGACATGACACTGAAACGCGCTATAGTATGTATATATAATATGTATAGTAAAACACAAAAATATAAAAAATCTATTATATATTTTCATTAAATATAATAACATATAAAATATACAAGCCGAGCACAAAACATGAGACACTCAAGTAATACCAAAAAAAAAAAAAAAAATCCTCCAACAAAATTGTGTATAAACGCGAGGAATAATCAAAATAAAAAAGAAATCGAGATAATTTAACCACAGAACCAAGCACACACAAATAAAATTGGTCCAGACAATGTGTCTCCTATTGTTTAACGCCAAAGAACTAAACGAAGAATACAAAAAAATTAAAGCTCTTTTAGTCTTTTCCTTGTTTAATATTTGACGTCGTTCAATTTTTATGTCATGGTATTTCGATCGTCTTATTTCTATATACCCGATAAAATCGATACAGTATTCGATTAGTTTGTTGTGTAAAGAACAGAATTTTTTTCTTGTTTATTTAAATCTATTATATAGTACTTATGTGTCGTCACTTTAAACTGTTTTATAAAACTTTTAAGTTTTTAAGCTTTTACTTTCTGTTGGTCAATATATGTTTTCCAAGTTTAAGTTATAGACTTAAGTTATTGTCCAATAAAAGCTTCTTTTTTTCAAAAAAAGGCGAAAAAAAATATTTTTCGGAATATTATGATCAACTTACATGATTTTTTGGTATCGTATAGGTCCCATTATCGTCCATAATTATTTATTTCAATTTATTTACATATACATATGATCGAAATTGCTAAATTAAATATCTGGAAATATCTTAAACCTGTCTGTAACAGCAGCTAGTAAAGTAAAATTAATGCAATTGGACCACTTTGACCACCAAAAGTCTGTGGTACATGAGATAATTGATGTTATAATCATCCAATTTTAGACTCTCAGAATTGATGTAAAAAATCATAACCTTTTTTTTAAGCTCGTAAATTAAATTCAAAGAAGAATGGATTAGAAAACGGACAAAGTGTTTTGCACATAAAACATAGGAGGGTCCTATGAAAGATTTAGTTCTAAATATGAAAAAGAGGTTTACAATAATATTATAGATGTTGCAATTTCATTCTCAAATACCGTAAAGATCTTGAAAGAGTTTTCTTTGAAAATGAAAACAGAGATACTGACGGTACTAGAGCTAGTGCTAAACTAATTGTTACCTGTTGTAATTCCCATAAATGGCACCCCATATTACATCGGAGGTAGGAGGTAGTAAGATGTTTCGCTTTTTTTAAACAATTATTGGGTAAACCGTTGGAAGCACCGACAAATTTAAGGCAAACATTTTCATATATCGCTATGTTCTGAAATTTGTTTAATTCACTGTAACAGATTGTGCAAATGATTAAAAATTTCCAACAAAAAATTCAACTTTGAAAATATTTTCTTGATTTAGTACAAAGGGTTAAAGCAGAGGAAAAATAAATGGAACAAAATAAATTGGTCGGGCATAGCATGTTAACAGATGCAGTTTTGCAAATTGAAGGGTTTTGGTAAATATTTTGCGGGGTCTGGCAATAAACAAACGAATTTTAGTACTTTACTGCCTCAAACTTTGGCTGCGTGTCGTGTCAAAAAGTCATTGTTGTTTACACTAAAGCTTCTTATATATCAAATAAATATTTGCATGGTTACAACGCATCTAAACAACGTATCAATAACTTAACGAAAATTTAATCAATTAATCAATATAATTCATAATTAATTTCATAATTCATTTAACTTAACGAAAATTTAACGACCTAATAAATTTCTTTTTTTATTTTGACTATAACGTTTATCAAAAATAAACAATTAATTTTTTTTAAATGCTTAAAGAAATTAACGAGTATTTAACGAAACTTTGAATATTTTTAAAAGTTAAATTAAACTTTTTAATCGAAACAATTTTAAACTTCAACTAATTTAGTTCAAAGCGATGCCAATTTTTTGATAGATTTTTCCCCAAACTTTGATTACTCGGGAGGCCTAATTAAAGATGAATTAACAATACCGTAGAGTCACGACCAATATCAGTGTGATATTAATACTTTTAAACTTTTTTCTGTTTGGACTAAAAAGACAAAAGAATTCAAAAACGAACTTAACGAAAAAAACTTAAAATACGAACTTAACGAAAACACTCATAAAAATTTAGCAATTTAAACAATATTTGAATCAAAGGTTTTTTATATTATTAGTAATTTATTTGAACGATTCAATTTGTTAACTTCCATAAAACAATTTTTCGTTAAGTTTGTAAATTTGTAATATACAGGTGAAAATTATTGTCATCTGTTACAGTCTACGGCTTGGAGAATTAGTTTATTAATATATTTTGTTCTTAAAGAAACATTACAGATTACAATTGTGATTGTCTTGTGCATATAATAGTTAAATATTGGCCACCGGAAACCGGGTAAATTCTATCTAACCTTCTTTTCCTTCATCACAAAAAAAAATATAAATTATCGATCGCTTAGGTGTCAATAACCGGGTCAAGTCTATCATAACTAACATTCCTTCCTCTTCTTCAGTTTTATTATAAGTAACACGGGTGTACGGTGGTTACGGTATTCTGGGAGTTCCTGGTTCATCCTTGGCCGTACATGCTAATCAATCATTCAATCAAATAAATATATGTTAGAAATTTCACTAACTTGTTTCAACTAAATATTCCCAAAAACCATAAATTAATCTCGTTAGGGTTTTACAAGGAAGGGAGTAGACCAAACTGTCGTTTATGCACGTATATAATATACCCTAACGCCAAAAAGAAAACTTTTTGTTATTAGAAATCTAATTTGAAAGAATGTAGGGAAGAACCATGTAAAAACTGAACAAGGATTTCATTTGGGATTACATTTAATTAAACATAACCAGAACAGCAAAAAGTGAAATGATCCTAAAATGATTCCAAAAGAAAATTATTAAATTAAAAATAATCAATATTGTAGTTGATTAAGCAGAAATATAATATATATGTATATATATATATATATATATATATATATATATATATATATATATATATATATATATATATATATATATATATATATATATATATATATATATTTATATAATTTTCTAGTATAAAATATACTTAAAGTGTATTGATTCAACCTGACCCTAAACAAACCACAACCTACGTTTTCTGCATGTACTGTGTTTGTGAGTGGAGTGTTATAGTCAAAACCCCACTTTACATTTTTATTTAATTAATAGATTATCTTAATTAAAAATTCATTAATTAAGGTTATTATGTAGCCAATGTGTATATTGTTTATATACGTATTTGGGTTCAAAATGTTTCCAACATTATAGAGTTGCCCAGTTTCTCGTCGTTATTTTAAGGTATATTTACGTCTGTAGAGCAAAAAAAAAAAGCAATAACTATAACATTTTGTGTGTAAAACAGAACGAAAATAAAATTGGTCGTAACACAGCAGAAAATGTTGAGGTTCGATTCGTTTTTGGTCTTCTTTATAATTAAACGAAGCGTTCGTTTTAGGTACGGTGTATATTTATTATAGTTTCCATTTATGATTATCAAGTAGCAATTTTCCACCAGTTACTATAATTATTACAATTTCGGAACTTTTCAAAATATTCACATAATATAATATTGTTACATAAATCATAACTATTTGCACTCAAGTATAATGACATAACTAACGATTTAATTAATTAAATAACAAGAAATTAATGTAACATATACAAAAATGGGAAACTGATGTTAAATTTTTTTGCTTCTGCTAATATAATTTACTAAAGTGAAACGATGAAAATTAACGTTGCTATAATTACCTTGTTATATATAATATAATATTTTAATATGTATTTTGATGATTGCGTTACAATATTGTCAAGGAAATATGACATTTAATTAAAAGCACAGCATTTTATTTTCAATACGTGAACATAATATGCGGATGTTGGAAAAAAATCGATTTTTTTTAATGTTATTATAAATATCCTGCTATAATTTTGAACAGCTTTTTTTACAGTTATATAATGACGTTGGTACATTCAAACTTTATTTTTTACAGTGTGCTAGCAGTTATTAATGTTTCCTGTTCTATTAAGTAGTCAATGACCGAGCAAATGGCGCAGTGGTTAAGGCTGCGGTGCTTGGGTTGGGAAGTACCGGGTTCGAACTCCAACAGAAGAGAGTTGCAGAAGGAATTTTTCTTCGTCTGATATTGATCGGTGATAACAATGAACACAACTATGACCTCCTGTTGAATGAAGTGCAATAAAATTTAGTTCAAATTTTCGTTATCGATGACTGACTGCAACTTTGATAGCGTTAATTCCAATTTTTGATCGCAAATAACATCCCCGTAGACAAGAAATGTATAGTCTAGTGAAAAAATGTAAATCTAAAGATTTACTGCTAGATGCCCCGTGCGAGTGAGACAACGAGTTAGTTATAGTGCGGAGAATATTGCTACCGTTCATCCACCCATCCCAAACGAACCAAAACAGTCAATTCTACGGCATTTTCAAGAATTGGGCATCGCTCAGACTAGACTTTGACGGATTTTGTGAAAGGATCTAGGCTTCCACCTTTATAAGATCAAGTTAACACAAGAACTTAAGCCACTCGATCATATGAATCGACGTATTTTCTAGGATTTTCTGTAAATTTTGGATGAAGATGACCAATTTCATCGCAAAATCTTTTGGCTAAACGACATCATCAACAAACATAATATGCATTATTGGTCAGATGAAAACCTTTATGTGTAACTGTATGTTATTTTCATGTTGGTGGTTACATTAGACCATTTTTTTTCGTTGATGAAAATGACGGTCACGTTACAGTCAATAGAGATCACTACAGAGACATGTTGCAACGTTATTTCTTTAGTCGATTGCATGAGCTAGACATTAATGATGTGTGGTTTCTACAAGACCGTAGCCACACAGTGGGTCACATTCTGATATGCCACACAGTGGGTCTAACAATCGATTTATTGAAATCTAAATGCAATGATCGTGTTATATCCAGAAATGGTCCTGTCAAATAGCCGCTTATATAGATCATGTGGTTTAACACCTCTATAATTTTTTTGGGCTACGTTAAATCATTGGGATATGTAAACAAGATAGCGGGAAATAGCAGCCGTTTCTGACGAAATGTGGGGCCGAGTCATTGTAAATTGGGTTCAACGAATTGACATCTGCAAACATGCCCATCTTGGACATATGAACGAAGTTGAAATCCAAACCTAATTATTTTGATTGCACTTCAAGCCAATAATAAAATTTTCGAAATATCTCAAATGGTTTACGATTTATTTAAAAAAAAAAAATCCTTATTGGAAAACCCGATATTAACGTTGATATCAAAAGCTTTTGATTAAGCTATCATTCATCATAAATTTTTACGCTTACAAACTATTTGCTAGTGACTAGTCGCCTCTTTTCTGAGATCTTTTAGTCACGACGTTACCGTCTGCGACAGGAATTGAACTCAAGATCTCGGTGTGTTTAAACTTACAATTTAACCATCACTAAAATGTACACTGAAATTTTAGGCAAAATTCTTTTTTATTCGTCAACATAATGTCTCTATGTACCGATACCACGATGACTGCATCATTAGACGCCAATTCTCGTCCCCTGGAGCATTTTTTAAGTTCTGTAATCAGCCGGAGAAAACCGTAAATGGAAAAGCAATTTTCAAGGTAGACAAAATGGGAGTATTATACCGTGCAAATCTTAAAATACATATTTTATAATCTTGCTAGCATACGGTTAAGTTTTTGGACACCCTGGACAACTTTCACTAGTCTCGATTCAATTAACTACAAATTTGATTCCGGAGGATAACGTTTCAAGTCGTCGTCACACATAAACTGACGTAAACCATCCATTTTATTTCGAGTAAACTGTGCTAAATAACGTTCAGAATCATCGATGCGTTATTGTTTGTTCCAGTGTGAGGAAATGCGGCACCTATTTGGAAAAATGTTTTATTCATTATCAAATTTTTATCAAAAATATTGAACATACTATAGCTATCTCACATACCTTTTACATTTTTACACGATTTTTGGAACTTGCTTGATGATTTCTTGAGTCACTGTTTCATTTGGATGACCATAGCGATCAGCATCATTTGTCTTTGTACGATCACGTTACCACCGATAGTGTGAAAAAAAAATATAAAAAAGTTAGCCTTGCAAAAAACGTGTATTTTCTCAAATTTATCTTGTAATGCACAGTGATTGCTCATGAGCTTTGTTGATTGTCATCTCGAAAACAAGAAACACAGTAACTGTAGTCGTACTTGCTTGAATGTAAAGAGTGAATCACCGCACATCTGGTTTTCCATATTTGCGGTTAATTATTGTTGCTTTAAATTTTACAACTTTGTACACCTTCTTTCTTATGAGCCATGAAACATTCATCCCAAATAATGATTTGGCATTTTCAATACAAATATCATTCCAGATGTTTTTCTAATATTGCAAAGAGGATCTGCAGCAATATTTAAATTCAATGGCTGTAGAGCTGAATGCACCGTACATTTCCCATCAAAAATCGCTTTTGCTACCCTCGATGATATCAAAGCCAAAGCAATCTCATATAACATTCGAGCTTCGACGATTATCAAATTGAGGAAAATATTTTTCCTGTGTGGTTCATCAAGAAAAAGAATTTGCTTTAAGGAGTTTGTTGTTAATCAACATACATTATTCTCAAGCGATATCTGCGTTTTATTAAAAATATCCTACAGATACGGTACATCTAGGCCAGGATTATCTGCCGTTTCAAAAGGCATGGCGATCGGAGTTTGTATTTGGCATCCATGACGTGTCAAATGCCTATGTCAATGAGTTGTTCCATTGTTGACAATTTCCAAACAATGTAGGTAAAAACATCTTTTCTGTTTGTCTGACACAGTTGACAATCGATTGTTTTGATTGTTTTAAACGATCTAGGTTCATTGATCACGTAACCCAGCATTCGCAAATATAGTATAACATTCCCCATTATTTGGATAAATAGCATATACTCGTACCAATGTGCCTTTAGAAAATATGTTAGCTTTTGAAGAATTTCTGGTGGCTCTTTATATCTTCTGCACAATTTTGATTATTTTTCAAATGAACACTAAAATGCATGACATCGGAAAAGCATTTATGATTGTTAAAACCTAGGATTGGCCATACAACTTCATTACTGCTTTTAAAACATCACATTTGAAATTTGAACTTGGGAATGGTCTAATTGCTGCCTTTATTCACATATTTCATATGGAATTGACCAATTTAACTGATTTGCAAGACTCCACGTTGATATGTGAATTGAATAAATTTAAAAGAATTGTAGAGTAGTGAACAATCCATTGGTTATGAATTTCGAAATCCTCGTTTTTGATTAATAATATCTGTTGAGGTTCACCATCACGTGGTTTTGGTTGCATATAACTTTCGCCACCAGTTTGGTTTTTTGAAATAACTGACGTAATTATGTTTTGGTGCATTTTCCATATTTCATGCAAGGCGCATGAACCCACATGGTTTGTTGCCATAATATACACATTTGTCCTACATCAATAACTGTTCCATCATTTGCAACGGCATCTTGCAAATTAATATACACTTCGACTTGAGGCTTAGATTAATTGTATAACGAATATAATTGTTTCGTTCTCTTTAAGTAATATATCAACGATGGATTGTTCGAGAAGCTGACGACACTTTATATAATGTGATTAGAGTGTTGGCATCGAATTATGAAGTAATATGCATAAAAATATGCAAACACATATCAATTCGTGTTCTATTTGCAAAAACAGAATAGGCTATTAGTATACATCGTGGGATTGATGTGTTTCAGCAGCAGCACATTACTTGGTTTGATCTCGTCTGCTAATAACAATATGTCTCCCAGTGATTTATATTTCGACAATTAAAGCTGCTATTTTTGTGGCCGTTGAAGCATAAAATCGTCTTTGATGCTCAGTCAACGACGTTTTGTCTAACCTAATATTTATAATTTACCGTAATTTACCATAATTTACAATAATTTTTTTATGTTGCTACGCATGCATATTGAATAATCTGTTTTTCCATATGTTTCGTTAAATAAATTTGCAAAAACTGTAGATTTTCCTCGATAGCCCTTGAACTTTGAATATGGTGATGAAATTACCATATGTCACAAAATGCATCACTTTAAATCATATCATTTGAAAGCATTTCTTATATATCCGAATATGTTGCATTAAGTGATGGAATCACTTTAAAAATTGAACGATTTGGCATATTGATTTTGCCATTTATGCAATACATGCCCGGTGTTTCTATTTGAATCCTCAAAGCACAAAAAATAAAATACAAATTAGAAAATTAACCAATGTCAGAACCGTCTCAATTATGATAATGAGTACGAATGTTGCATTCGTACTCATTATCATAATTAAACACCTTGTTGTTGTGATCGATTCTCATTCTGATTGAATCTGCCATTAAAACGTTTGTGTAGCTTTCCGTTATGTATTTCTCTCTTTGGGTGTTGAAGCAGTTCTTGAAAAATAAGCTCATACTCACAGATTTACAATTCATGCGTTTCATTCTTTAAATGATTTAGTAGCTTTTTTTGGGTGGCATTTAAAATAATTTCCAGTATATAAAAAAAAATTACTCTAAACGCAATATACGCAATATGTCGACGTGCACAATTTAAAATTTTCACTAAATTTAAAACAAAAGTAACAGAATAAATTTTTGAAAAGTTACTTTGGTTTTAAATTTTGATTTATAGTACACTGCACTGAAAATTGAAAATTGAAATGACCAAAATAACAAAAATAATGCAAAGGCTTCTTGATTTTACATTTTACTTCGACGAATTTAATTAAATTTTTTGGTGGTACTAATCGATTAGTTTTTCTAGCAGTATAACCTAAATGTGTAAAAACCAAAACTAATTTTGATAATTTATGTAGATCTAAATTATCAATATCAGTGGGGGGTGGCCTAATATTTCTAATTTACTATAGGTAAATATTTTTGGAATCCTTGCAAAATGATTCTACTTCAGTATAAATTTGTCATTGCTACACGAACGCTCTTGACATTAATCATATTGTATCGTATAAAGTTCAACATACATTTTCATCATTATAATATCTTGCCCATTCTCACTATCCATAATCAGTCATACGCAGACTTATTTGTTGGTGCAACAATATGCGGAAGAAACTTAAATAGGAAGAAGTTGCGATTCAAAAAAGTTTTGAATCATCTCTTGACGATCAGTTTCAGGTAACTTTAATTGATTCTTCTTCACAAGCGATTCTGTTTTTAAGATCTATCCTCCATCAAACCTTTATAAACTGGTTTTACTTTGTGTAATTTTAAAAGAATTCGGTTTACTTTTAAAAATTCAAACTATCAAGTGGCTTTTATTTAAAAAAAAATTTTCAAACAAAAACCGTAAATGGATACTGATTTAATTAAAGTTTTTGGGATCTTAGTTTTAAGTGAATTTAACTAACTTTCAAAATTTTGGTCAAACCCCAAAAAAACATCTAGGCGTTATACATATATAAATCGAGTGTTTTAAATTATATAATAGTTGCTGTCAGCACGCATCGAACTATCTAAGTTATTTTGATCCTAAAACCATAATATATATATATATATATATATATATATATATATATATATATATATATATATATATATATATAATATATTTATATATATAAATTCCATGAACGTCTTTTAAAAGCATAAAAATAAATAACTTGAATACTCCATATCCATTTCAAGTAGATGAACTACATTCCATATAAAACCAGCACAACAAACAAACAAACAAAATACGATAGATTTTTTTTTAAATCCTGTATACAGCAATGCAAAGTCCCTCTACTATTATTTTAACTTCACAACAATAACAAAACATTTCCATTTCATTCTTTTTTAGATTATATTAAATACACCAGTATTTTCATCTTCATCTTTAAAATTCTGTTTTCCAACTCGTTCACTTAACATTAAAATAATTACAATAAGAGTATCATCATTTTCTAAAGGGAAAAAAGAATGGAATACGAGTTAAAACGAAATACGACTCGAAAATTATATAAACTTTTCTCTGGTCACGGTCTTAAGATGTATATTCTTTTATTCTTCGGTATACACAGCATAAAAAAAGCATATAATTTGATTTTTATTTTTATTTTTTAACACAAAAAAAAACTTACAACGACATTGGCAACAAAAATATTTCCGTTTCCAAACAAAATGTGCGCGGATAGAAAATTTATAAATATACATTGTAAAAAGTTTTCACAAAATATTACTTTGTAAATAATAAATAAATAAATATATATATATATATATATATATATATATATATATATATATATATATATATATACTCGTCTGTGGTATCGTCTGAAGATGTATTTAAATTTGCAAAAAAAAAATAGTTTTTGAAAAATAAAATGAAAATCGGCTAACGGTAATATTTAACATTTTCTTAGGTTAATCCTTAAGATGTGAATTTATTTTATGTGGATTTTATTTATTTTAATATTTCATGCAATATTTCAAAATTTAAATTGTGTTTTAGTCCAATGTTTTACTATCTACTCCTTGTTTTAGATTTTCTACTTCCCAGTTGAGTAGTAACACTGGTAGCACTAGTTTTCTAATTCACTGTCAATGAGTAATATACTTCACGATTTTCAGAATTGTCAGAATTGATAATTTGATATAAATATAATTTTTTTATAAAACGTATCGGTTACTGCTAAATCAAAGGCATAACTTTGACATAATTGAGGTAAAGCGTCAATTATTTTACAATATTTCAACATAACTGCGGCTTCATCATGCGTCGAAGATGTCCGTTTTAGGATTCACTATTAATTCAGTTCATAGAACTGTCGGTTCATTCATCAACTGTAATCTAAATCTTAATGAAAATTTAACATGGTTTTTCTTCAAATTATCAATTTTCGTAATTAGATCCTTTTTTTGTTTTATTATAATAATTTATAATATGTTTGGTGACAGTATAGTTGCATTGATAGGAACTTGTTATCCTTTGCTTTCGACATAGGCAATAATAGGTCTCCATAATTTTGTAACTATGTGTATTGAAATACCATCACGTGCGACACAAAGTGCCAAAATTTCTTCCAATGATCCCTTTTTAAGGAACTTCGATATATCGCAGGTACCTATTTTCGGTTTTTTCTTGAAAGTACTTGAGCTAGAAGCAATTTTATCATGGTTTTCTTTAATATCAGAACCTTTTATTTTATAATTATTTTATGTACTTTAAGATGATTTATAGAAGAGAAGGAGTTGAAGGTCCTTTACATCCTATTATTTTTTGTTTTTCATAGTGCAATTTTAGAATTGAATAAAGACATTCAATTAAAACTAAATAAAAAAAATATTAGTTAGGTTTTACTTCTGGGCTAATTTTTCATCGTCTCATTGGTCATCTACTTGCAAGTACTCGTGAGTAGCAAATTTGTCCCAATAAATTTGTTTTTCGGATTATCGAATATTTCAAAGAAATTTATCTGGATAACGGATTGCTTTAAATAGACTAAATTTAAATTAGATTTGCTTTAAGTTTATCCGGAATGGAACTCTAGTCTGTGACCGTAAGTTCCAGATTTAAAAAAAATATTTGATCAAAATCCTATACCTTTGCTTAAATTTACAAATGTACACCACCACTTTTTTTGTTTTGCACGATACTTATTTTGCACATGAAATGTTGATGGTCGGAAATCTGACTTTTTTTAATCATTAGGACAACAAATATCAAACTGAAGGTTTTGGTATAATTTGGAGGAAAAAAAGGTCTCCTTACATCCAAAAAAAATTAATATGCGTATGATTTATTTTATAGGTAATCCATTGAATGTAAACATTTCTGTTGAAGTGCATTAATAGTGCTGAATAGTGCTCTTTAGTAAAATATTGGTCATAACAACAACAAGTCTTTATTTCTAGAGCAAGGATCAAGATAAATAAACAACGTTTTCCTAAAGAATTGCCTACATATCGATATGTAACCGTTTCATTCTTTAGTACCTTAATATTGCCATATAGTGGTTGCCTTGTGGCCATCGTAGCGACGAAGTTAAACCATAATATTCTTTGAAGATAGGAGCTATATCTTCTGTATATAGACTCTGTAAATACAACATGGATAAGATGCCCTGTCTGTAAAAATATAATAATGTTAAAATAACTTAAGCTATAACCCTCGTCTAATCTCCACTAGTTAGGATATTTCGTCACATAAAGGCATTTATATACTTTAATCTGAAGAGAATTCGAGTCTAGTTTGTTTGTTTCCCGGTCTTTTTGGAATATATTTGATAATTATAAGTAAACATTATCATTCGATATCTAAACAGTAACAATCCTGTCTGCTTTATAGTTTAAACATTTAAATTGTGTATCAAAACCCTTATTTACTCGACAATATGAATCAGCATTTTAATTTTGATGTGTGGCTTTGTGAAAAGTTTTGTACTTGCAAGTTTTGGTTAAATTTAGTTTAGCCATTCGACCAGATTATCCATTAATACTTGCTAACATATATCCTGTAAATGGATTTTAGTGAAATTTCAAAAATGTACTATTGCTGTCTTAGTACTATTGGGTCTTAGATGATAAACATATAATATATACGGATGTTTTTAGGGACAAAGTGATCGCTAGAAATTGATTTTAGGTCCACCATCATTCATTGTTTATATTGTCCCACGTCCTGGAATAGATTTTATTCAAAAAAATTGGGGCAGTCGTTTGGAGTGTCAGAAACTCTGTCATTTTTTAATGATTTGATCATGTTTCAATTTCTATTTTCTCCATTTTATGATCACGTACCCTATTTTAACAATATAAGCACATTGTTCTACATTCTTCTACAAAAAATGTTTTACAGATCGCCCTGTATATAAATTTAAATACATCATAGTTTTTAGTTCTCAAGCGGATGGTTTTGGTTTTGGTTTTTTTTTTTTTTTTTTAACAAAATTAAAACAAAAAAAAACTGCTGTTTATTATTATTATTTGTTTATGGAACTCCGTTTCAAACAAAAACATTTTTGTTTGTTACCCAATTCATATATATACAGTAGAATTTTGGGGAAAAATCAACACAACTAAAGCAATGCAGACGAAAATTAAACAAAACCAACTTAAAATATATTTACAATAAAGCACAAAAAAGCTCACTGAGTTTGAGTCAATATTATGATACACAGTTGCATAATGGAGAAAAAAATTTTTTTTATACATTTATACACAAATCAACATTGTAATATTAAAACAAATTTTAATCTAACTTTTGAATTTAAGTTTTTAAATTTTTTTTTATCGTTGAGGTTTGATTTGGAGTTAAAAAAGTTTAATAATTTTTCATCCTATTATTGTAACAAGATTTAGTTAAGTATTTACAAATTTATTTGGTGCCACGTGCTTTAATAAATTGGTTATGGTGTCTGGAAAGTAAAATAAATTTTAGCGGGAAATTATATAAGGTCACAAGAAAAATTGTTTTGATTTATCATTTACCCAAGGTTTAATTAATCAAATTTGACATTGCAGTATATTGTTATTATCATTTTTTACATGTGATGTCTTTAATGCGTAAAAATATCACCTAGACTGCGCCTATTTTTTGAAATTTTTACATCCACCTCTGGCATAAACCACTAAGGTTTGTTTTGATTTGTTATTCTTAAAAAAGCACCTTCCCGTAGCAAGCACTATGCCTTTTTCTATGGTTTTCTATTTGCAACTATTCCATTATTTTAAATAATATTTCAGTAATAGTATTACATATGGTGTGGGCCTAATTTATACCATTGTGAGCACTCTAACGTCACAGTCTTTTGAAATGTTTTGAAATAGTTATTTATGATTGAATAAAAATTTGCTAAACAGCTTATCTTCTTTAACTGTTACAAAGCGACTATTAGATAATTGAGAGCACCAAACACATCAGAGAATGTTCCCAAAATGTATTTTTGGTTCGATTTTATGACTATGTTTATGATTTTTACAGCAAAGTATCCTCTGTAACCTTTTTTTCCTCGGGTGTTCTTGAGTAGTTTACCCATGGTTATCAGTAGCATGATCGATTTATGGGATTTTGAGTCAATGAGATCTCATTTACCTTCCATCTTAATGATAATTACTGTGTTGATTTGTAAAGCTTTTGGAACTCTTTTTAAAATATTAAGCATTTTAAACTGCCAAATCATATGCAAAGTATACTTTTAAATACATTTGTCTTCAATGTCGGCCGGGTACAGATTTTAAAGCATAGGATGAAATAAGAACTTCTAGTGCTTACGCCATAGTATATTGAAAGTTCGTTCGAATTTTATTTATTAATTTGCTACTTGGAAATTTCTTTTTTTTGGAATTGTCTATGCGCTCATTATTATTGTAATCCAATAGAAAGGAATTTAAATATTTTGAAGATAAAATCATTGTGCCAGATTTTGTCAAACGCTTTTTTAAAATCGGAAAGCACCATTACTGTTGATCCGTTTATATCAAAAACCGGATACAAACAAATCTACTAGGTCAGTAAAATTTCTAAAACAATTTGCTCAAAACTTGTTATTTTGTCGAATTTTTTATAAAAATAAACCTTAGAGTTTGCGTTACGGACCATTTCATAGCTGGCCTTTGTAACCAGAAAATGTATCAGAATTCATCTTAAATCAAGGAACTATTATTTTGATAAATGTGTTTAAGTTGCAATGAATATGGAAAATTCTCTTTAGTAGCAACAACAATGAAAGGAAGTAATACTAGCTTATCAAGAAATGACCATCAATGCGGGGTGGCTACATGTTAAAGTCGCTCTTGTTTTGCACGAAAGTGAGTTTGTTGTTATTGCAATAAAAGGAGTCACACATCCAAAGTATGCTTTAGATGCATTAATGGACAAGTCAAAATGATAAGAAGTCATATGCAGTACGGTTGCGGTTAGCAGAAAACGCTACAGTCAAAATCAATCCGTTATTAAGCGATGCTAGTAATTTTGTCCCTCTAAAGTATTACAAAAAGGCCAGTCTAATCGTCGTAGCCTCAAAGTCATTTGAGAATATTTAGTTGTGCATTGATGGTTGTGATATTTGGTTGGTCAAAGTCACAGTAAATCCATTTATATTCATATGAACCCTTATCTTCTTCCATCTATAGAGAAAAAATTTTCTAGTCTATGTAATTGTTTATATTTTAGTGAAATTCATTTGTGAGATGTATTCTCAAAACAAGAAGTATAACAAATATTTGTTCCACTAAATATTTGTCCATTTAAAAAATGTCAAATGTTATCTAAACAATAAAATTATCTTTAGGTGAATGTTGAGATAATTTGCTTTACACTTTAGAAACCACTTTGCTTCATGTCTCAACTTTTACAATACCAAATACGAGTGGTTTGGTCGGTTAAAAAGTATTTTAAAGCCGCAAATATGATAGTTAGTAATAATATCTTGGAGCTATTTGATCTGAATAATCTCAAAATAATATCCACGGATTCAAGTCCTTATGGAATTGGCAGTGGCAGTCTTGCATTATTACATTTTTTTTTTAGAAAGGAGATTGACAATAGCGTTTAGGGTGTTTAGCGTTGTTGTCATAACTTGTTGAGTTGTAACATTTCGATTTGAATGCCCAGGTAGTCCCCGTCTGGTTACTTGTGATTATGCAAATCCTTGTGTCACTTTCGCAACATAAAACGTAGTGGCAGGATTTCTTTTTCTTTTGTTTATCTCATTGGCTGGTTTTTGTTTGCCCTATTTCGCATGTTTTGCTGTGTTTTGGTTACTTTACAACGTCTATAGATAGCAGTGTGGGATCCTTGACAGTTAGCACATTTTGTAGGAGTGCTCTTATCTATCACGAATTTTTCTGACACTTTGCATTGTGGTATGATCACTGTTGCCCATTTAATGACTGCATTTGGACAACCATTCCCAAGATGTTCTTAATGTGGAATATGTTTTTAATTTCCCTTGAGCTTGCAAAGGTCACTCCGAATATTGGTACCTTTATTTTGTATACAGTACTCCCTCCATTGTCGGTTAACTTTCATTAAATTTTAAACGTATTAACTGCATCTAAGACTTTTAATTTTTTTTAAGGTTATCAATTATCCCATCTGGTGTGCATGTTTGATGAAAACCTCTAGCAACTACTCTAATGGGTTTGGAATGTGTGTCTTTTTACTATGAAAACCATTGGAAACTTTCATCATTCAATGAAGTTGAAAATTTTCTAAAACTGTCTGGATATTTACCCTCTAGACGTTTTTGTTTAGCGACACAAGCGTTTACTCGTTTTCTGTCAGTTCTTTCATCATCACTTGGATAACGCTAAATTAATCGAAATGTGTGACATTGATTGGTAGTGGTTGTTTTTCTTACTCGGTCTTGTTGTTAGTTGGCAATTGGTTTACCATTGCTCTTAATATATTCACTCTGATACTCATTACTGGGGACAACTCAGAATTTCTTTTGTTTCTGGTGCTTATTAAAGCTTTTGCATTTATTTGGCTAAAGCTGGTCCCATTTGGGATCCATGGTATCGCCAACAAAAAATGATGATTGTCGCCAAATTCGGAGTTCATATGCTAACGACTAAGCACTCTCTTAGCCACGCAGCCGTCATCATAAGTAGGACCCTCTTAGCTTGGGGGTTCTAGTTTTTGGCCCAACCCGAATTTTTGATTTCCCCAGTACCTGTCATATCTGGCAAAATTTCCTCTATCTGGGGAAACGCCTGTTAGGGGAGCTAGCAAACTATACACAGGAAAATAAATCACTTTTTCAGAGCTCAAAAATATCACTTCTAGAGTCATTTGAGAAATGAATTATTAAATATTACTATCAATCGTAATAACTGCTTTCCAAATATATGAAAAATTATAAATTTTCAAGTAAGTAATTTCTAACCGAAACATTATGCAGTAAGTTAAACAAAAGCTTTTGTAATTTCATTCAAATTTCCACATAAATATTATGCTTAAAGCTTTTCAACCCTTTATTATTCGACTGAAACTAAAAAAAAAAAAATTAAACCGAGAAAAATTTTCAAATTTTCTTTCTCGCATACGATAAATATAAAACCAAACAAACCAAGAAAATTTTACGGATTTCTAGTTTATGTATGTTACATATAGACAAAAAATCTCATTCCTTTTGGAAATATTTTCTTTTTTGGTGTTTTTCACTATAGCTGCTACTTTTGCATATGTAGGAATATGGAAAGCGTTGTGCTTTTCCTTTTTTTCTTGTTTTAACTACAGAGTGTCCATAAAGTATTGGGACCATGGTCTATCTGCAAAAATATTTCAAATTAAAATTAAAAATTAAAAATTTGTTTAGAATTTTAGAACCTTACATTATATGTTCAAGGTCTAATATAAATAATCCCATTGTCCCAGTAATTTTTGTACACTTTGTATAATAAGCACGGTACGATTTCGTTTTTGTACAGTTATATGTATGAGAAAAATGGTTTGTCGCACAATCTAACGACAGAGCTGGAAAATATGAAAATAAAAATTCATTTATATTATTCTTATACACATTAAACATATACATTTGCAAAAACATATGATCGAATAGAATACCGGATTTTTTCGTAAGTAGCTATGTATATTTTACAGCATCGTAACATATTTTAAAGAAAAAGACAAACTTTTAGTGTACAAAATTTAAATTATATTTCAAGAAAAATTTAGAAAGTAAATTTAAATAAAAATTATAGTTGTAGTATGGCTATATACCTCTACAGGAAATGAAAAACCAACTCATTACGACATTTATTTATTGTTTTCACGCGAATTTACTCGTTTACCGATAACATTACACAAGCGATTTTCTTTAAAAAAAATAAAAAATTTCAACTATGTCTGCACTGGAAGTAAACACTTGTTTGATTAAAAATGTAAAAAGTCGAAGAATCAAATATTTGTACATAGTTTTTTCTTTTTTCCTATTTTCCTATTTCCGTTTTTAAGATGAAATTATGTTTCCGTTTAAATATGCTTTAAATTTTATAACTTGGGTAGATGCTATGAACTTTTATTCGATGTATATATGGATATATAATATACAAGTAAATACACAAAGGTGTTCAGGAACGTTGCGGTAAATATGATGTTTCCTTAAGAGGAAATAACATTAGATATTTTGCTGTATTTTCTTCCAACTAGTCTACTCGTCTCGTAGATAGATATGAACTTTTATTTGAATTTTGTACCATATTTAAGACGACATTAATGATGGGAACCAAAAAAGTTGTGTATGTTGGTAAAATTTTTTCCTCATATATAAAGGAAATATTATTTTGTTGTTTTACATATATATTGGGATATATATTTATATATATATATATATATATATATATATATATATATATATATATATATATATATATATATATATATATATATATATATATATATATATATATATATTCATGTGTATATATAGTCATATAAAAATTATGGTTTTATAAATAAACATATAAGGAGTGCAATTAGCAATTAATCATGATGGAGTACGTACAGATTAATGAACATACATTTTTGGTTTTGATACCGAAATCTGAAAAACTCATTTTCTAAAATACAATTTTCCTCAGAGCATTTAAATATCATAACATTTTTATTTTTGAACATATTTATGAAATTCAACTGTTTTGTAAGCAGTACGTTCAATTTACATACAAATGATTTAAATGCCAAACATAATATTTGCATTATTAAACATGATTTTTTTAAAATAAATGTGCATTTTTTTTATATATATTTTCAGGTAAATACAACATATATACATATATGGTAGAGTCATCACCAGTTTAAAATCACGGGATGAGCGTAAAAGCATTCATTGATTAATGAATTTAAATTGTAAACAAATATTTCATGATATCCCATGCAATTTAAATTGAAACATACGAAATGGTGTACAAATAAAGGATGGTTGAAATATTTTTGAAAGTCATTTTAATAAAAAATCGGCTAATCAAGAAATAATTAGAAGTATTGAGTATGATTTCCGGTGTAAAAGTTTGCAAATTTATTAGAGTCAATTTTATCATATATGAAAGTAAAAAAAAAGTTACAATTGCGTCAAGTTTCTTTAAAGATTTTTTTGGCTGATGATAAACTATTATTAAGATTTTATTATTAAGTTCAACCTTTGAGTGACAGTATGTACGCACGCTTACGGTAGTTTTCAGTAAATCGATTGTAGATTTTTAAAAATATATAACTTGTTTGTATATTTCAGCATTGGGCTCATATTTAATTACCATCCTTTCACTACTTTTTCCAGCATTTCTATTTACATATTATACTTTAAATGATCATTATATGTGCCTTACCAAATCACGTGGGCCATTTTGAATAATATGGAATTCAATAATAAATTCTATTTAATATTGAATTCCATATTTTTGACTCCACAAAGGATTCAAGACCTTAAAGATGGAATTTATGAAGTTATCGAGAACATACAGCCGTAAATATGCGAATTGGTCATGGAAAATTTCATGAAAAGGATATGGTGCTGCAAGCATAGACATTTTCGCAATTTTGTGTTTTTCGTGGCGGTGTTGTAATAAGATTGTGCATAATGGTTCGGAGTTGGTTAGTTACTGTATCTTGCGTAGGTTTTCAACAAAGAACTCAGTAGGAAGTTTGACTGCTTGTCCGTAACAAGTTTCGATGGAAACCACTTTAGATTTTCTTTTGCCGCCGTTTGGATTCCGAGGAGAATAATTGGAACTTTGGAGCTCCGATGTGTGAAATTGCTCCGGGTCATTATCGCGGCTTTGCTCTGGTAGTAAAAACGTTCCACCATATAAACTTGAGGATGATATTAATTAGTGAGAATTCGGTGTGAACCCAAAGATTTGTCTCGTTGAAAAGTTTTGGTTTAAACTGAGTTGCTTGATCATTTGTGACGTGAAAAAGGACACCGATTTATAGTTATTTACAAATGTAAAATGTTTAAGACGTATAGTTATTTACAAATGTAGTGGCAGTTGTCACTGCTGATAAACTTGCCATGCAATACGCCTCTGGCCAACGCGTGGATCGATCAACACAAGTAAATAAGTATGATTATCTATCAGATAGTGGCAGCAGCCCACTGTCTATATGGCTCAAATCACCTGGCGAATTGTCGAATGGTCCTAACGGAGCTTTTGTATTTATACTTTGGAATGTAAACATGATAAACAAGACTGGGTCCAAGGGGTAATATCCTTGTTTATGTTTGGACAGAAGTACCTATAGCCACCACCAAGTTACAAGTAGCTCGGACACCAGGATGTGAAAGATTATGCAGTATTTGGAACATTTTACGTCATAACGGTTCTACTGTGTATAAGTGATTGTTAGTCCTTGACGTCTCGCAATAAATCTCAAAGCCCGGCAGTTTGAATAGCTTTAGTTACCAGCGGTGGTGAAACCAGCGTGACGTTTGGAACCTGCAAGTATATTCTGAAGTTCTAAGTCGTAGTAATTTTTTTGTGCTGGGATAATTGTATTATACTCGAGTTGTGGCTCTATAATATTACTGTCTCGAGTGGTGGCTTAACGCTAGACGTTTCACTGTCTGCTGTGCGGGAGAGTGTATTGGGGACGATGTTGTGTTTTCCTTGTACATGTCCGATGTCAGATTTAAATTGGCTAATATAATCCAAGTGTCTCGATTGTCTTGGATTACGTTCAGTTTTGGACTGAATGACTTTCATCAAAGGTTTGTGGTCGGTGTATATGATGAAATCCCGATCTTTCATAAAATATCGAAAATGTTTCACTTCATATTTTGCAAGTAATTCTCAGTCAAATGCTGAATATTTTCGTTCAGCATTCGAAAGCTTCTTCGATAAGAATCCCAGTGGCTCTCAACAGTTCTATTAAATTATTGTAGAACTATTCTAAAAGCAAAGCTTGAAGCATCCTTGATGATTCTTAAAAAAGCGTTGTTCAGTGAATGCGCTAATAGTGCAATCTTGCCCAATTAATTTTTGGGTTTGTTGAATTCCATTTGTGGGTTGGTAGTGTGGATTGGGACAAGTATTTCAGCGAGTTTCGGTAAGAAATGAAAGAAGTAGTTTACCATATCGATGAACGGCTAAATTTATTGATGCTATTACTGGGATATCGCTAATTAGATTAATTCTCTCTTGGGAAGGTAAAATTCCATTAAACCTAATCTGTTGGCTGAGAAAATTGAGATTTGTGAACCCAAATTTTTATGAGTTCCTTATGTAGTTTTCTTAGTTAAAAAATAAGAATTTTACTATATTCGTTAAATACCTGGAAGTTGTTGTTCTGAACATCATGCTATAACACTAGTGTTCTAGAATCTTTTTAGGACACTAGCAGAACAACTTTGTGTAAAGGTCGATTACAGCTTAAATCAACTAGTCGGAAAATCCAATACAGTTTAGATTACCTATAAGATCCAATTCATCAGGTTAAACATAAACCGGATGCAAAAATCATTATTTTTGCTCATTTAAGCTGACAGTTTGTGGCTTAAGTCATTTTCCGTCAATGTTGTACTGTGTATCAATTCGTTTAGTAGAAAAATGCTTATACCTTTTGGTCCAACATTTTTTATAGCAGTTTCTGATTCTACTACTAAATATAAAAAAATACCCAGATGGTCAGGGCTTTTCTTTATTTACAAACTCCGAGTTGTTCTCCGTGTCCAGATATAAGCTTAATTCCAAGTAAAAAAAATGTATAATAAATTTCGACATTTTATGTTGAATGTTTTGATAATCTCTGTAGAACTAACTTCTTAACAATTTGCGTTCCTGGGATAGGAACCCTTGAGTTACAAATGATGAAAAGTGGCCTAATTTTTAAATTAAATTGGATATTAATAGGTGTTTGACTTTATATCTAATATTTCTGCCGCTTATTCGTTTTTATAAAAAAATCCTCACTTTCAACATCTTCTGATGACTGCACAACTGCATGACTGCGTGATCGATCTCTCAATCTTCCAGAATTATCGCAGAATTGTGTCTCCATTCAGATCTAATTGTAAATTAAATGACTTACATAATTTG
Source organism: Tipula confusa (assembly GCA_963556175.1). Classification (NCBI taxonomy): domain Eukaryota; kingdom Metazoa; phylum Arthropoda; class Insecta; order Diptera; family Tipulidae; genus Tipula; species Tipula confusa. Next base: position 20,082,258 of record OY744476.1, on the reverse strand, counting down.
ACAAATTCACACTCTTCATTGATTTCAGTTGCCGGATACTACCCATTGGAGCTAAATCGTTATCTTTAATTGTTTTAAATTATGTGTCGGTTTGTACTCAGTTTTGGAAAAATAAATCAGCTAGTTTCAAATTCTTAAAGAGTTCACTATCTTCGACATCGATAACATGAAGAGGTTAGAATGTTAGATGGCAGCTGATTAATTATTAAGACGTCAACTTTAATTTGGTAATTTCACTTATATATTTACCAAATAGTACAATAGTTTGTCAGTTTGATTCCATTGAGTCAGTCTTTATTCCAGTTATATTTACATTTGTTTTACATTTTTGTAATGGAAACCGCGTTGTATCCAATTTTCAGATAAAACACGACCTGAAACTTATTTTGGATCTAATAACACTCGGCACCTTTGCGTATTACCACTAAATTTGACCAAAACAATCGCTGTCATAGCAAAATGACCAAGTCTAAAAATTTTGTTTTCCCTGTATAATTGTTCACATCTTATCAATTTTGGTTTAATTCAAAATGGGTAAATTCAATTTTATTTACAAAATATACAAAAGTGTCATCGATTATGCCATCTACTGATTTTTTAAAAGATTTAAACATGCCATAACTAAGCAAAAATTAAAATGGAGAAATAAGGCAAAATGAGGAAAGATGGAATGAATACATTGAAAAACCTGAAATTTTGAAATTCCTGCAGAAAACAACAACAAGTTTTAAATAAGCTGAAACTACGTCAAAAGTAGTCGAACTCATAAATTTATCTATAATGTTAGTGATTAAAAGACACGAAGCAGCTGCATTAATGTATCATATTTCCATTACCGAAACAAACTACTATGAGATATATTTAAAAAAAGTCGCATGCTATCTTGATAACGATGTTTGGTATCCTAGGTCCAACTTGATGATAAAATAAACAATAATTTTATTTAAAAAAATTTAATGGTCCGTTTCAAGACAATTTCTAAAGTTTTTCAAGTATGTAAATATTGCTTTTTGACACACAAAAGAGGTACACAAAATATATGAACATACTAGATAATTTACTCAGCAATATGATTGATTACCAAAAATATCATGATTTATCTGTCTACATCCATAAATTAATTCGATTTGTTATATAAAAAAATGCTATTAAAATGAAGAAGGTGATGAAGTGTATATTCAATTTTTTTCTCAAGGTGGCCATATTGTTGATTTATTTCCTAGAATGACCCAGTACTAACGACATAAACAAAAAGCCAATGATAACCCAGCAGGTAAATATCAAATTTAATCCACTTTACGTTCAATTTATATTTCATGCAACTCATTTAAAATAACATCATCATCATAATCAACAAAACACCCGCAATCAAATCACATATTCGTATAGATATGTGTACATTGTACATATAGACACACTCACACACGTTAAGCCAGACATAAGAACATTTGAACGGAAATATAAATGAATGGTAATATCACTGGAAGATTTGTCCTCGTTTTTATTTATTAATCATTCACCCAAGTCGATATTTCAGAAAATTCAATTTGTATTATTTTTTGTTGCCGCATCTTATTTTCATCTGAACACACATATATATAAACATATCCCATATATAGACTCTACATTTTATCCTGTCGAAAGGATAACGATAACCTTCGTCAGAATTTGAGAAAAACAATCTCATAATTCAATTGCTTATGTTATCGTGTTTGGAAAAAAGAAACAAACAAACAAAAAAAAAAAAAACAGAAAATGTCATCTGATATGGATGAATGAATTTTTCATTATAATTTTTTATTTTTATTTTTTTAATTGGTGAATAGATTTTGAAGGATAATTTCATTTTGGATAAAACGAACTTGGGGACTTCATTTTCATTCTCTGTCTATTATTTATATAAATTTGATGAAAATTATACCATATCAAAAACTCTTCATATTGTATATGTAGATCTAACCAGATATTTATACATGTATACGCAGACAACAGAACGATACTCGAATGTAAATCATCATCATGATTTAAAAAAAAACTGTTGTTGCTTTTCATTTTTGAGATGAAAAACCCACAATTTTCGAACATCAACAATTTATATAGCACATCTGTAGAAAATTCACCAAAACGAATTTTTGTTGATTTGGTGATGACAGAGCATAAATAAATAATCATATATCGTACGTTTATATAGACCGATATATATATATATATATATATATATATATATATATATATATATATATATATATATATATATATATATATATATATATATATATATATATAATATATATATGAGGACATACACAAATAACTCAGTTTGCGCGATCAATTTAGTCCTCGAAACGTAATGGTAGGAAGCATAAAACCAACCTTAAAAGAGTAAAGTGGTCCAAACATAGATTGCATGTTTAAATACCAAATCAAAAAAAATAATAAAATTTGTAGTTTATACTTTGATATAGAAGTTATAATATTTATCCAAGACTATAAACAAACATCCCTGCTTCATTTCTTTTCACGAGTGTTTTACATTTTTTTTGCCTCGTTTTAGAAGAATTTCAATATGTAAAAGTTTTTCTTAAATAAGACCTTGAAAGTGTTTTAACACCTTAGTTTATTGGCACTCATTCTATATTTTTGCCTGTAGTATTAGAAAAACGTTTAACAATTCTTTCACTTCACTTCTTCCACTGTCTTCACAGTTTTGTGAAGAAGACATATAATAATGAAAAAATAAATCGAATTCCGGTTTACCAAAAAATTTATACCAATAAAACAATAACCAATTTATTATTTGAATTGGTTGCAGCACTGGTATCATTTATATCACGATTAGATCCGGATGTGAGTGAAACAGATGTCAGGCAGTATCTGCACAGTGCTTTTAATTTATCAGATGTTGAGTTTAACAGCTTTAAACAGGATGCAAGGTAATAGCAGTGGTCATTTTCAAACAAAATAGCCAAATGAAGTTTTATCGAATTATTGATCGTTCAAAAGTTATTCCACTTTTACTATTTATTGGAGAAATCGCATGCTCAGGCAATAAAAAAGTTTTTTGTTTATATTTTTTTTATAATACAATATTGGAAAGTATGCCTTTCAAATAAAGTCATTTTTATAAACACCATTATGTTCTGTCAAATTAAAACAATGGATAGAATTTAAGAAATATATCTTAAATTCTATCAAGCATAGAAATATTCGAAATAAAATGATGCTTATCAATTATTTTACAAAGTAAGCCATGTTTATTGAAAAATGCACTTAAGTAAATTTCCAATGCTAAAATAGCTGCTTTGCAGAAATAAAATAAAAGTTTTATTTTTTTGTTTTTCTTATTTATTTTAAATGTTATAGTAAGTGTTAATATAATACATAATCGGCATCGCAGATTAAAATTTATTTTACTCCATCGGAACGCTTAATAATCGCTCGTTATTTTTAATAATATTTTTCGCTTCACTTTTTTGTTGCTTCATCTGCTGCTCTGTCAGATTTTCTAGTTCAAAGATTTACTCCTTTAAAATAACCCCACAGAAAAAAGTCTAAATGATTTAGACCTGGAGACCAAAGTGGTTATTTAATAGTTTCATGCCTTGCAAGTCAGCGATCTTGATAATTAATGTTAACGTGCTGTCGCACTATTTATATATAGTGAAGACGGGCTCTATCTTACTGCTGCTACATATTTCAATGTCTTTGTAATGACACGTTAGCAAGTAAGTCATTCAATTCATTTTGTAGCAAATTTAAGTAGACCGACCCGATGATCCGACCATAAATACCATAAATAAAATGAATTGCTGCACATTCTCTATGAGAACTCGTAGTATGGTTTACTGATATTTTAATTGTATATTGAAAATTTTTCGAAGTAGTATGAATTATAATATATTTCTCTTTTTTACAAAAATTTTTGTTTTTTTTGGGCTACTAGATTTGTTTAGAAAACAAATTATAAACTGTAAAGCTAAAGTCAGACGATTTGTGTTATACACAAATTTCAAGATGCGATTTGCGCATGCTACAAATATTGGTGGTTCAGACGGTTTGTGTATTTTGGTCACAAATACCTTAATTACATTTGTGTAGGCCCATACACAAATATGGCATACACAAATCAATTTGTGTATGCAGATTTGTGGTTCAGACGATTTGCGTATATCTACACAAATTAAATTTGTGTGCATATTTGTGTATTATGTCAAATTAGTTTTTATTCGATCGCGGGTTCTCTTATGTTCAATATTCAACAAAATTATTTAAATAAATACACATTTTCCCCATTCCTTCCAATGGTTTTTTTTGTAAAAATATATAAAAAAATGTTGAAGAAAAAATGTATATCGATCATTTTGGCCGCGTATTAACTCGATAGTGACGATAAAAACAAAAGCCAACCAAACGTAGTTGAATTGTCACGCAAGCGCCACACTTATTGGAAAGAGCAATGGCTTGGCCACCGTGAGGCGGAGAGATTTTGAGCAAAATTGCTTATTGAATTGCATGCCGAAGACCCAAAATTGTATCACAATTTCGTCCAAATGTCGGCCACACAATTCGATCATTAGCTTGCTTTGGTAACGCTTTACATTCAGAAAACCGATGTAAGTGGTCTGGTCTTGACGCTGCGCTTCCTGGCCTTTGGTGACAATTTCCGCTCGCTTCAGAACATTCTCCGTACTTCCAACAATACCATCTTCACTATTATTTTGGAAGCGCTGGATTAAATTGAAATCACTACCCGGTCGGTAAGCACTTGTTCCATATATTTTCATCGCACGGACGATGCATTTGCTCTTCGTTCAAATCTCTTAAAGCCGTACAGCTAACGTGGTCTCACAATAATGCAACTTGTCTTCAATTACCGCCTTAGCCGTGCACGTCACATAATTGAAAACGGCTGTGGCATTATATCGGCACGTTTTCGTGTTTTGTGGAAGCCGATCAATTTGGACCCAGAAAAACCAAGAAAGTTGTTCTTGCGTGCTACGTTATTGACCGCCACAAGCAATCGCACGATTTCTTAATAAGACCAATCATGCTCTACCTTTTTTACATAATTTTGTTTTCTCGCTGTTGGTTTGGCGATCGGAACTAATGCTGAATTGTTAGTATCGTTTAACAACAATTCGGTACTCATTTGGCTGTGTACTCATGACAAAAACAAAACAAATGAAGAAAATAATATCTTTTGTGTATATGAACGAAATTTGTGTATGCACTAATTTCATGAATCTGCAAATGATGTGACATACACAAATGGTTCACAAATAGTCTCAAATTTACACAAATATTTGTGTGTCCGATCAGACTTTGTGTATATACACAAATTTCATTTATGTGTGCAATACACAAATCATACACAATCATTTGTGTATGCCATTTCAGCATACACAGTTCAGACGGTTTGTGTATTTGTATGTCATATATAAACAAATGTATATACAAATATTTGTGTATACACAAATCGTCTGACCTTAAGTCTGTGTGTTAATCGATTAAACAGATAAATATGGTTTAACTATGGTACAAATAGAAATAGATGAAAATAGGTGAAAATGACTAGTAAATATTTTATCTATGATGATATGATGCTCAAAACGTCAAAGGCAAATATGATTAAAATTGATAACTACTATTTTGGTTGGAAATGACCTCCGCTATCACCCGGCTTCGTTTATATATATATATATATATATATATATATATATATATATATATATATATATATATATATATATATATATATATATATATATATATATATATATATATATATATATATATATATATATATATATATATATATATATATATATATATATATATATATTTATATATTTATATATATATATATATATATATATATATATATATATATATATATATATATATATATATATATATATATATATATATATATATATATATATATATATATATATATATATATATATATATATATATATATATATATATATATATATATATATATATATATATATATATAATGGTGACAAAAATGTATTTAAATCAGAGCTACAAGCATGATAAGAGTAAATAATACAAACGTAATTTAAATCCCTTATATAGCTTTAGTTACTTATACAAATAAATTTACAAATTCTATACGAGTAAAATCGATCAACATTTAGTAAGAATTCTTGCAACAATTTAAGGTTAGAAAATTTAGTTATCTCACTTTATATACCTAATATTACATACTATACAAAAATATAAAAAAATTATTCAATTAACTTTCATTCTTATCTTGTCGTTAAATTAAATTGTCTCACGAGATATATATTTCATTATATTTCCAGAGAGAGTAAAACAAAACAAGTAAAATCAACGAAAATTTCACGTAAAGTGATATAATACAAAACAATCAATTTAATATAATCAAACCATTTAATTTATAGTATATATTATCTAATACATTTTTTTAAAGAGAATATATATATATATATATATATATATATATATATATTTTATATATATATATATATATATATATATATATATATATATATATATATATATATATATATATATATATATCGCGAAAAATAAAAAAAAATGATTCCCAAGCAAATGAAATAAAAATAAAAAAAATGTTTGGAAAACTTTTATCGTTTTCATCTCAAAACAAAATTTAATATTCAGCTCAAAGTTATACGTACGTATACGGTATATACACACGCTTACGCCACGCAGTATTTTTGATTCGACAATATAAAAGTTACGTCAAAAATGAAATTAATACAACCTCTTAGGTATTTTCTAATGTATGTATAAATAAGGAAAAAATTGTTAAACTTTTTTTTTAGCAGTGCTATGAGGAGCAGCAAGATGTCTTATGTCACCTGTTCATGATTGCGTGCGACAATGATCAAAAAAATTCATGATTTTATTATTATATAAAGTCTTTCCATTTTATTTTTTATTAGTGACATAAAATGTTGTTCTCGTCTTATTATTTATTTTTTATTTTTTGGTACTGAGTCAAGAATGCTATGAATAAATAATGAAATTAAGAAAAATAATCAAAAAGTACAGCAAGTTTAAAAAAATAAAAAAAAGTTTCGCTTTAATTTTGCGAATTTCGAATTTAATGTGTATTTTACTTGCAAAGTTTAATGTTTCTATAAAAGCACAAAGTATATGTACAACTTTTCTGTCTTCGTTTTCCTTTTATTTATTTTCATTATATTGGAAAATGTTATATAGTTAATAGAAGATTTATTTGAACTTATTATCGTTTCGATATAATACAATGATATAATATTTGTGTGTGTGTAATTTTATTCTTGTACATTTTTTGTTGAGTATTTTTTTACCGTTAAATAAACTTTTCCAATTTTGGTTGGTAACAAGCCTAGCAAAGCGTAGTCTAATTCATGGCAGGTGTATTTTAATTTTCCTTTTGTGTAAAGGCAATGATGGTAATAATATTATGGTAAAAATTATATTTTCCAGTTCGGTACAAATAGGTCAAATATTTTTTATGATGACCCTTATGTACGCAATGCCATGCCAACTTTCCATTAAACGTAATTTTTTTTATGAATAATTTCTAATTTTTATTTTTTTTAATTCGAATGGTTGAATACAATCTATTAGAAAGTTAAACATGATTGTGTTCAGTAAAACCGTTGCGTGAGTTTTTTTTTTTTTTTTTTTTTAAACATGTGAATTGGTGTTTGGAAACGCAAAATCTGATGATTTGACTGCTTGGATAATGGCGAGATACATAAATCAGGAATTTTCTTTAAACATTCTTTTAAGCTCTCACAATATGGGAATTAAAAAATTCAATGGTTGAGAAGCCCATATCTTTAGTTAGACAGGACATCGCCAATCACTCATAGAAAACATTCATTCATAGTATTTTTAAGTATAGAGACGTTTTTATACAACGCTTAGTTTTATCCAAACCTATTAACGATCATAAGAAATCAATTTTTATTGGCTGATCTAATAAAAACATAAAATTTTCCAAATATTCAGTTTGTACGTCTAAACGCTGGTTTGTTAAAACATTTTGCTCAATGACAAAGAAAATTACAAGAAATAAAGGTTGAACGATTCAAAGATTGGAAAATTAAAAGATTGGAGTATTATAAAATTTTAAGTTTGTAATTTTGGAAGGTTAAAAGATTGAAATATTGGACGATTGGAAGATTGGAAGATTGCAAAATTAGAAGATTTACAGATTGGAAGATTGAAAGATGGGAAAATTGGAAGGTTGGAAGATTGGAAGATTGGAAGATTGGAAGTTTGGAAGATTGGAAGATTGGAAGATTGGAAGATTGGAAGATTGGAAGATTGGAAGATTGGAAGATTGGAAGATTGGAAGACTACAAGATTGGTAAATTGGAAAATTGAAATATTGGAATATTGGAAGAATCTCCGATTGGAAGAATGGAAAATTAAACTTTTGAAAAATTTGGAGAATTGAAGATTGGAAAATTAAAAAAATGGATGATTAGAAAATTAAAAAATTGGAAATTTGGGAAATTGAAATTTTGCAAAATTGAGAAATTTGAATAGTAGAAAGCTGTTTGATTTATTGACTGTAAGAGTTGCAAGTTAATCAAATAAAAAATTGGACAGTTGGAAGATTGGAAGATTGAAATATTGAAAGTTTGGAAGGTTGGAAGGTTGGTTGGTTGGAAGATTAGAAGATTGGTAGATTGGAGGATTGGAAGATTGAAACATTAGAAGATTGGAAGATTGGAAGATTGGAAGATTGGAAGATTGAAAGATTGGAAGATTGAAAGATGGGAAGATTGGAAGTTTGGAAGATTTGAAGATTGGAAGATTGGAAAATAGGAAGAATGGCCGATTGGTAGAATGGAAGATTGAAAGAGTGGAAGATGGAAAAATAAAAAAAAATTGGAAGATTGGAAAATTGGAAGATTGGAAGAGTGGAAATTTGAATATTGGAAAATTGGAATATTAGAAGATTGAAAAATTTAAAAAATGAAAAATTAGAAAATTTGAAAATTGATAATTTCTCTTTTAATTGACTGGAAGAATTTCAAGGTTGCTAGATTGAAAGATTGGAAAATAGGAAAATTGGAAAATTGGAAAATTGGAAAATTGAAAATGTGAAAATTTAAAAAATTGGAAAGTGAAAGATTAGAAGACTGATAAAATGAATGATAGAAAGATTAAAGATAGAAAGATTGAAAGATTGAAAGATTGAAAGATTGAAAGAAGATTGAAAGATTTAAAGATAGAAAGATTGAAAGATTTAAAGATAGAAAGATTGAAAGATTGAAAGATTGAAAGATTGAAAGATTGAAAGATTGAAAAATTGAAAGATTGAAAGATTGAAAGATTGAAAGATTGAAAGATTGAAAGATTGAAAGATTGAAAGATTGAAAGATTGAAAGATTGAAAGATTGAAAGATTGAAAGATTAAAAGATTGAAAGATTGAAAGATTGAAAGATTGAAAGATTGAAAGATTGAAAGATTGAAAGATTGAAAGATTGAAAGATGGAAAGATTGAAAGATTGAAAGATTAAAAGATTGATAGATTGAAAGATTGAAAGATTGAAAGATTGAAAGATTAAAAGAATAAAAGATTGAAAGATTGAAAGATTGAAAGATTGAACGATTGAAAGATTGAAAGATTGAAAGATTGATAGATTGAAAGATTGAAAGATTGAAAGATTGAAAGATTGAAAGATTGAAAGATTGAAAGATTGAAAGATTGAAAGATTAAAAGATTGAAAGATTGAAAGATTGAAAGATTGAAAGATTGAAAGATTGAAAGATTGAAAGATTGAAAGATTGAAAGATTGAAAGATTGAAAGATTGAAAGATTGAAAGATTGAAAGATTGAAAGATTGAAAGATTGAAAGATTGAAAGATTGAAAGATTGAAAGATTGAAAGATTGAAAGATTTAAAGATTGAAAGATTGAAAGATTGAAAGATTGAAAGATTGAAAGATTGAAAGATTGAAAGATTGAAAGGTTGAAAGATTGCAAGATTGAAAGATTTAAAGATTGAGTTTCACCCGCATTTTTATTTTTACATATATATACTAACTTACAAGCCAATCAATTATCCGGTTATAATCTTCAAGGAGCGTAAACTAATTATATCTTAAATGATTTCTTTTTTTCCCTAAAAAGAAAGATTTTTGCTCAAAGTCAAAATTAAATAAAAATTTAAAAATTTCCACTTTTGATGTCTTGTCTGTGCCTGGGTACTCTATAATGTAGATGAAGCTCCCTCACAAAAAAAATACATGATTGAATAAAAAAGCGACGTGTTTAAGTATTCTATTTTGAATCTACATTATTTTAAGGTAAACAATATATATAAAGTACCTACTTCACCAACCAATATTGCAATCTATATATTAAGGGTAAATTAATTTCACACACGCAGGGACATACATACACACAGTAGAGCACAGCGCATAAAACATTAAAATATATTTACCCTTCTAAATTATATATGAAAATACGGGAAAACAAATAAAATAAGACGAAAAATCTCTGTAGGATACAAACAAAGGTGGTGGAATATTAAAGAGGAAAATACGAAAATATGTTTAACCCTCTGAGATTACAAAACAAGCACAGAAAAAAATACGTACAGTACAAAACATTTTCCATGAATATAAGTTGACTAAATAAAAAACGTGTTGTGAGGAAACCCAAAGTAAAAACTGAATTCCATGATTGGATGGTGGTGGTGGTGTTGTTTGGGGTTTTCCAGCTTTACGTTTGTTTGGTTTTTAATTTAACTTCTATCCTAGGTCTAATGATAAATTAGTTCCTACTATCATTATTATTATTATTATTATTATTTTCATGTTGTTGTTATTTTGTTTTTGTATGTTGTTGTCTGCTTTTATACATTTTCGAGATAAACTTTGTTCGTGCTCTAATTAAAGACGGTAAAAATCTTCACAAAACAATGTTTTTCAGTTTCCCTGTGTTCTAAAATAAAAAGTTTTTTTCTCTTATATACAAATTATTTCAATTACCATTTTTTCCATTTTTCATCTGTTTTATGTGTACCATCTCCCTATATAACTTTCCGGTTTACTCTTTATATACATAATATATATATACTTCCATAAATATTTACTAAAGTTGGGAATTATATTATGAAATATATAATAGACCACTCCGCAGAAGATGTGTGAGTCCGGATATTCATTGTTTTGTGTATATCCCACTCCACGAATATATTCGATGGTATACTCGTATATCTTTATTAATGACAGAGAATTTTTATTTTTATTTTAGGTCAGACTTTGGAAGAGTAAATAATCAACCACGTTATAAAAATAAAATGATAACAACAAAATTTGGAAAATTGAACGATTAAAACATTCAATTTATCTATTTAATTACCGTGACTGGATTTAGAATGGATTAATAGATTTTAATTTCGATAATTAATTTTGTTCATGGAATATTTCATCCTGTTAATCTCGTAATATTAAAGTTAAGATGCGCATTTTGCATTATATTAAACAAAATTATATACAATGCATTATGAAGCTAAAATCGCATTGTCAAATTTATCCTTTCATTATTATGGTGTTGACAGTCATTTTGTCAAAATATAAAGAATATATATATATATATATATATATATATATATATATATATATATATATATATATATATATATATAAATATATATAAATAAATATATATATATATATATTATATATATATATATATATATATATATATATATATATATATATATATATATATATAAATATATATATATATATATATATATATATATATATATATATATATATATATATATATATATATATATATATATATATATATATATATATATATATATGCTACTAAATATTTTTGAAATTTTTCTTTTTGTCAAAAAAAATTTTTTCGTCTGCTAATTTTGGGTTGCTTTGAGTTCCATGAAGCTTTCGCTATGAGAGAAAAATATAGAAAAGTTTACAAAAACCAAAAAATCAGATGAAATTTTTAGATGGTATCGATTTCCATGTCATCTTTATAGTTTAAGCATGTTTTTGGGACTATCTATGACTGAAAATGGCAATTTATTGCTTTTCTATGATTACTAAATTTTGCTTGACAGGCTTACTTAGTTTCTTGTTCCTATCTAAAAAATAATATTAAATAATTGTATATGTATGATTATAAAAAATTAGCAATTATAATATATATAAATAATATATTATTCTACCCGTGGTTGGTTCCACAACTCAAAAAAGTACTAAACTTATTTTGTACAGACCGTCAATATTTGTAGTTTTGCATTTCCATTAATCAAATGTTTAGGTTTTGAGCTTGGTCAATTTTCAAATTTAAGAATAGTTGGACGTTCAAAAATTTGCAAGTCTAAACTCTCAACTTTGATTTCCAAGTTGCAGTATTTCCTGACATTTGGATTACAAAATGATGTTCAAGTGAAGGTTCATCATTAATTTTGAAAAACAAAAGCAACAGCCTTGATAATCTAGGAGCATTGCAACACATTTAGAACAGTTTTAGCACTATATAGAACTCCGCTCTTTAAATATTGTGAATACTATATTATAACATGCACAGCCCTACATTATTTGCCTTATAGTGTCCCGAAAAAATGTATACTCTACTTAATACAGTATTTTAAAAGCCAGATCAAATGCATTTATTGTTGCGATTAGTGAACCTTTTTACGTTAGAGTTGGAGACCATACCGAGTATTTTTTGCTAGTGTCATTCAGTGTTCCAATGCTTCATCTAGTTCAAGAACATACAGTTGAGCAAATTTTCTTTATTCTCAAAATTCCAGAAGCAAATTGACTGCTTTGTGTTAAAATTAAAAAACAATATGAGCTGTAACTTGCGAGTTGGGTTATGTAACCAACCATTGATGTCAATACCGATGAACTGTTAAAAGGTCGAACATTGCCAAATACAATTTTTGAATATTCATATTGGTTATTCATGAAAAATTGTATTATGAGTGCAGTATTTCAATTGGATCTAAACCACCTTTCATTTTTGACAATACTGAGTAAAAAAAAAACTATCTTGCCATTTCTTATAACAAAAGTGTTGCATCAACTGCTAAAACATTAATTTTCCAATATCTCGAATAGAGATAAAAAATAGCAGTGACCTAAGGACCAGTTTTTCAGAAGAGGAGGGAGATAATATGGATTGCAATTTAATTTTATAGAAAATATTAAAGTTATTTTATATACATTTAGATGCAGAAAAAGAAAATCAGTCAAAACACTAAGTTACTACACTTTCAAACCTAGATATATCATATATATATATATATATATATATATATATATATATATATATATATATATATATATATATATATATATATATATATATATATATATATATATATATATATATATATATATATATATATATATATATATATATATATATATATATATATATATATATATATATATATTTATTTGATGTAAAATTATATATTTAATCTACAGTGTGGGAAAAGATTTAAATACAAAGAATTACCAAGTGAAAAGCAAGACAACGAACGCGTATAGGTACTTAAAATTAAATTATTCAGGACGATTTATTATTATTGCTTGTGCGTTGCTTTATTTCCTCATTGAACCTTTAAATTTTTAATTTTAGTTGCTTTAAATACAAATATAACTTGTTCAAAAGCATATCAGATAGAGTCACAGGTAAAATTTAAAATAACTAATTAGGTATTTTATAACGTTCTATAAAATGAAAATTTCACAATAAAACACAAAACAAAAGTCTTTAAGTATAAGCGCTAAGGGAATGTGTATGTGCAAACATTTTTATATTCTTACAAAATTACGATGCCTTACTATTGTAATTTGTTTGACTTTTTATTTTTATTAAGTTTAAAGTAATTGTAACGAATATATATATATATATATATATATATATATATATATATATATATATATATATATATATATATATATATATATATATATATTTATATATATATATATATATATATATATATATATATATTTTTTTTTTTTTTATTTATATATATATATATATTTATATATATATATATATATATATATATATATATATATATATATATATATATATATATATATATATATATATATATATATATATATATATATATATATATATATATATATATATATATATATATATTATAATTTACAAACATTTTTTCAACAAAGGTTAAGGGAATTTGGAACAAGTTCTTTATTGAGTTTGGGTATTTCGGAAATAGTTGTACGTGTCAAGTTAAATCGATTTTGTTTCCCAATTGTTTTAGACTTGGGAAATTTCAGGAATATAACGTATTTCGTTGGTCTCAAAAGGAAGCGGTACAAAAAATAAATTGTAGATACCTTAGAGCTAAAACGAAGGAAAATGTATGTAAAGTCTCCGTTTTTACCTAAATACATTTGGAAGTATAAAATATTTCTCGATACCAGAATGTTTTGTTTTGGTTATTTTAACAATAACTTAACTTCACAATGACTATAGTTATGGATAGGAATTGCCAAGGTACCACTAGTATTTTATATTTTGGAGTGCCAAAACTACATTTAAAATAAAATGTAACCCCATGATTTTGTTTTGTTTACTTTTAAAAAAGAAATCATTGTGAGTCACACACCTATAATAATATTTTAAAATTAAAAAAAAATATATGCAGGTACTTTTAATTTCCAAAACTTAAGATTTTAATAAGATTTTGTTAAACAATAAAAAATTTGGGTTGGCTAAACTTAAAATTAAATATTGCAAATGGCACGCGGTACTTCTCAAGATTATGACAAAGATTTATTTTCCTAAAAAAACTTTTACTTGAAATTTATATTTTACCCCTAAATGTTGGTTCGTGTTGATTTGTCATGCAGTATATTTTGTTGTTGTCAATTTGGCAACAACAACTATCATGCTATTGCCAACATGGATATTTTTATTAAAGATAAAATTGGCCTACCTTCAAGGATGAGAATCCACGAATTAAATTTGAAATTCAAATTCAAAAATTCGGTTGTCGCATCAGGCGGCACCGACCAAATTACAAACATTTTTTATTCCACACTTAGTATTACGCTTCGTATGGACACTGGACAGTCTAAATTTAAATTTGAGTCCATAAATGTTTGTTGTTTTATAGTTGCAGGCTGATGAGTCGACCGATTTTTTTTATTAGGATTCAAAATTTAATTCGTGGATTCTTATAAGCTGGAAACAAAACAACTCTGAAGCAAAAAAAAAATGTATAACTTGCCCAATTATTTAATATGTCTCCTGTTTGTATTTTAAACTTCAAATTGGGACCAGCTCGGGCAGATATACCATATATATCAGGATTATTTAAACTGAATTTTATTATTAAAAAAGCTCACTTACACGTTCCGCACATCATCATCAGAACAGTTATACGTATAGAAGTCTCTTACTGAATTCTCAATTGTTTGCTGATTGCTGATTGTTAACATACAACTTTTCTTATTTCACAATTTTGTTACGCATTTTGTGTTACCTTTATAATAGAAAATAATATATAATTTTTTTACTAATATCCAAACAAATAAAAAACTAAAATTTATTCGTAAAACATCAAAAAAGTAGGTTTCACCATAAATGCAAGACCCAATATATGTATTTTGACCAAACTAATTAAAATTAAGGCCGACAAAACAAAAATAATAAAATTTTATTTTAAATGGTTTACAATTTCGAAAAAAATTTTAATAAAACTTAATTCCACCATGTTTTACGGTAGATATATTACAAAACATTTCTTCAGAATTTTTTTATGAAAACAGCTTATTATAGTTGTGACATAAAAACGTTAATAGATTTACAGCTTTGATAGCTTAGAAATCCAAAAAAGTGGGTCGAAAATCATTTTCAATGATACAAAATTTAATCGTACAAACGAAGGGTTCTAATGGAAAAAAGTAAGTTTTAATCTTCCATATATTAATATTTAAATAATATTTAACCAATTGTATTCACGTAATAAGATTGTTTTCTTATCACACCTTTAACCGAAGTCAGCCAAAATCTCATAACTTTTAAAATTTACATTTACATTTTACCCCTAAATGTTGGTTAGTGTTAAATATTATGGTAAATATTTTGTTGTTGTCAATTTGACAACAACAACGAAATTTATGTAAAAGAATTGTTTTAGTTAGTAAAATAAAAGAAATATACATAATTTTTTTAAATCATCTAATGATCTAATTACAACCTAATTGCATAAATAATTTTAATGCAAATGGAATAGTATTATACAGTTAAAGATTATATCAATTTCAAATAAATTAAAGTAAAATTCTTGTTTGATTGTTGCTTTTATATTTATGTAAAGCTTTGCAGATTCATTTTTACGTTCACACTAAAGTGAGCATGGTTTAAAATCTGAATTTAGTCTTTTAAATTTTTTGTGTCAAATGAAATTAGGCTACTCTTGCAATGTTAATTAAGATGACTTATTATATAATGAAAAATTTGTATATAATCTTGAACGAAACCATATCTTTAATCATCTTATTTAGTAAATTATTTAGCAGGTACTAGGAAGGTAAGGGTACCAGAAAATTTGTACCTCATAATATTAAATATCTTTACATAAAGACTAATTTTTTCAATTTGATAAACAATTATAAAGTCTTAATGATCTAATCGACTAATCACACAATTTCTAATGTTTAACTTCATACCTAAAAAACACTTGAATCTGATAAGATCTTCGTTTGTGAGCACTGATTTTTTATTTTTATTTTTTTATGCAGAAACATTTCTTGATAACATTTTTTAAATATGTAAATTTACAGTATACTGATTGCAGTTAGAATGAGTCACCTTTTCCTAGAATTTACCGTTGCCATAATTACGTCAGCAATTAATATTAAACCAAATTGTCATTCCATACTTCAGCGTTAGTAGCGGCAATAAGCAGTTTACAAATTTTAGGTAAATATGTTGCTTTAAGCTACGCAATGAAATCATCTTTTGGTCCGTCGGTTGAAAGAGTAATGTTGTGTTTGGGGTAAAAAACACCACATTTATATTTTTTTGTCCGATTCTACCTATTTAAAGAATACCCAGGTGCATTATCAATTATGAGGGACGCCTTCTTTGCATCATATTAATTTTTCAAAAACACATTTGAAATAAGTTTATAAATACCTCGGCAGTAAGCCAAGCCTTTTTATTAGAAAAACATATTACTGGTAACTCATCTTTCGAAATTCATTTAAAGGTCCTTGTGTATTTAGAAGATTAAATTTGAAGTAGCATAGAGTCTTAGCTTCCTTTTGTATATTTGATCCCAAAAATTAAGTGTAAGTCGATATTTAACTTGCTTAAACCCTGGCGTTGTAGCTTATTTTATGCTATTAAATGCTAACGTTTCTAAAGCAACCCAGTTTCATCAAAGTTCTACACTTGCTATGATGAAAATTCTTCTGAATGTTTGCTTTAAGAATATTTGAAAACTTTAGTGCAGGAACAATGTTAAGAGTACCACTACTCTAGTCAATTGTTGTTGAAAAGTTTACTGCGGCGTGTAAACTTATCAAATCATTTACACCTTGCGATAAATTGGCCATTTTGGGCGTTATATTTTTAATGTTACTTTTTTATGTCATATAATATATTTTTTTTGCTTTGGTGAAAACGACCAGATCAAATGAGAAATTCCCAAAATTTTATATAATTGGTTTATGCGATAGAATGGATTACTTTTAGAAATTTAAAATTAGAAGGCAGGGTAAAAATATAATAATATTAAATATTAAAAATATAATTAAATAACCTAGCAAATTTGTTTTTCTTCGGTTCTTGGCCTTTTCACAAATAAACTAAAACCATTTTTTTTTAAATATTTATATTTTCTAAGTAAAAATCCAATATTTTACGCAGAAAATATAAAACATAAAACATAACATAAAATATAAAACATAAACCTAACAACCATTTAAATGATAAAGTTAAAAAAAAAACTAATAAACTCATAATCAATAATATCAATAAGACTTGTTACCTCGAAGATCCAATAAAATTAACTATACGTTAATTCTACAAAACTTATTGATAATTTTGGATACTAAATATTTCTGTAACTCTGGCAAGCCCCGAATTTTTAATATTGAATTGGTAACGAACTTCAAATAATACCAAACATTTTTGTATTCAAATATAGATTATGTTCAGTCTGGCTAGCTGGAATCCTAACCGTTGCTATATACAACAAATGCCAAAAAATGCAATCAATATTTTTTCTGTATATTTTCATCAATCGAGAAAAAAACTGTATTCTGGGATAAGTCGGTAAAAATAAAATCAAAATATTACAACGATATGTTGGGAGAATTTTTAAAATCGGATCACGTACCAAAAACAAAAAAATAGTGGAAGTATTGATGTTGCAACTTTTTTTTTTGTATTATTTTGGTATATTTCCGATCGTTTTCAATTTTTTTGGTTTTTTGCTGAGTCAATAGATAACTCAATCAAACTAAAACGGTTTATTTATAGGCTTATCGTGAATATGTGTATCTATCTATATCTATATATTTTATATATATAGAATGAATGATTTTTCTTATTTTCATTATTAATTTTACTTTTCTATTTCTGTTTATTTTGTTATATTTTCCGGTGATGATAAACTTTAAATGAAACCAATATACGGTAAATATACGATGAAATGATGTACATGTATAAAAGTTAACTAAAAATTGTAACAAAAAACAAAACCTGTCACCAAAACTAGAGCCTGGAGCAATGAAAATATAAATAAAAAGTTTTTCAAATATAAAATATATAGAAAATATATAAAAGCCACCGGAATACCAACAACAAAATAAAATGATCCCGGAAGGTTTTTTCTTTTTGTAGTTTTTTACCAATTTGTTTCGATTTATTTATTATTTACTTTTTTACTTTTATTTATGTTACAATACAAATGAAAATTTATATTTTTACCCTCTTATATGTTTGCGGCAGGTGGAGCAGTTTACATAAATAATATAATGATTCTTTTACCGGTAAACTTATTTTTAATATATTTACACAACGAAACCGAATTTAATCAATGCATTATGGTCAGTGAACACTATACCGAGAAAATATTTTAAGTTAATATAATAAAAAATGTTCAAGCGCCTCGGGCTGTTTGGTTCTTTAAGAAGGTGTTTAAACTTGTTTCAGTTACTTGTTTATAAAACACACATTGTTGGAAAGACTGACGAGTTTATTTAATTTTTAGGAGATGTATAACTATGCCGAGAGGAAAATTCCAATTTGTAAATAGTTTTCACTACATTTAACTACAGCTAATGCTAACCTACGTAGCTTCAAACTGAATCGAGTGTTAGCTTTAATATTGTGGATGAACAGTGAGTCAAACAATAAATGGAAAAAATCGTTAAAAACCTATTTTGCGACTGGGCCCAAATCAGTATAGATAATGAGCAATGTTTTTATTGTTTTTCGAGACAATAAAGATACTATTTGAGAACTACATAGACGAGTTAAAATCTTTAGGAAATATAAATATATATATATATATATATATATATATATATATATATATATATATGTATATATATATATATATATATATATATATATATATATATATATATATATATATATATTTATATATATATATATATATATATATATATATATATATATATATATATATATATATATATATATATATATATATATATATATATATATATATATATATATATATATATATATATATATATATAATTGTTCTACGTCGTTGCAAGGATGTCAGTGATGATGATATGTTACTGTATATAAAAAATAAATTTAAGATTGATAAACCTATTTTGGTTCGGATGCGACGTAATGATGACCGATTATGTTCAAAATTATGGTATCCTGATAAAAAATTCAACAAGTTACTGGATTCACTGTTTTGGCCTCCTGTTGTATTAATCAAGTAATTTATAAATTCTTGTTTGGTATAACGTCAACATTTAATTCAAATTCAAATACTTTTTTAATCTATTATCAAAATGTTAGTGGTATGTGCACAAAATCAACGCAATATTTCTATCATCATATTGTCCAATATATGTTTCATCTGAAACATGGTTGAAACCCCTAATGATCCCAGATTGTCTTAATTATTTCCAACAACTTCACCTGGTATGTAATAAGGAAGAACACCGAGCCTATAGAAACAATATTTCACGGTTGGATAATAATTTAATTTCAAACTCAAAACTGTTTTGGCCTGTTACTGATGCACACAAAAAATGCTCCGGTTATCCCTAAGAGATGTTGTTAAATGATGTTACTGCCTATAATGCTGAGGACATATGTGATTTATTTACTAAACTTTTCCAATCAGTCTTTAAGAAATACAATGATAAGGTTATTGAGTTTCCTTATAGGACCTCGTTCTACGCATCAACAAAATTTAATTGGAATACCTCATATTTCGAAAAAAAGAAGTCAGCCTTGGTATATTTTAAATGAAATCAGGCAAATGCAAAAATTCTTAAAGACCTTAATAGCCTGCTATCATTACCTCTGTTTCGGATATTTAATGCGTCTCTGAAGAGTGGTGTATTATCATCGATTCCTAAATTATTTGACCTTATTATTTCTGATTATTTGCATTTCAATATTAAATCTTGATTATAAGCATATCAGCAACATGAATTCGTCAGGCATCGTTCTACTACTCTAAATCTGTTAAGTTTAACATCAAAAGTGTTCGATTCCAAATATCAGCTAAATGTAGTTGTCACTGATTTTGAGAAAGCATTTGACTCACCTCAGTTTGAGCAGCAGTTTGGCAGCAAGTAGTTAAAATAAACGGGTCAATTTATTGATATATACACAGGGATTTTGATTTGCTGTATAAATGGTCAGTTGTGATTAGATTGAACTTAAATTTGGAAAAGTGCAAGATTAGCATGAGCTTCTCTATGAAATAAGCAGTAATACATCATCAATATCTTATTGATAATTGCCAGCTTAAATGAGTAATGACTTTCAAAGATTTGGGTATTGTTTTGGACCATCAATTGAATTTCCCAGACCATATTGATTTAGTCGTGGCTAAATTTATTGATTTGGATTAATTGCTGGTAAAACGTTGATGTGCTGCTTCAACATTCATCGCTGTTGTACTGAAATGTTGTATTGACTTCCTTAAAATATGCTTGCAAAGATTGATATTCTTGTGCCCTGCAAACATGCTCGCGTCAGGAATTTTATAGTTGCACCACCTAACGATGATAGTTATTGTCTCACTTCAGAAATTTATAAAACGCGTGTTATCGATTACATCTATAGGTATCATCATTATAACGACTTAAAATTACAGATATTTTGTCAGACAAGTATCTTACATTTTATTTAACACTAAGCTATAATCAGTAGTCATAGTTTTCCAATTTATAAACAATAAATGTGATTGGCAAATCGTAAATCGAAAAAAAATTTCTATATCCAGAAAGGCTGCGATCGTTTAACGACTAAATCATTTGACAGTTTTAATACAATTTTTTAGCCCCCGGCATAAAATCCCAATTGTTCTTTTTGAATGTAGGATACGGCTGGATTCTATTTAAAATTAATTTTCCAAGACCTTAGTTATATTTCGTGAAGAAGTGAAATTGGGCGAGTGTTCTCTTTACTGTTGGAGAGGTATTATTTTAAAAGTAAGGATGACTTGGCCGATTTTTCAAATTTCTGGAAAGCAGCTTGTCTTTAGGATACCATTAAAGATATCGGTAAACAGTGATAAAAATTTATCTGGAAGGTTTATAAGAACTAATTTAAATTTATTTTATTGTAATATAAAGCTTTTATTTTGCAAGATGCTGATCAATTATGTTTGGATTATGAGGATAAGATATGAGAAATTGGTTGTTATTTTTGTATATATCAAGTTTCATATCAAGTTGATAAATCATATCAAGTTGATATGATTTTCTCTACAGTTATTTTAGGATCTACGATTGGAATAGGATATTTAATTTTAGAAATTATAACACTTTTATTTTTATCGTTGAGGTTCCGAATATCGTTGAAAATTTTAGAAAATTTTTCTGAAATTTTAGAAATTCTCCTTGAGAATTAGAGTATTTTTAATGAAACTAACGCATTCGGTAGTGCAATTTAATGAGGTTGAAACACAGCTGAAATTTTTCAGTTGCTTTTAATCTGAATAAGAAATATTTTTTCTTTGGTGGTATAAGTTTGATTACCTTAGTTAACTTGGCCGCTTCTTCTTCAATTTGAGTATACAAATTTGAGAAGCAACTAGGAGTTAAAACGTTTTAATAGAAATGATATTTAAATTTTATTCAATCGGCTTGGCAGCAATTGCGGAATAATTTTGTTACTTCTGCTTGAGGCTTGAATTAAATTGAAAATACAATTAATAAATGATCTGATAAAAGAGATATTTTAATAAAGTACCAAATCAAGAACATAACTTGTTTCACATAAATATAGAGCAAACCGTTATTTATCCATTTGAGGTACCAATATTTGAAAGTATTACTTCACTTTCGGTTGTTAAATTTGTTTTGCTAGGTAGTTACCCTTCTGAGATAAAATAACAGATTGCATTAATTGCATATAGCTAAAACTTGATAAACACAGTAACTTTAAACCTATATCACTGGGTTAAGCTAGTCAGCTAGCAATCAACCTTTGTTTAGCCACTTGTTACGATAAGCCAACGAAGCTGTGGTGGAGTTCTATACATAGCTTGCTCGTTTTGAAGTATTTTACAAAACATGGGCATATGTCCCAACCACATAAGGACCAATGGTTATTAATCCATCAACGCTTCTTTTATTTTATATTAAATCTGGAGGTTCAGTTACGCTTCTCGGTTGTTACAACGGAGACTGATTGTACCGTATATCTGAATTAGGTTTTACCTTTTACAGTAGAGATTATTTACCATGTAGCTTTGCCGTTCTCTCAGCTACGGTAGGTTAAGTAGAATAATTGGCAGTGGTCATTTTTGAGTGGCCATTTTAATAAAATTTATGCAAAAAAACGAGTCGTCTCACAGCGTATATTTAATCTTAGATCTTTTTCGAATTTTTAGCATGGACAAATAAATGGCAAACATATTCTGCGATGTGAATGAAAGGGACACAAAAAATGTATTTATAAATAGTTTTACACATTTGTGGAATCAGAAGATGCCATAACTGATCCTGATTTTTTCAAAAGATTTGAATCAGCTAGTGTTAATGTTCCTTTAGATATAGTTGAGCTTCTACTGGACAATATGTCGATATTCAATCGGATGAAGAAGACATTGATGACAATTATTTTCTAAAGGACGTACCTTACGGGTTAGAACTTCATTCGGCCGCAATGTCAGCTCCGTCTGCAGCTGAGCAAACTGAGTCGATGAATTTACTGCCTTCAAAGCGCCAGAAGACCACAAATAAAAAAAAAAAAATTATGCTCCAAATGCGAAAGAACACAGCCTGATTTTCGAATTTACAATGACGGTAATTTGTTCTTGGCCTTTCTACTATATTCTGATTTTCACTTGTTACAGCAAAAACAAATGTATTGGTATGAGGATGAGGACGTATGCTTAAAAGTCGTTAAAAAATGTATGCCTAGTAATATGTATCTAGTAATAAAAATAAATCTTCATTACAATGCCAATGCGCATTTAAATAACAACAAACAGGTAGACCAAGCTTTCAAGATTGCTTCACTAAATGATAAAATTAATACGGTTCGGTTTCAGGCAAAGTACAATGTATTGTGCGGTGACCGCTTATTGTTTTCATAGGGACTTATATAAAGGAAAACAAGATGATGTGCAAGAAGTGCACGGATTACGCGCAAGTGTCATAATGAAAAATATTTGGGTAATCAGCAACAAACGAAAGGAAGCAAGGGAAATGTGGTGTTTGCAAAACCAATGTAAGAAAGCAATGTTCTAAATGTAATGTAGGACTGTATGCAAAGTGTATGGTTGATTGGCAAAAATAAATTAAAATCATTCTTTTAGTTTTTCATTGTAACCGCCACGATCCCCAAATGGGGCTTAGCAAATAATCTCTTATTTTTTTGCAAATGTCAATGTTTATTGAAAATTTGATTTGGAAGTTAACTTTAAATGTTCAGATGAATAATAAAAACCTAAAATGTTGAACTAAAAAAATTGCCAGTTAATGGGTTTATATATAGGTTAATTGGATTATTATGAACACAATTTTAAAATGGCAAAAGCATAGATAGACACCATACAATAATTTGGTGTTATATTATATTGGCCACTTGGAAAATTCTTTAAGTTTGTGATGGCTAATATTATACTCCCTTAAATTCTTCAAAACTTTATTTTAATTAGATATCTGAGACTATCCAAATTTAGTTCTACCACACCGTAATAAAGTTTTGAATATTTTATGCATATCTCAAACGTACCATGGTTCGTTTTACAGGCCAAATGATTAAATCTTACATTTTGCATCGTATAACAGATAATTGGTTACCTTTATTGCATATATATGTATAGTCCTCATTTATTAAAACAATTTTATTATTTAGTTAGCAAAAAGGATATAATATGTAAAGAGATAATACAAATTTTTCCATATTATACATTTTGTGCAAACAGCAAGACAATTACCTTTAAAAATTCATTTCTATGTTACATTTTTTTTTTTTTGCAGAAAAATGTTAAAAATTGTATGAGAACAGATTAAGAGTGTTAAGGTGATCACACACAAATGTACTTTTGGACAAACTTAACTATAACATAAAATTTTTGTTTTTTGTACAAAATGTGATAACACACAAGGATATTATAAAACTGAAAAATGATTTCGGTTTGGACAATTTTTCTAATCAGACACATATATCTTGTGTATAACACACACACATTGGACAAATTTGTGTGCATGGAGTGGAATAAAAAGAAAGAAAATTGTTAAACTCTATTTTATATCTACTCTACTTTAATCTTATATAAATGTTGCTATTTAATCTTAAATATACCATATATAATGGATAAAAATTTGTGTTGTACATTTTGTGAATGATTTTATTTTTTTTTTATCTTACCACTCAGCTTGGTAATTACATACTATGTATAGTATATACGAGTATATTGTGTCATGACAAATATAATAATTTTTTTTATACATATCCGTAGTCTCCTTATATGTATATAAATTTATATATATATATATATATATATATATATATATATATATATATATATATATATATATATATATTCATACTAATTCACATCGTTATGAAAATGATGATGATGATGTACATTTTCGTGTTTTTTTTTTACCTTTTCCACCTTTTCCTTTTTACGTTCGGTCACATAAGATAATATTATTATATTGTCTTACTTTGAGTGTACAATTTCATAGAATAACATACAAAATATAATTTGTCTTTCAAATCTATGATAAATATACAAAGCGATACTCTACTCGTATATCGCATACAGTTTCCAATTAGAGTTATTTCGTACAAGATTGTCCACTTCCTTTTGTGCATGTAATGTCTCATAAAATTAGTACGAGATGATGTTACTCACTCTTCTCTATTGACTCGAAAGTCAATTACAAAAATTAATTGTACGAAATAATTAATTCTATTGTAATATAAATTGTATATTTGCTAGCTGCTTTATTGGCATTATACGTCTGAGATTTAAAAAGGCGAATGAAAATAACGAAAAATTAAAATTCGAATTATTAACAGGATATTATGATTTTTGGAAGGACTCATTAATACCAATTTGAACTTTTGAGATTTAGATTGTTGAGATTTTAATTTAAAATTTTAATGTTTTGCTATGTTATGGTATGGTTTTTGATTTTTTAATGAGCGCACAAATAATTTATGTTGATAGCATTATGATTGGGGACGTAATGAAATAAATATTAACACAGCGTGAAATTAATACGGTGTTTTTATAGTGATTACAAGATGTGCTATATAGATTTCATTTTTTATATAAATAAGTAGAACATCATTATCGAGCAAATAGAATTTTTAATTTTATTTATTTTTTTTTATAATGAACGACGTTTTATGTTTTAATTTAATTGGTTAAATTATTTTTTTAATTACACCCTATAGAATAATCAGCAATATTTAGATATAACCGTTGATTGAACATTTATTTAGAGATAATTTTTCGCATTAAAAATAATATGGACTGCTTAAGTTACTTGTTTCACGTGCGATTTAAAATACATTGGTAAGTGGCATGGCAAATGGTGGTATATTATCGAGTTAAAAAGTTAATCGAAATGAAATTGAAAGAATTATAAACATCTTAGAAATATTTTATAGCTTGAAGTTCGCCAATACCTATAAAATAATTTAACCTTAACTTTATCGGTAAAAAAATCATGAATCTTGACTGTAAATACCCAGGTGTAAAAATGGAAATCGCTTTTATATTATATGGAAATTGTTTAGATACAAAATAATTTCCGATATCTTTAAGATTCTCAAATATGCAGCGAGCGCACTACTATATTTTTTTTCGCGAATCATAGATGCTAAATTTAATTTGTCGACACAAATAGAAGGGCTAATGATAAAACTTTGATAAAACATATCAAAAATAAAACAAATTAAAATCAGATGAACGTCTATGGCTTGGAAGTTGTTCCATGTGAAAGATCTTTTGGCTTATAGAGGACTGCTAATTGCCATTGGTATATACTGATAAAATGTATGTTAAATTTGTAAATCAACTCTGGAAAAAAAAACTATTTTCCTTTGTATTGAGCAACTATGCATGCCTGTACGACGCACTTACGATAAAATGAAACTGCTTTGGTTTGATTTAAATGCAACTAGAACTATTAGAATGGATACTTACAAGATGTTAATTATCACGGTAGCCATCACAAATTGTAATTTTCGACCAAACACTAGCTTAACATTTGATGAACATTTGTTTCGATTAAGGTGTTCGAAGTTTAATGTAAATATCCAGTCGAAGCCAGTGAGATACAGCATTAAAATATAGTAAGCATTAGAATCAACAACTGCGCACTCATTAAACGGACAGATGTATACCAGTAAACTAGGTAATACACGCGATATCAATCAAAGTAGATGAGCGAGGTTTGACAGACAAGATAAAGCATAAACTAACTTCTAGCTCCTGGCAGTGTTTAAAATAGTAATACTGCATTGCTCTTATTAGCAACTGAGCAAAAATACCACAAGAAATGAGTTATTTTTCAACAAGTGCTGTGGAGTGTAATCGCGTGAAAAAACAATTAAAGAATTACAACAGCCGCTAAATGTTTCATTCATTCCAGACAAAATGAAAAGAGGTGCAGTCGTTCAGTTCTCACGAAAATAAAT
Organism: Tipula confusa; assembly: GCA_963556175.1. Lineage (NCBI taxonomy): Eukaryota > Metazoa > Arthropoda > Insecta > Diptera > Tipulidae > Tipula > Tipula confusa. Next base: position 20,054,837 of record OY744476.1, on the reverse strand, counting down.
TACTGGTGAAGTATATTTATATTTATTTTAAAAACCATAGATCATTTCGTTATATTTGTTCCATAAATCACCAAAATAACCATTATGAGTTATTGATTCGTTAAAATTATACTAAAATATCCTACCTTGTAGTTTAAGCCTGAATTTAACAGAGATTTAAAAGAATTACAGTTTATTTTTATTTTTTCCATAGAAAATTATGACGATAAAAATCTAAACCCGAGTCTTGACTGTATAAGATGATAGAAAAATTGTTAAATTTTGTTAAAAAAGCATCCAATTTTTTTTTTTTTTTTTTTAAATTTTGACATAATAGAAATAAGTTAAAAATTTAAGTCCAATCGAAATGAAAATTTTTTTCTACCATTTCCACCAAACATACAAACCATTGAACATACAAAAATAATTAGAACTAACTTCTTCACATGGACTATGACTATTTTGGTTTTTAATAGTTATATTGGTGACCCCAACGTGATATTATACACGCAACTCTTTTTTTTATTCTTACAGCTATTTCCAAAATTCCAACTCTACAAGGGTTCATCTATATGCCAAATTAAGCCAATTATAGGAGTTATTCCTTATAACACTGCGCACTTATTAAATCTTAACATATAGGCACAGTTATACAATCTCAAGATTTTACTGCAAATAAGAAGAAGAGAATGGCATGTGTCGTTTCATCGGAGTCAACAATTTACTAACTTTTCAGATATTGTAGACTTGTGTGAACATGAGCAATTTTGATCTGATGAGGAATTGAAATGTTTTGTTTTAAATTTAATTGTATATGCATGAATTATCTTAATAATCATTTTTGAAAGATATTGGATATGGTGAAATAGAGTTGCCAAAATATGTTAATGTCAATCAAAAAATTGAAATTTTCAAATTTTCTGCCATTTTAACACTTGCACATTATTACCGTTCTGAAATATTTTTATTATTGAAAATCCGTAATAATTTTAATTGAAGTTAGAATTAAAATTTCGTTCCAAAATAAATTTTACACTAAAGCGGAAGAATTCATGCTACCAATTTTCCAAAGCCAGAAAATTTACGAAAATGACACAATAAAAACTGAAAAGTGTATGCCACAAATTGAAAATTTCCAATTCATGAAATATCATGAATATTGATGAAAAATTATTATATTGTTTTACTTAATACTGCAATTTATTTATGGGCTCCAAACCAACCATATAAATTCCCACCAGTCGAAGATAGCAAAATGTTCCTTGCTCATAAATATTGACGTTTAAAAAGCGCCATTCGTTTAATTTGATTTCAATAATCCAATTTCCCAAAATGGCTATTCCTCGATATTTTTAAAGTATTCGATTACAGCTTTTTAATTGTTGTCTCAGTTTTCAGATGGTTCGAATATCTTCGCATTGCATTCATTTCCTTTAAGATAGGACGAACCAAATACTTTAAATCGAAGCCGAACTAATGCTACCATTCGGGAAATTACCGCGTAGAAAGAGTTTAATCTTTTTACGGAAATATTGTTAAATAGTGAGTTCTTACCTCCGGCATCGTACAGTCACCTAAAATATTAAACAAGAAAAAATCGACGAGTCATATAAATTAAAAAATATTTGATAGGTATATTTTAAAACTCATAAAACATTTTCAGGATTTAACATTTATTTTTTCACAATCATAAATTAGGCACGGAAGAGACAACAGCTTATTAGTAAAAGACAAATTTGAACAAAAATTAAATTCAAAATACACTTAATATCTGAAATTAGCGTTTCTTGATCCGGAATTAGCGTTTCTTGATTACGGAATAATTGTAATTATTAAATGAACCAGAATTCAGAGTCCTAGAATGCCATATTCCGGAACTAGATGCCCTAAGTAAGGGTAAATTTCGATTTTTAAAATTAGGTGTGCTTCCTTTCCTAAAAATGTCACACTTCGTCCCTTTTATATATATATATATATATATATATATATATATATATATATATATATATATATATATATATATATATATAAAATATTTATATTAATTGAACGTTGTTGTGGAAAACTATCTGTCAACAATGATTAATACAACGATAACGGGTCTTGTTTAAATTCCACTTGTCAGCAATTTGCAAGGGATTAATTTTTTAGAAATGAAGGCGTTCAGAGCATGATTACAAGCGCTGTAAGTCGCGCTCTTACAATCTTTTCTGCACAATTATCATGAAAACATTGCAAGATTAATCGGAAACCTTTTCGCAGGAACTTAAGTGTAGAGTTTTCTTTATTTGTATAGCCATTAGGCGAAAAATACAAAAAAAAAACCAAATGCTGAGTGATGAAGGTTTTCCATGTCATGGGAAAAATATTGTTTATGTGCTGCGAACAACAATAACACGACATTAAGGTCAAACCACATAACGCTTTATGCCGCTATACTTTTATTTATTTTATATTGCTCGAGTTCGGTAAAGATACCAAAAATGAAAGTTAAATTTTAAATTTAAATTTTTATTTTGTTGGCTGTCATGAAGTATGACGATGATGATTTCCAATTTTTATTCATTTCCTTTATTAAATACTAATTTTTGTGGCTGCGGCGTTAGAAAAAAAAAATAAAAAATTTTATATTTCGGTTATTGTTGTTGTGATTAAAATGCTTTGGGTGTGGTTTTTTTTTGCTGTGCAATGATGTAAAAAAGAAAAATTGGAAAAATTTCTAAAGATTTACATAACAGCAGTTATGAGTTTTCATTTTTATGCGTTGGTGTTCCATAAAATATGTCAAATTTATTTAACATAAATGTTTGAGTGGCTCTTTTTTTCTGTGTTAAGTGCTTATATTATAATAATGATGGTAGCATAAAAAACTCTTACAATATATATCGATAACATATACAATGTATATAATTATATTATATATACATGTATTATGCGTGTATTCCATCTCACCCTATAGCACATATGTACTATAGGAAAATTAGCAATTTGGCTGTTTAATTTTTGAGTTTGCATATAAACCCAAAATTTACAAACAATTTGAAATTAAAAAAAAAAAAAGCAAATATGTTTTATTTATAATATCCTTTTAATTAAAAATGCTATGGAATCATATTTTTTTTTCAAATTCATGGAGGTGGAAAATTGCTTACATAACTTTTCAATGGATTTTTTATAATGTAAAGAATTAACTTATGGTATTGACATAAAAGTTAAAAAGTTATATAAAGTCAAGATAAACGGTTGCTTATAGTAAATCGCGTTCGATTAAACTAAACTATCTAAAAAAGTTTTGCTATATATAAGCTATATACGAGTGTTTTCTTTATTTCATTTAAAACATTTCAAATTGGACATAGAACGGTCTTTAAGTCAATATTAGTATTTCAATCTTTTTTTGGCTATTCTTTTATTTTTTGGGAATGTTCGATAGGTGATCTAGGTGATGATCTCGATAGATAGAATTAACATAATTTCTTTTTTGTAGATTACTGGGATTGTCAAAACCAATTAAATAAAAGAACCTGTATAGAAATATAAATATATATATATATATATATATATATATATATATATATATATATATATATATATATATATATATATATATATATTATAAATATATATATATATATATATATATATATATATATATATATATATATATATATATATATATATATATATATATATATATATATATATATATATATATATATATATATATCCTAAAGATATTATAAAGTTATTATACTACCAAATCAATATATTTATATGATTATGTAGTTCAATCTCAATACGAATCAAACAAATACCTTATTTTTACGACACCATTTTTAAATACAATTATATGGGGATTTTAATATTACCCCTAAATGTTTACAGGTGTAAAGTTGTTGTTGTCAACGATAAATTGTTGTTGTCAATCAACAATAATTATATGGTAGATTTTCAAATTAGTTTTATTTAATTTAGATTGAGTTCAAAATATGGCCACAAACGGTTAAGTTTGTTAAGTGCATTAAAACGTAATTCAACTTAGGGAAGTTTTGGTATGAGAAGTTTCTCAATAAATCATTTCATCGTTTTTTAATAAAAACGATAATATATTTTACCGTTGAAATTTGGATTGATGATAACATTTTGATCGGAAGGGAGACAACAATGCAGAATTCGAGTTAAATACCAATATTATGTTCAGTCTATTTATAAGTTTAATTAGTCCAACTGTCAATTGAATTAACTAAAATATTTCAGGTTGTAGTTTATAAATCTCCTATAGAAAAGCATTTCGTTACTATTTAGTAACTGTTGATGATTAAGTCTAGGATAAAGCGATATTATTAAATGCTATGACTTTAAATCTAATCTTAAGGTATAACACATAAAGCTGATAATTTAATATTTTTAATCAGATAACTATTTGAACTATTGTTACTATTTAAGCAGAGTTACTGGCTTGAGAATTAGAGGTTATTCTGTTGAATTACATCAGATGTTTTATTTACTGTCCTTATTTTTCAATTTGTTGTGCTCATAATTTTAAAATACATGTTTTATTAATGGTTAAAAAAAAATTTAAACAAAAATAAAATTATTTCTGTAAAGTTTTATTTTTTTAATTATTATTATTATTGGACAACATTTATTTTGGATAAAAATGTGATTACAGTGTACGAGTTTGATTTAAAAACCGAAAAAGCACCTACAGATCTTAACAACACAATATTTATCCTAATTGTTTAAGAAAGAATAAAAAACAATTATTTGAGCTTAAATTCGTAAAATAGCGATTTCATTAAAATGACAGTAAATGCGGTGTGCTTTTAAACACTGTATCTTATTCTTTTCGAAAACTACGAGTATGCTGTGTTTTTGTCCAACACTTTATGATTTGAATGCAAAACTTTGTCTTTGTACACTGCATATATATTAAGTTTTTTTAATATCATCGAACACAATAATTTAATATTATTTATATTATCCTGCCAAAAGTTTGGTTATAATTTTATACGACATTATTTTGTGTATTTTATGTACATATACAAGGTGAACCATTAACATAGAGGTTGATATACATAAAATTCATATTTTATGTTTGTTTATAAATAAAAATGTAGTCAAAGTTTTGTAAATTTATTGCCAAAGTATATAATTTTTTGAATATTTTGTATAATTTTTATTTTGGTTGGTTTTAATAATAAAGATTGTAATCGATGAGTTTTGAAAACTTTGTGGATATTATTTAAAGGGTGTCTCGATATTAACGCATGATTTGAATTTGCCGCTATTTGTGCAGTAAATTGTGGGCAATCCCGAAAATAAACTATTTGACATTTGAGAGTTTAAGGTTAGTAAGAAAAGAGCGTTTTACGACACAACAACGCTTTTCATTATTGAAGAATATCTCAAATATAATCAAAGTTTGGCGGCCGGTCACACAGTTTGAAAATTTCCTTAAAAATATGGTCGAAATAGTGTTTTTACTTCGTCAACTGAAAAAAGGTCTAAGTTAGACCTTTTTAAATATGTTCCTTATTAAATATGATCGAGGACTATTATGTTTGCTTAATATTTGTGTTGGTTTCCAACTTTTATCTTTTCTGTAAACGAAATATTTAAACGAGTTCAACGGTCAAGTAATATTTGCGACGGTGACGCACCTAGATTAGTTTTAATTCTGAATTCTCAGTTTTTTCTGAATTCATTCATTTTCCTGGACGCAAACGGCATATTGTCACAAATCATAATTTTTGAAATTTCGTGCGTGGCAAATATCTGTTTCAGGATCTCAATGATTTCGCCTTGCTGGTTAGATTTTAGTAAGATAATTTCTACCAACTTGCTATAATAATCCATGGTTACCGCAGGTAATCATTTACTCTGACTTGCATAATATCAAATGGTACCTTTTGAAATGGTAGGTCTGGCCCCTGATAGGATATCAACGGTTCCTTTGTGTTTGATTTTTGATATATTTTTCACTTACCAATACAATATTTATCTTGCTATTTGTTTAGTTTTAGTAACTCCTTGATGAGCTGTATGGAGAGATTGAAGCATTTTTTATCTCAACTTGAATGTAACAATTATTCTGTCTCCTAAATTAACAATGTCTTCATCACAAAAAATGTCTCCATTGAATTTCCAAAATGGTTTAACAAGATCATGCAACTTGTCTTTAGAATTTGGTCAGCCTTCTTTATGTTTTCATTATCATATATGAAGTTACATATTTTGCAGTTTCTTGTATAAACACCTCCTACGTGTGGTCAGACATGTTTTAATGAATAATATTTTTATGCTCTTTAAATTCATCAGCATGTTCATTGGTTAAATAACTTCTCGAGTTTTCAATTCGTGCGTACTTTTTTCCGTGTCCGTGAAATTTCTTGATGCAAACGCTGCTAGTTTTCCAATTGGAACTAATACACAGTCTAAACCGTTTTGACTAGCATCGGTTTGTATACCAATTTTTATTATTTATGTCCAATGTTTGTAATACCGGCGTATACGTAATGATTTATAAACCAGCCAAATTTCACATTTTTCTTAGTAGTTCACATATTTCTGTCAATTCCACCATAATTTACGATGCTCAGAAATCATTGTAATTCCTTTTTTGATGAAGGATCCTTCATCTGTGTTAAGCCTTTTATTCTATTTGGATCATAACTTATACCGTTTTTACTAAAAATATGTCCCAAAAAAGTAGCCTGCTTCACCCTATATTGTACCTCATTTTGGTTGAACTGCTTATTTGCTTATATATCTCCAACAATTTTGGTTTCTGAAATATCTCTGGGGCTATATTTAAACCAACTAGTAATCGTTTAAACTGGTACCTACCAAAAGGTGTACTGAATGCACACATTAATCTCGATTTGTTGTGAAGTTGTACTTGGTAAAACCTATATTTTAAGTCAAGGACTGTGAACAACTCTCCCGTTGCTAGCTTTGAACTTAAGTCTTCCTATAGTTTTGGGTTTCCAAAGTAGTCCTTCTTAATTGCGTCATTTAACAATTTGGGATCCAAGCAGATTCTTAGACTACACACGATATTACTTCTTTCTAGACTGTCTAAAGTTTTCTTCACTTTCTCACGTATAGCGATTGGAATTCTTCTAGGAGGTCTAGTGACTGGAACTGCCTTTTCGAACAACTCTTAGTTGCTCAGGAAATTTTTAAATATCGACTCATTCTCTTTGATAAAGTGATCCTTTTCCTTTGGAATTTCGTTCTCATTTCCCAACACGCTAAATTTTTTAATTTATTCCAATCCACTTATCAGAGTGATATCTAAATTCGCTATCACAAAATTCTGAACACCCTCTATGCACCGATATCTAATTCTTAATTTTACCACGCCGCATATGGAACACTTTTGAACTTCCAAACGCTTGCATGTGTAACAATCACGTTTTAAAAGCTAAAAATGTAGGTGCCTAGGCTGAAAAGTAAGTATTGTCTAAAATCCATAATAACATAGATCGTAATCTAATCAATGCTTACAACTACCTTTGTGGAAACTGTTTTTGCATTAAACCTTAATTACATCAAACAAATTTGAAAATTATCAAGCATTTTCACCATGAGATAAACATAAATCTTATTCAGAATATTTAATTAGCTAAATTCAATACCTGCATAAATTTTTATACGCTAATATAATATAAAAAATGTAAATTACGTGATTACTTTTGGTTTTATAATAAAATTCCAATTATTTGCAGATTTCGTATTCTATTCTCACGAATTTCCACGACAAAAGCAAAACAAAAAAAAACATGATAATTTTTGTTAAATGCGCACGGGTACAAACCATATGGTTTCTTTGTGTTGGCAAAATAATATGCGGAAAATAGCGTAATGCCTTCTATATAGAACGTAAATGTCATTTCACGCCATCATTGTCATCGGTATGTACATAAATTAAATTTTCGGTTACACATAATACTTATATGTACGAAGAAACAGTGTTTAACACCCTCGTATATACCGCACAGAAATTTCGTATTCCCTATACGCTATAGATTCACATACTTCATGTATGCATAATACATCAAATAAATTGATTTTTCGCTTCTTACTATTTTCGTATTTTTGTTACTTTTAGCCATACATTACATCTTCTTTATATAAAATAATAATCGTCTTTACAGGCCATTGCTGGTACAAAGTGAATCAATGATCTGTTCTACCAGAACAAATCAAATAGTTCTTTAACATTTTAAATAATTTCCGTCCGACAAGACCCAAATTTTACTTAGTTTAACTTTAGGAAATGCAAATGCCCCCTGACCACAGTTGCCTTTTTTATATACATATTTTATTTCCATCATAAATCTAATATCTTATAAATATACAGCATACAGTAAAATGCAAAAAATACATCGGAAATGGTTAACCTAAATTCGTGTGTTACGTTGCTTCTTCCTCAATTTACATTTCTTGGGGAACAACAAAAAATTATGTAAAAATATTGAAGGCGTGAAAATTCAATCGATCTTTCAAGTACTCAAATTTAAAAAATAAAACAAATTGAAATGAAATAAGCGAGCACCCGGTATATGTATGTATGTGTGTTTATATACTTACGAGTAAAACAGGAAAAACCATTTAATCTGCATTATAAGATGGTATTTACATAAACCACCATCGCCGCCACCGCCAATATATATGGATATGAATTTATTTTATGTATTAAAAAACATGACAACAACAACAATATTTATTTGTATATATAAAATTTAAATATGATTTATATATTACTATATATATGTAAAACATAATCGTATTAGAACTCATCCATTATATACATACATACATTTATGCTATAGTAACTATATATAGAACATGAAGACGATACATAAATTAAATTAATTAAATTCAATTGGGGAGATGTTTATTTGCTTATCGTGTGATATTGACTTTATATTTTATTATGTACTTAAGAGACACCTGGGGTTTTATTTAGTCGTTGTATCTCATAATGTAATATATTTGCGATATTATCGTGATTTGTATTTACCTATAATGAATGAGCTACCAATTCGTCGAACAAACATTTCTTGTTTATTGGTATAGCTTTGCGCGATGGAATATTTTTAATTATATAAAAATAATTTCTTGAAATATTGCTATAATATAAAAACAGATATCGTTCACAAAATTTGTTAATGCCGGCAGTAAGAAAGTTTATGTGATAATTTATTATGATGAGATACTAAGAGCATAATATTGTAATACTCAAGTTAATTTGGTTTTAGTTATTTACCGAAATATAGGGCCAATTAAGTTACATGTCAAATAATGTAATAATACTGGTGTTGGTCCTAAAACGTTTTATTCAATTGATTTGTAATGTTTAATCAATTCTTTTAAAATCTAATTTGTATTAATTTTAAAGTTTTAACTCCGTGAGATCCTGCACTTAATGCTTGGCCGTACATTCTTAATCAAACGATCAATCAATCAATCAATGTCAAATAAAGTAATAATAATGTCATTGTGTTATTTTATTTAAAAATATTTATGTTGGGATCAATTAATATTAATAAATAAACCTTAATATCACCCCCTTTTTAGTTTAAAAGTCCCCATCAGATTTTTTATTTAATTTTTTAATAATATAGTTCTTCTAAAATTTACTCATTTTCATTTAGCTAACGGCTACCAATGACCTACCTCTAAATTATAAAAAATTAAATCTTACTTGCTTCAATAGTTTTAATTTGATATTGGGTGTATGCATTAAAAATCGAAATTTTTTTATGAAGCCGTTATTATGAAAAAATGTTATAAGATTTTTTATTCAAAGTATTGCTCATGGCTTCCCACTACTTTTTCCAAAGCGTCTTTCCACGTCTCTTGGCTTCAACTCGTATGCCACCCATTTTCCCATCTTTTGGATGAATCACAAGGCTTTCAAACGTCTGGAAATTGATGATTGATCAATTTCCAATGATTTTGCTAATGTTTCTTGCGTTTGACATGAATCTTGATCGAGTAATGCCCCCAATTATTCAACCTCAAATTTTTTCGGCTGACCAGGATGCTCTTTGTCCTTGATGTCAAAATCACCACTTTTGAAGCAACTAAATCAATCAAGCACTGTGTTTTTGCAAGGACATGCTCACCATATAAATCCACGAGCAAACGATGATTTTCAGCTGCAGTTTTGTTTGCAAAAAAGTGACTCAACAAAATAACTAGTAAAACTTCCGTGCTTCCATTATTTTTACTTCCACGGGCCATTATTGCGGCTTTTAGTAGCCGGTGAAATCGTTTGACCATTCCATATAGCTTATGGGTGATATGACGTAGTGGATTTGGTGTGAGCCTAACAATTTGGTTATAGCTCAAGAAATATAGATTCGATTCAAATTTACTACCCTTATCAGTCGTAATTTTCGATGGTACTCCGGATCTTGAAATGCAATTGGTAACGAACGTTGAGGCTACACTTGTAGTATTCAAATCTAACATAGGGTATGCTTCAGGCCAACGTGTGAATATATTGACATAAGTCAATAAATACGCATATCTATTTGACATTGGTAACGGGCCGACAATATCCATATGAATATATTCAAACCTGGCAGCCGGAATTTCAGATTGGACTATTTCATATTGAGGCGACTTAGTATATCTTTGTACCTTAGCTAAGAATGACTGTGTCATACCTTTATTTATGTTTGGCCAAAAATAACGAAAAGTATTTAAAGTACGGGTAGCTCTAGCTCCCGGATGTGAAAGTTTCTGTAGAGCTTCAAATGTTTTCTCATTGTTCGTGGTATGTAAATATGATTTAATATGGTTGTAACTTCACAATACATTTCGAACGCAAGTAATTTAAATAATTCAAGGCCGTAACTTGTAAATGTAAATTCTGAAGTTCATCGTCTTCTTTTTGTGCATTAATAATTGCACTATAGTCGATTTTTGTTTCGACTTCCTGGAGGTCGACCGCTATAGCATTACAATTTCTCCTAGTTTATGCTTCAAACTCTGGAATACAAACTCATTGCATTCAGAGCGCCAACTAAAATGTTTATGATTTTTAGGCCACTTTAACAATTGAACTAAGTGCACATGTACGGGAGCTAGTAATTCGGCCAGGTTCGGGATGAACCTGTGGTGACAATTAACAATACCAATAATTAACAATAATTGAATTTACTTGATTGATTCAGGAGCGGAAAGTTTTCTAATTGCATTAATTCTCTCCCCTGAGGGCAGAATACCTATTAACTATAATGTTATTGCTTAAAAAGTTTATGGAATTTGCACCAAATTCTCACTTGAAACTTTTCATATACACATCAAATTCAGCTAATCTTTTAAATAGATGTTCAAAATATAATTTGTCCTGAGCATCACCGAAAGATGCTACTATAATATGGTCAGTATATAAACAAACAAGAAGTCTAAATTCCTAACTATTTCGTTCATAAACCGTTCGCAGGATTGTGCGGCATTTCGCAAACCAAATGGCATACTCGTAAATTCAAATAACTAAAACAGGGTAGGTATTGCCGTCTTATGACTGTGTTCCAATGCTACGGAAATCAAACGATACGTTCTGACTAAGCCTTTTTTGAACAAAACTCCACATCTATATAAATTCATGAAATTTTGTATCGCCACAAGGTTTCAGATCAAGATTTTTTTTCTGACCATGTGCAATAGACATGATACTGGGGATGAAAATTTTTTATAAATCTCCAAATCTACCTTTCGTTGAAATTGTTAAATTTCGCTTTTTGACGAACTGTATCCAACCTTCGTGGTCTGGTAAATGGTAAATGTCTAGATATCACGATGTACCACGGAATGTTTAACTGGTAAGTGATAATTCGGCTCTGATGGAATGATGGATAATTCTTTAAAATTGTTCCATATTCATTGGCGATCGCATAATAAATGAAACTAGTCGAATAACTACCTTTCATAAAGGTGGCATAAATTTACAGCTGAGTCGCTGAATCCAATTTAAATCCAAAAATCGGCACTTACAAAAAATGCATGGTTTTCTGCGTCTGCTGTTCAATTTATACAGTAAAATAAGATACTCCATTTTAACCAAAAGCTTACTTCCTATTATATAATGGTGTGTTTATTTTGCACCTCTGTTGTAACTTCAGAGAATTATGTAATTTTTTTTGCATCTTGATTGCAAAAACTTCGCAGTGTTGAAGAGGTAAAATTTAACGTTCTCGCAACCTGTGCAGGTTTCTATCCTGCCTGGTAAATGATACAATTTTAATTTTCTTTGTAGTATTTTTAGTATAGTGTGGTGCAGCACTATTCCACCCTATAATCCAAATCAAATTAAATTAAAATTGATGTCCTGACTTATATTTCGAGCGTTAATTTGACCTGATTCCGTAACAAATTTGACCAGATTTCGACTTTAAATACATTTTTAAAATATCAGTCATCGGTTTTAAATTTTAAATTTCGGTTGTGATACCCTTGTTTCGACTTCATTCTAACCATACCGTTCAATTTCAAAGTTATTGTGACCAAAATGTATAAGGTCTCGAACAAAAAGATATTTAACCAAAAAATTACCATAATATTACCAATATTACCAATGAGTATAAAAACCGAAATTAAAAGGTATATTACGTCAAATAGGTAGTCTGTGTAAATTTAACTAATGTCACAAAGGACTAATTGAAAATAATAATAAAAAATTGGTTAAAATTAAAGAAAATGGATGGCTGAGATATTTCCTTAGCGGTATGTTAGAAGAATGCTGATATATTATATTGGCCAACAGACAAAAAGTCAAGAGCATCTAGATCCAACGCCAACAGTCAACCTACTTCTGAACGGACAAAATTGAAATAAACAGTCAAGCAGCCTAATATTACAATTTTTGCAGACACAGTAAAACTAGAAAAGCTTTGAACTGAATTCTCGGAAACCGACGCTGAAGAAAATTTGATTATTGAAAATCAAATAAATTGATTGCAGCTAGGGCAAAGTAACAGTGCATATAAACTGCAAAATTTCAGTATGTCCATCAACTCATTAGATGCACGCATTTTTCGATAGAATGACGTCCTCTTTTTATATGGTTTTTTACCGCCGTATAATAGGCCGTATTCTGGAACGATAAATTTAATGTTATGTTATTTTATTTGTAAAATAAAAGTTTAGAAACCAGAATATAGGGTCCATTAACATTTTTATTCGATATTTTATTTTTTATGGTATTATTTTTTTTTACTTTTTAATAAATTGTTGTTATTCGAATCTGAAATGTCTAATTCATGATAAGAAACAAACACTTTGATATTTTTTCCACCATTATACAGGAAGTCGCTAAAATTATAATTTGAACACACAATTAACTTCTTTGAAAGTAAAAGATATTTTAAAGATATTGTAACGTCAAAATATCCAAAAAATGGTCAACCCAGACGCCAAAGATATATTGGTGTCAATCAAATTTTTCTTGCATTAATAATTTTGGAAATGCGCTTTTTACTTTTATGTAAGTTGCGTCAACGTCGTAGAACCTACCAATTAAGTATTATAACATTTAAAACCGATTGCGCTATATTTGGGATATATATATATATATATATATATATATATATATATATATATATATATATATATATATATATATAATATATATATAAATATATATATATATATATATATATATATATATATATATATATATATATATATATATATATATATATATATAAATATATATATATATATATATATATATATATATATATATATATATATATATATATATAATTATATATAATTATATACATAATTATATTATAATTATATATATATATATATATATATATATATATATATATATATATATATATATATATACATATATATATATATATATATATATATATATATATATATATATATATATATATATATATATAAATCCTAGTTCTCATAACTATAACAATATAATATATTAATCGCTCTGATTGTACATTTTTATTATTATTTTGTGCAAATTTGGCAGAAAAAATTCTTATTATGTCTATGTGTAGCCCACACCCAGCGCACAGCACAAGAAAATATAATATTTAATTATATCTTGCCATTGTTCGTTCTACGGATTGGTCTTCACTTTATAATAATAGTCTCGTAAATGTACACAATCGATCGCAGAGCAAAAAAAAAAAGCCGAACGAAACCAAATAAATATTATTGTTTTTTTTTTCATCTTGCTCTGGTAAAAAGGATAACAATCTTATGTATATATATATATATATATATATATATATATATATATATATATATATATATATATATATATATAATTATATATATATATATATATATATATATATATATATATACATATATATATATATATATATATATATATATATATATATATATATATATATATATATATATATATATATATATATATATATATATATATATATATATATATACATATATATATATATATATATATATATATATATATATATATATATATATATATATATAAATATATATATATATATATAATATATGCTCGTTTACAGATCTTGCATGTTTGGGAAAGTCTTATTTATTAACTATTATATTGGTTTTTCATATAAAGATACAAAGTATAGGACAAATATTACTACATTTTTTTTGACGAAATTGTTTTTTTTTTGGTTTTTCCTTTTTTTTAGAAAAGGATATCATCGCTAATTTATTATTGTTCTAGATGTTTTTTTTTTTTTTTGTAAAATGATTATTCGATGATATCAAACAATGAAACTCTAATTGAAATCACATAAATTATGTAATATTGATTTATCATTATCATTTTATCACGCCGTCAGTGGATATGGTACAAATGACTATTCAAGCTGCACGAGAGAACAAAAACAAAGCAATCCTGAATACCTATAGTATGATTTTAATTTTCACCATCGTTTATATTATTCGGTTTTTATATTGTGTACTATAAATATTTATAAACAGCATCAGCGCACCAAAAAACAAAAATAATTTCCCGGATATCAAAATGGAAATGAAAGTTTATAAAAAATCATATAATTTTTTTTGTATAAATACAAACATAATATTATATTCAGAAAATTGGAACGGGTATATAAGTAAACTATAATAAAAATAAAGCTTTTACAGTGGAACGAGCAATAGTTATTCAAGAACCCTCATATACTATAACAACACCAAACACAGAACCAACAAAAATGCTTTACTACTTGGTGCGGAATAATAATCGACACACAGGAAAAAAAAAACGGAAATTAAAAATAATAAAAAAACCTCATCGGTGATAACAAAGTTGGAAAATACTGCATCGAAAAGCGTATAAAATCAATGTAATGGGAATAAAAAAGGAGCAAAATAAATAAATAAAACCAACATAATCCTTTAATTATTAAAAAAAAAACTTATCTAAACTGGGAAAATATATTATATGAGAGGAGATTTAAATCTCGATCGAATTGATATTGAAGGCGTATAGAATTCTATTAAAATGTATACCAACATAAAGAAAATAAATATACAAAGGGTGATAGAATAGATAGCAGGGATTGTTTTGTATAATATTTTAAACTTCGGAACATAAACATTATGTTAAAATAAAAAAAGTCATGGATATTTTGACTTTTAATCCATTAAACATTTGACTTCGTCGGTCACATCAACTGGACATCTCATATAGAACTTTTTATGTAAAGGATTTTGAGAAAAATTTATATTTAGATATCTACAAAACGGTATAGGTAAGCTGAACTAAATGGGAGAGCCTCTGATCATCTCGGTGATTTGCTGCAAGCAAATGATAACAAAACGATAAGCTATAATTATTTCGCAAAAAATTGTTTTTCTATTCCGTGAAAATATTCGGTTAATAATTATTGCTCAACGTAAATATAAAATATTTGATAAAACTGCTCAAACGAGTCCAATCATTCGTTTGCAGGTGAATAATTTTGCTTAATTTGTGATTGCTGGAGATTCAAGAGGTGCATACGCAGAGTTTAAACTGATAAATTTATCGAAAACGTTGTTGTTGTTGTTAGTGGGAGCGTTGCAGGAAATCTGAAATCTTTAACGGCTAGACGACATGCCTATAGCTGTAGCTTGGTAACCATACATTTGGTGGTTTAAAAAAAATTGAACTTCTCTTACAAGTTCGGGTTCATTGGTTTGAGCCTCTTACTTGTTTAACGTACTGTCGAACACTCTATTCAGAGTTCTTTTCAATTTTTCTCATGGTATTTTTTTGCTATCGGTCTGATTCCAGTTGCAAACAATTCTTACGATTTAAAACCATTTCCCGTTAAGAGCATGGATAATAGAGGCAAACATGTCTAGTTAAGAAATTTGAGTCTAGTTCGTAATCGGAATTAACCAGTCAAATCACTCAATGAACTAAGAATGGCCATGCATCACCACCCATATATTCGAGAAAGAGCTATTAATCGGTCTTACTGATTTATGTTTGGACCTGGTTAGTTTATCCGTGGAGTCAAATTAAGCCGCAGGCTCCACTGGAAGGTGGTGTCCTTCCTTCAATTTTTTGAATATTCAACTTTGCAACCATAATTCTTCTGAAGCCCAAAAGCATTGGTTTCCCGGAAAACGACTGTAAGAGCAAAAATATTTTCTTTCAAGTTATAGTACCCAAACACGGTATTTATTCTTATTTTTTCATTTTTTAATATTATTATTATTTCCATTTTTATTCTCTACAAGTAAGTGAGAGACATCAAAAACCAAAGGGACCACAAATTTTTATAATTGGTTTTTCGTGTTTTAATTGGTACCACTTGTTATTACACTAGAATGTACCTCTTTTTGAAAGTCTATTGTCGATAAAAAAAATTTGTTTATGAAACAGCTTGTTTTACCATTAAAAAATGTCTCTTTTTGATGAAGCTTTGTATTTATTAAATTATTTTTTTTATTTATTTTTTTTTTTTGGTTATCAAAACTTTTGTTGTTTTACCACTAGCGTGACTTTTTGTGTTTTTAGAATAAAGCAAGATCTGATTTTGAAGCTTTACGAAGCTCACAAGAAGTTCAAACTAAAACTATTGACCAGTTGTATAGTTTTTATTGGTATTTTTTGTTTTTATTTTTCGCTGACGTTTGACATTTTGGTTTTGATGTTTAGGTATTTGCATTTTTCTTATCTTCTTCCGTTTTCTTTTGTTTTTCTTTTTTTTCGTTTTGTTTTTTAAATTATGCAACGTCATGTTTTTTTCGTAATTATAGTAATCTACGTAGTTGACTTAAAACTTAAAAAATTAAAAGCTAAAACATTTTAGTGTTTTTACCAAAAAAAAATTATTTTTTAAAAAATCAAAATGATTTGTGTTTTTGAATGTATTTTTCAATTATTTTTTAATTCAAAATATTTAAAAAAAAAATATTACGAATTGCAAGTTTTAATTAAGTTTACTTTAGCTTTTATGTCGTTTACTAGTTTTTGTAATACATTTTTGGTTTTAGCTTTTAAATAAATTTTAAATCAAAAATAGGCCTCAAAAGAATTATAAATTTTTGAAAAAATCAAAAGAATTATGTATATATATATATATATATATATATATATATATATATATATATATATATATATATATATATATATATATAAATAAATATATATATATATATATATATATATATATATATATATATATATATATATATATATATAAATATATATAGATAGATAGATGAATTCTAGTAGATATACTAACTGACTTACACAGATGTGTCATTGATTTAACACTTTCATAATTTCAAACACAATGCATGATAGAATTTTTTATTTGTCATTGATATTTTCTTTTTTTACACGTTATCGGTAGTTATTTGTGTTTGAAATTTAAAAGCATCGTTAAAAAGGTTTCAAATACAACTTTTTTTAACCAATAAAAAAGGATGAATAATGTAACGCACCGATGGACATATTCTCCTGAAGGCATTGTTTAGAACACATCAACACAAAATTGGCTTTTTTCTATCTGTATATGATTGCACTGATATTTATGGAATAACCAAGTCAATACTGAACACCTGACTTAACAAAATCCAGAAACTAATTCTTTTTTGTGATATACCAAACCGAAAACACTTGTACACTCCTATAAATATATATATATATATATATATATATATATATATATATATATATATATATATATATATATATATATATATATATATATACATATATATATATATATATATATATATATATATATATATATATATATATATATATATATATATATATATTTATATATATATATATATATATATATATATATATATATATATATCCTTTTTTTAGAGTCTACAAAATATTTTCCAATTTGTAATTTTCGTAATACAGAAATGAGAATTTCATTCGTTTGGGTGACCATATCTATATACCTATTCCTGATATAATTGGAGATATTAAAAATGATTTTTCTGGGGAACAGAAAATTACAACAGAACGCAGTTAAATATTCATTTGGGATGAAACAATAAATTTAGATTTTATCCTATACACAAAGTACACGATATGTAATCCGGATTACGGATGCAATTATAATTGAGTTGGAAATATATTTATATTTTTACTGACCTAGAAATATATTTTGTATATTTAATATTGGTTTACCTTTATTCTGGATATAAATAAATTTAAATTGACGCATTTAATAATTTATTTTCGGATATTTATATTTTTGCGTTCGTATAGAGGATCCTTACTCCGTAGAATTTATAATGACAATGCGGTGACCAAACAGAAACGGTTCCTTTGGGGTTAATTGCATTAAATCCCAGTCTTGATATTTGGAGAAGATTCTTTTTGCAAAATTCGTCATCCACCTTATTCGATAAGTGAAAATATTCCTGATAAATGGAAAGTATCCGCTTTGTGCTTGAAATGAAAATCGCTCAAAATACGAAAACTATCGCGACCTAAATTTTCTTTGTATATAGCATAATAAATACTGTTTTATTACATTTTTACAAATCTATTTGAGTTTTTTAGTTGAAATAGGTACTAAAATTGTAACCACTAATAATATTTTTTTATTTTTATTTCCAGGTAATAAATTTAAATCTACAACACGGTTTTGGTAATATTGACAACTAAATTGGAATGAACAATCACTCAAGTATCACAAAAGTGGGTATTAATAAAAGCGTTTTAACCACGATTACTGTGTTTGTCACACAAATACTTTCGTATTTAAAACATTGTAACTAAATTAAAGATTAAACGAATTTAAAAATCGTAAGTTATACACAAAACCCAAATAATTTTAATTATATATACGTCAAAAATTTAAATTACATTTCTATTCTTCGACTTTAAATGTGCGCGTCTTCCTAGAAATAATTTTTAAAGAAAAATTTTGTTTTATAATTAAATTCTAAAAATAATATTAATAACGAACGACAAGTGGATGGCGGTTTTTTTTCACTGTCTGTCAACAACAGTTTATTTGTACAACAACTTATATATATATTTAGTATATTCGCCATATTTTATATGGGAATTTCATTGTTTGATGAAATATATATCTTTGATCTAAACTTTTTTGTAAGAACATTCAAAAATAAATTAGCAATATAAATCAATTGCATTATTTAATTATAAATCAAAAAATTATATTGATATATGACAACATAATTGATTTTTGTATTAATAATTATGAAAAATATATATTTTCAAATTATCCTCAACTATATTATCAATGGAATACTACATGAATAATAGTTACTTTGTATCATATATGACCAACGAGTACCTATTGTACAAAAAGAAACATGGATATAATAGTATGTTAATTAAAATGCTATGTTATATATATATATATATATATATATATATATATATATATATATATATATATATATTTAAATATATATATATATATATATATAT